>CM030795.1:38138256-38568256 GCA_018127125.1 Rhododendron griersonianum | reverse complement strand
AAGAGTTACTTCGAACACGTCTCATTGGTCGTCAGGTATATAGACATTGCCTTTTTCCACTGGTTTTTTGTTTTTGTTTTTGTTTTTGTTTTTCGTTTTCATTTTTATTTTTATTGGCAAATGAGATGTCATAGAATAGTAAACAAACAGTGTAAAAGAAGGAGAAAGCCCTCAACTATTACAACAAAAGACGATAAAACCACTAAACCAAGCAAAAATAAGGAAAAGCCTTGAAGTGCTAAAATTATGGTGGGAATCTCATAGGATGGGAGTAGTTGTAATGGGGTGATATATTCTTTCAGGTGAATGTTTCAATGGAGTATTCCAGGAAGGTTGGCATGCCAGATGGACCTGGTGCTTCAGATTCAAGGGTTATGGATTTTGGATCGGTCTTCCTTGCTTCTCCAGTTAAGGTCGAAGGTGATGATGTTTCAACACCTTCTCTTCCTACTGGAGGCAGTCAACAGGCAGGAGCAAATGTTGCTGAGCTGTTGGTTGCCCGTGGCTATGCGTATGTGATAAGACATCGTGATTTTGAGGAAAGGTCAAACTATTATGACGCCCTTCTCTCAGCTGAATCTCGTGCCATTGCTGGGAAAAAGGCGATCCATTCTTCCAAGGACTCTCCAGTAATGCATGTAGCAGACTTGACGACGGTTAGAAACTAACTTGTTGCTAGCCTTTTCCTGTTGCGAATATCCAGGTCATCAAATTTGACTTTCTGGATTGAAAATGTCTTTTTTAGGCGTCAGCAAAGAAAACCAAAGATTTCTTGCCATATCTTCAACGGAAAAGGATGCCTGCTGTTGTTGAATATGTCCTCAGTGGTCATCGGTTTAAACTGTTGATTCCCAAGGAGACGTGCAGCATTGCTTTCTCTTTATCCGGTGTTAGATGCCCTGGACGTAATGAGCCTTTTTCCGATGAAGCAATTGCACTAATGAGGCGAAAGATAATGCAGAGAGATGTTGAGGTACTGTTCCCCCCTTTCAAACCTTTGATTAGTTAATTAATTTCTGCTGTTGTTTGATCCTTTTTCGTTCATGTTCAGATTGAAGTAGAAACTGTTGATAGAACTGGAACTTTCTTGGGATCTTTGTGGGAGTCCAGAACTAATATGGCAGTGACACTCCTGGAAGCTGGCTTGGCAAAGCTTCAAACTTCCTTTGGCACGGATAGGATTCAGGATGCTCATCTTCTTGCGCAGGCTGAGCAGTCTGCTAAAAGGCAGAAGTTAAAAGTAAGAATCAGACTGTATTTCATATGACAACTGCTCTTCAGTGTATTAATGAGGCTGTGAATTTCTTCGGCAGATATGGGAGAACTTTGTGGAAGGGGAGGAAGTTCCTAATGGTTCTACTGCTGAAAGAAAACATAAAGAAGAGCTGAAGGTGCTTATAGGATTATCATTGAATATCCCTGCTGAATGTGTTACAACTTATAATTGATTACTAGAGGTACTAATGTAAAAATCATTTTCAGGTTACTGTAACCGACGTTTTGGGTGGTGGCAAATTTTATGTCCAGATAGTTGGAGATCAGAAAGTGGCATCCATTCAGCAGCAGTTAGCATCTCTTAGCCTTAAAGAAGCTCCTATCATTGGTGCTTTTAATCCTAAGAAGGGTGACATTGTCCTTGCACAGTTTAGTGAAGATAATTCCTGGAATCGGGCTATGGTAAGGTGTCTAAATAAAATCTTACACTTCTGAGCAGACACTTGTATTCCCAGTAGCAGAAAGAAAAGTTGGCATGAAGGGGACGCTTAGTTATTATAATATAATAGACATGACTCAAAGTTTCGGACATTACTCAAAATTTTGGACATGGCAACGCAGTGACTTGAACACTTAGTAAAATTGTGTAAGTAAATATATATTGCTATTGAAAGAGGGTTCAATAGATATTAACATTCTGAAGCCATTATACTTGCACTTAATGAAGGCTCTGTTTTGTGAACGGAGAAATATTTGGGCAGGTTTGTTTGGCTGGGTATGAGGATTGGATTGGACTATATATCGAAGGATACCACATATCCGGTTTTGTCTTCACTTTTTAGGTCCAGATTAGATGGGATTATAGATCCATTCACTACTTGTCCAGTCACAAAAATAGGCCCTTTACTAATTTGGTAACTTATCAATACCAAAGGAAAAACGTAAGCTTTGCTGCATAATTGATTTGTGCAATCTTGATTGGTGATGATTCAAACTAAACATGTCCCTGGGGGAAACTTTGTTTAGTGATTCATTATTGTCCTCCTTCCTTTCATTAACCTGAAGATCTAGAATCCTCTTCTTTTGAATATTCTTCAAGAAAACAAAAGTATACATTCATTCTTATGATCTTTCTTCATTTGCCATTTGATTTGTGAAGATTGTAAATGCACCTCGAGGAGTCGTCGAATCGCCAAAGGACAAATTCGAAGTGTTCTACATTGATTATGGAAATCAAGAGGTGGTTACTTACAGTCAGCTGCGACCAATTGATCCTTCAATGGCCTCTGCCCCTGGACTTGCTCAGTTGTGCAGCCTTGCGTACATGAAGGTTCCAAGCTTGGAGGAGGATTATGGCCAAGAAGCAGCTGAGCGACTCAGTGACCACACACTACGTGGAAAAAATGAACTCAAGGCCATAATTGAAGACAAGGATACCTCTGGAGGGAAAGTGAAAGGGCAGGGTACCGGGACTATCCTCATGGTCACTTTGATTGATACAAACACTAATTCCAATATTAATGCTGCCCTGCTGAAGGTTTGCACCCTTTCTTGACTTTGTTTGAGAAGTTTCTTCTTTCTGCCTGCCTTGACCCACAAGTGTCTCCCTATTATTGAAAATTTATTATGCCAATAAATATAGCTGATAATTGATTTGTCTTCTGCAGCAGAAAAATTATATAGTACGTGGGTTTTGTTTTTTTGTTTTTTTCCTGCAGCAGAAGTTGATCCTTTCTGTGTCAGTAAATGTTTCTTCTAACTTTATGGCTGGTTTTGGTCCTTTTGGCCATGTACTTGTTCCAATTTTCTTGTTGTTGCATCATGTATGACTGCATGTATATGGTTTAAAGGAGTTGTGGTAGGTAGGCCCCCACACAAAATGCATTTCTCTATGCGTACGAATCTTGAAAACAGAAGTAGTAATAGGTGGGTCGGATGGGCAAATGGATTTATGCATCTAACTTTAAGTAGTTCGATTTAATCTGCATCCCTACGACCATTGAGCAGAATGCATTTCATTGTTTCCAAATGCTTCCTTCCCCCTGTGCTAATTTAGCTTGTTTATGCTGCTTCTGTTGCTTGAAATACTAACTTTTCAAATTTGGTGTTCAATAATAGATATCTCCTGCATCGGCTTCATATAACTAGCCTGACATAAGAGAATTTGATTGTGACATTCTCAATTATCTCATGAATTAAGATTTTAGAAGTTTTGTGAAAACTGGTTCATTTACTTGCCAATTTGTGCACCCAGTGTCTTCCCCCCCAAACCTCTATTTTCCTCCTGAAGAACAACATAGAGGTTGTACATTAGTTGCAATTTAGTAGTCTTTATAGCATTCTACTCCATCGTCGTCTCAATATGTATTTGATGTCCATTCTGAAGCATCCTTTCAGCTTCCATAATGTCCTTGATCACTGTGGGTATATGACATGCCTCCTCCACGAAGTTCGGAGGAGCATGCCCTCCTCCACAAGACAAACCTCCAGGAGGAGCATGCCCTCCTCCACGAAGTTCCACCTCCGGGGGGAGCATGCCTCCTCCACAAGTTTCACCTCCGGGAGGAGCATGCCTCCTCCACAAAGTTCCACCTCCGGGGGGGGAGCATGCCTCCTCCACAAGTTCCACCTCGGGGGGGGAGCATGCCTCCTCCACAAGTTCCACCTCCGGGGGGGAGCGTGCCTCCTCCACAAAGTTCCACCTCCGGGGGGAGCGTGCCTCCTCCACAAGTTCCACCTCCGGGAGGAGCATGCCTCCTCCACAATGTTCCACCTCCGGGAGGAGCATGCCTCCTCCGTAAGGTTCATCTCCCGGAGGAGCATGCCTCCTCCACAAGTTCACCTCCAGGAGGAGCATGCCTCCTCCACGAAGTTTACCTCCAGGAGGAACATGCCTCCTCCACAGTATCCGCCTCCAGGAGGAGCAATGCCTCCTCCACAAGACTCACCTCCACGAGTAGCGAGGCCTCTTCCACAATACTAACTCCTGCGAAGAGCAAGCCTTCCTCCATAATCCTCACCTCCGGGAGGAGCAATGCTTCCTCCACAAACCTCGCCTCCGCCGAAGCAAGCTTCCTCCACAAATTCCGCCTCTAGAGGAACAAGACCTCCTCCAGGAACTCTCCACCTACGGAGGAGGGAGGTCACCCCCGGGCACCTCACCTCCTACTTAACACTTTGAAGATTCTACAAATACTTAAAGGCGACTCTGTACACCATCCTAGGCCGGGAGCAGGGCCTAGGTACCCCGCTCGGGACCTAAGGAGGAATGTGGTTTGGAGGCTAGAGCAAAGGGTTTGTCAAGGAGGACGAGCTTGCCTCCGGCAAGCTCTAACTTGACCGGTCCTAGAGAGAGAGGGGGCATTGACCGCCATCTGACATCTCGGAAGAAGTATCATACCTACCTCCTGGCACCTCGGAGCCCGTATCATGCCTACCACCTGACTTAGCAGATGATACGGGTCTCCATATATCACCGAAATAGCCTCTGTCGGTTCCTTGATTACGGGCTCCCAAGGCCTGACTTGGGATTAAAAGAGGAAAGGAGGTCAACCTCCACTCTGCCCACCAATGGGGAGGAGCCTCACACCTGGCTCTCTCTCATCCCCAAGGTTCATATATACGGGAAATTCAACAAAGCATTCAACAAGCATTCAATACACCGACCTACTCTCCACTGCCATCCCTCTCTCTCTCTAAGTCCGCCCCGAGCTCTCTCCTCCTCCACCTCCGGTGGTCTCCAGCACCATTGTAGCAACCACCATATACCCGGAGGGCAACCTCAGTTACTCTTCCCACTCCTACATCCCACAATCACCAAAGAATGAAGGAGTGTAGACTAATATTTTTTAGGGGAATTTGCACTTACACCCCTTGTACTATCACTGATTTGAAGATACATCCCTTGTACTTCAATTTTAAGCACTTACACCCCTGTAATTTGAAGTGAAAGAAGGGGAATTTGCACTTACACCCCCTGTATTTTTACATATATTTGAAGTGAAAGAAGGGGAATTTGCGCTTACACCCCCTGTATTTTTACATATAGGGGGTGTAAGTGCTTAAAATTGAAGTACAAGGGGTGTATCTTCAAATCGGTGATAGTACAGGGGGTGTAAGTGCAAATTACTCTATTTTTTACCATTTGAATTTTGGAGATTGTAGAGTTCCCTCATTGACTTGGCCTATCAACGATGTGATGCTATCCAAAACATGATGCACAAGTTTATTCCATAAGTATCTAATATTCGAATATTTTTCTTAGTCTACGGCCTATTAGAAATTGAAATTTTGATTTTTTGGCTATTTGAAGACTGTCCCCGTACAGGTTATTTTTTCCCATTACCCCTTCATATTTAAAATCCTAGTTCCATGATTGAATTTGATCTTGAAGTGGCTGCTCTTCTCATTGTCGCTTGTTTATTTGTAATGCGGTTGAACAAGCCTGCTTCTGTTGGTTCACTGCCTCGGCTATTTTTTGACCTACTAAGTACTAAATTTCACTTGAGTTGTTACTTAAATGCGCATTTCTCTGTGGTTGCCATTGCTAGAGGCCATGTTAAACATCTCTCTCTCTCTCGTGTTTCGGCCAGTGTATAAGTCAGCTAACCAAAACTTGTGAATTTCTGCAGGAAGGGCTAGCTAGGCTGGAAAAAAGGAAAAAGTGGGAGCGCCCGGAGAAACAAACAGTACTCGATGAGTTGGAAACATACCAGACGGAAGCACGAAAAGATAGGCTGGGGATGTGGGAATACGGAGACATCCAGTCAGACGAGGAGGATAATGCTCCACCTCTGAGAAAGGCTGTTGGAAAGAAATAAGCAAAAACTTTATCAAACCTCGGTAAGTTATCTTTGAGGATGAAAAAAGACCGATCTGGCAGCCTTAGAGTTGAGCTATAGGCGTTTTGTTACATGCTTCTGGAGAAACACTAGGATCAAACATTGCGGCTTGAAGTTGCTTTAAGTTAATTTTGTCTGTTATAGTTTGTACTTTTTTCCTGTGAAATTGAGAGAATTTTCATTGGAAGTTGGGGGGACATTTTATTTTTTTATTTTTTTCCAATTTATAGAACTCTTAATAAGGCAAAACCCCACGTTGATGTCGGAAACAATGTATTTCTCAATTTAGCAAAAGGTTGATGGTCTTCAGATCATTTAAGTTTGTGCGTTATGATAATCTGCTTCCTAGCTTGCTATGCTATTGAAATTTTGTACTGTACCTGTTCTCTGTTTAGGTACAAGTTGCTCGGATCCGGGGATGCTGCAAAGCAGCTCCCTGTAGAGCATTGCAGGGTGCGCATCCGGATCGTCCAAAAGTGTTTTTAGGGGTTCAGATTGAAAACAAACTCTTGCAGAGAAGAGTTATAGTCCGTTTTCAATCCGCACCATTAATTGCCGAGATGGACGGTCCGAATGCGCCCTGCAAGGTGCTCTACAAGGAGTTGCATTGCAGTATCCCTGGGTCCCAAGTAGCTCTCTGGGTAACTTATCTGAGGGGGTAGCTGTTCAAATATTTTTGTTTTTAAAATTTGCTTGTATCAATATTTGAATACGAATATTGAAATTATTGTTCAAAATTTTAGTTGGTTATACCGTTAGTAATTTTGTGCGAAAAATATTAGTTGAGGAGATAACTGAAACAGAGTTAAAAGGCTCAGTATCCAGTTTTTTTTAGAAATTGCAACCGTTGAAAGGCTCAGTTTGAACAAAAATGGGAATGGTTTGTGATTTGAACGTCCGAAAGTTAATCGTGAGGCCCCGTTCCCGAAATGGAAATAACTATTTATTTTTTAAGAAAGTAATTTCAAGCTCAAAAATCACGTGCTTATGCAAATAATTTTCCTATCATTATGGATCTTATTTGATAGATCTCATTGAGATCTATAATACGGTACAAAAAAATTGAAAAATTATTTTTCATTTACATTATTTTTTAGTTTGAAAATGTGAAATAAGTATTTATTTTTTAAGAAGGTGTTTTGGGATGGGGGACGATTCTTTAAAAATATACAACCACCAAAGTTGCTCAAGTTATTTGGAAAAATTATTCAATGTCTTGGGGCACCCCGCACGGTGTTCCAAAACCTTTCTCCACTATATATTTCTGTCAATTTTATGGGTCCCAGTACTATGTGTATGAACCCACAAAAATACGAAAAGTCTAGCTACACAACATTTCAAACACAGCACCATTCACAACCCCTCGAATACACGTGGGCCCACACACGCCTAGCATTATTGACGAAAATATGTGTTGAAGAAGAGTGTCGCGACACCATGTGGCGATGCCCAAAACCACTAATAATATGTCGGTTATTTTGGTGCGTAGGACTGAGAGGAATTAGAAGGACAATGTTGACTCATGCTTATTAACGGTGGCTCACTGATTTCTTGCCACGGACTCTGGATTGGCCTGGAGTTAAGCTACGGGAAAAAAATATTCAGTGTCCCTAGGATACCGTTATGTGATGCTTTAGATCTTTTAGTATCCCTAGGACACCATCATGTGGTGCTCCAGATCTTTTTCCACCACACATTATGTTGGGTCTAATATAAAGTATGTAAAACTCCACCATTACGTGTGGTGAAAAGAGGCTCGGGGCACTAAACAATCGTTGAATAGTCTCACTCACTTAAGAGTCTTATGACCCATATAGGAGTTCATGTTAAAGAGCGTCAATTGTTCCCTCAACTCCAATGGTGGTAGTATATTTTGGGGGCCAAAGCCCAATTTTAGCTTGCTATAGTATTTTTTGGATATAGTTTGTCCAAACTGCTCCAGTAGTGACAAAGCTAAAATTTAGCTACCTTTTCCAACAACCCTCTTCTACACATGGTTGATTTTACAAAGAGAGCCTTCACAATTAACACATTAGTGAGTATCTTGACAATCAATAATAAGGAACACAACCAATAATTATACTAAAATTTTACCATGTCCAAATCAAGATTGCATGATCAATCCGTGGTGCACCGATTGCACATAAGCCGTATGCTTTTCGTAATGCTCTTATATCTTTTCTACTGTTCCGATAACAGATAATGTTACCCTATGAGGTTTCTACTCCCCGCAGTTCATCCATATTGTTAACATATAAAGTTATTTCTGAAGTTCTATTCTCTGTTACTCCTATTTCATTCATACTGATAACATAGAAGTTATTTGTGAAGTTCTGTTCGCTCATTTTAATTGTATTGCTAACAAACTCTCTTACTCATAAACATGACTTCAATCTCTCCGCATTCTCTCTCTCTCTCTCCCTCTCTTTTCTTACCTTCTCATTGCCAAGGACAATAGCAGAAACTCATGGATCTCTCTGTCTTGTTGTCACACTCTACCGTTAAACCAAGGCCCTTGTGATTTTCAATAACCAAAACGGCGATTATAGCGACTTTGGCGATTGGAAGTTGATATTTTCTCCTAATCTCTTTTTATCTTGTTTGATTTGTTGAAATTCGATCAGAAATTGTGAATTTAGGACAATATCAATTTGGGAGTTGATTTGTGTGCAAAATCTGTCTATGAATTTTTGGAGAACTTTTCTATTGTTTTGGAGTTTTGCAGTTGTTTTGATTTGGATATTTGATGGTTGAAATTGGTGAAAAATCTAACGTGGCATAATGGCCAGAACCATTTCTGGCTTCTGCAGCCGAATTTGGCCAAAGAAATGGCTAAACCATGTTTTGGCTACCATTTTGATACCCATTGGAGCTATTTTTTTGACCTTCAAGCCAAAATACGACCTTAGCTTCCATATTGACTTGCTGTTGGAGATGCTATAACAAACTCGTGTTAGGTTATATAACTAAGGGTGAATTTTACCTTAAAAAAAACACAGGGTAAATTTACTAAACATGTTCACAAGTTTTATTATTAAAGTTTCTAAAACAAATAATCAAAAATTTCAACTGAAAAATAATAATACACAAACAGGACCAAACATGAAGCACAAAAAATCTTCAAATCCGCATAATACGTTTCCATTTAGTGCAGGAAAAGAAGTGACCTATTAGAATCCGATAGATCATCACATTTACAATCTCATTACATCCATTGTCTAAAACAAACCTGAATACCAAGAAGAAGAAAAAATTGCAGACCTCGTGATTTTGAGAGAAAAATTCAGCTTAGGAGACAATTTGAACAAATTCTACCAAAAGTGAAGCTAACGACACTATCAACTCTCTCCCTCTTTCTCTCTCTCTAAGTCTCACGCCTGGTGCTCCTTCGACGAGGAGGAGCAGCAGCGTCTTCGTTCTCATCCTGCTCTTGCTTGTCTTCGCTAATCCCTTGATTGTCAGAAGTCTCGGCTACTTCTGGAGTACTTGTATTCTCACTCACTTGTGCCTGGAAACAGGAACCCACCAGATCATTAAAACTAGACAAAGCATCTACCTTTTATCAGCCAACGAAAAAGTGAGTAAAATAAGTCAATAATAGAATCAGAAACTCACTGGTTTCTTCCCACCAAAAAGAATCTTGAACAAAACCGTAAACAAAACCACCACGATGGAGACAATGACGCCAATTGTGATGTTTGGTTGTTTCTCTGCCTTCTCGATGAGATCCTGGAAGGAAAAACTTAATATTAGAACGAAGCACCGATAAAAACAGAGTAATGGTAGGATAACAAACTTGACTTCCACAAAAAAATTCTAGTTAACCCGTCAAAGAATCCCGACTCACCAGAATTTTAGCCTTATGTTCACTCAAGAAAGGAACATCAGCAATCTTGTAGAGGACATCAAACACTGCCTTCTGCAATAGTGAACTCCGAATGCTTAGTGTTTAATAGAATTAATTACGATGAACCAAAAACAATGAACGAAACAAGCCAACCAATTACCTGGAAGCCCTTGAGACCATCTGGAGCTCCAGCAGCTGCTTCGTCAGCCTTCTGCTTCTCTTTCTCAACTTCAAATTTTGGTTTCCAAGCAGTCACCCTGTATGACTCTGCAACTTTCTCATCACCGGCTATCAGAATATTATCAAACAAAATACCGTCTTGCATTGTCCAAATCTCAATGCCGATTGCAGCAATGGGCTCAAAATCAGGCGTGTCAAGTTCAAAGTAGTTGGGGTTTGGAATTTGCTGAGGTTTCCAAATACCCCTGTAATTAGGGTTGTCAATAAGTGGTGCGTGCCATTTTCCCTTGTAAGCCGGATTACTCTTCATTGGTCTCTTCCACTCCCCACAACCAGGAGCTGTCTCACAGTTAGGGTTGTCAATCTTTGGTGCCTCCCACTCGCCATCTTCCTCATCGTCCCAATCTTCAGGTTTTGTTGCCTCAGGATCATCAATCTCTTCAGGCTCATCATCTAACCATCCTTCGGGTTTTTCAGCTTCCACATCTTCAATCTCCATAGGTGCATCCTCATCCCAGTCATCTGGTTTCACTGCATCTGGATCTGGAATTTTTGCCCTCTCATCCCAATCCTCAGGCTTCTTGTCATCTGGGTCAGGAATCGTCTTAGCAGGAATAAGTGCTGGCTCAAAATCCTCTGAAGAAAGGAAACTAGCCTTCTTCTTCTCTTCGCCATCGATGAGGATTCTCAACTCATTACTAGGCTTCAGAATAGCAGTGTAGACATGGGTTAGCTTGTCAGATGGCACAGAGGGTGGATTCTTGAGGTGGTGTTCAACATACTCTCCACTCTTGGGGTTTTTATGCTTTAGAATAAAGTGAACCTTGTTTGTGGTCCCACACTTATCAGGTCCAAACATGATGGAGTAAGGAGATTCGTTATCAAACCCCTTAGCTGTCCACCCAGCTTCCTGAGGTCGGAGATATTTCAAATATGCACCGCCACACTCGAGTCCATTTTGGAGGCGAGTTTCGAACTGAAGGACAATAGTTCCATCCTTGAGCTTCACAGGCTCATCGAGCTCCTTCACTATCGCATACTTCTTGGCCTTCTCACTCACAAGAAGCCCATAGTCATCATGTCCCTCGCTCTTTGCATGTTTCCATGTGCCTATTATCAGACAACACAATAATGTGAATTCACATCTTTCAAAACCACCCAGGCTATATGCATCACTTCGATGTTCAACCTATTTATTTTACTTTGAAAAATGGAGACAGAACAGATGCCCAAGGTGCTTCCCAAAATTTACTACTAACAAAATGAATGCCTTGACAGCTTCCTCTTCAACTACATTGGCATCATATACATACAGCGCGGCATACTAATACTATGACAAGGCCACATAATTTTCCACATAAGGGCTTGCAGGATAAACACTTTAGTCTATTAAAGTAAAACTGGAAGAGATTGATCTTTAGTCATATTGCCTATTTGAAACGTAACCATGTTATGCCACTAAACCATGTTGAAGACAAAAGGCAATACCCATGCTTATAAACGCAGAAACTTACTACTGGCAATATTTGTAAAATGCTGAAATTGTTTCAATCATGGATCATCTGTATAAGAAGCATAGAAACTACAAGGCAGTGTTGGAATTTCAGAAATATGTGATATCTA
Source organism: Rhododendron griersonianum (assembly GCA_018127125.1). Lineage (NCBI taxonomy): Eukaryota > Viridiplantae > Streptophyta > Magnoliopsida > Ericales > Ericaceae > Rhododendron > Rhododendron griersonianum. Next base: position 38,556,550 of record CM030795.1, on the reverse strand, counting down.
GTTTCTTTAATTTGAGAAATGGACAAGCTCTGAACAATTGAAGGACACCTGTGTCTGACACACATGATACACCTTACAAGTTTGAGTTTTGGAGGAAGTAACTTGGACCAAAACCCTAAAATAAACAGAGTATAGACTTAAGCCCTACTAAGCATTGGGGTCCTTGCATCTTGTTTGTTTTAGACAAAACAAAAGCTACATAAACGTCTCATCTTTCTAATGCAGATTAAAGAGTCTCCTAACGGTAGTGTGCTACTTCTGTGAGTCTGTCTGCTTTAATGCTAGATACATTCCAACTTCAAACAATCATCATCCTTACAATCCCCATATCCATTAAAAACGCATTGTATTTCCAAGTTTCCAGGCAAAAATACCAAAGTCAACGATAATTTCCCAAAATGGGCTTTATGAGAGATGGTTATGCTTTATCCAACGCATCAGTGTTTCCAAATTTGAGGCAAAAATACCAACTTCAACGATAACTTCCTGAAATGGGCTTGTATGAGAGATGGTTATGCTTTATCCAACGAAAACTGAACACATTTCATCAGTGAAACAATAAAAAACAGACACGAAGAGAGCAACTAAAGGCTACACTTAGTATACAAAAATTAACAACAACTACAACAACTCAAACAACATCCACAATATGAAAATACAGAACAGAATTTCCGAGAAATACCTTGGTAATCCCCCTTCTCAGACGCGATCCAGCTCCCCTCAAACGATTCATCAAACGACTCGTAAAATATCTACACCATCAAACACAAAACTCTCAGCAAAACATGTACAGACATTAACATTTTTACTGTCCATTATAAATCTACCATCATCATATCGTAAAGAGAACACCCCTCTCGGTGCGAACCGCTGTTATGAAGCGGGCTCACATTCCAAATTTCCCAAACTACTGCCAATAAGACCCATTCTCTCCTCTCAAATCTCAGATTCCTTAACCGATTAATCTCAACTCAATATTTCCCCCTTTTTGATAAGCACGTGTCCGGGCCGGCTCACCAAACTAATAAAGATTTTTCCTTTCCCTCTCTCTCTCTCTCTCACATAATACGATCGCACACGCATCGCGACGCGCCTAATTGCATCGGAACACACAACTACACACGCATCTGAAGTACACAAAATAGTACGAAAAAAAGAAAAGAAAAAGGGTCTCTCACCGGATCGGACGCAGCGCAGAGCTGGGCCGACGCGAAGAAACCGAACAGCAGCAGAATGCCAAATTGCAGGCCGACCCTCCGATTTCCTTCTCCCATCACTGAACTCCGACCCCCCCCACCGCCTCTGCTGCAGTAATCCGCGAGATCTGAGATCTGCACGACTGCGAATCGTCCAGCTGAAACCCTAATAAGTTTCGACGAGCGAGAGAGTGGTTGGTTAATCAGATTTTGAGCGAATCTGGAGACTCAGGTATTTATAGATCTTGGGCCGGGTGGCGTCGAGTTGTTCTAACCAATAAAATCGTGTTCTACGTGCGCTGAGCCAATGGGAGAGAGCCACGTGTGCGTTTCGAAAAACGACCTCCTCCTAGCGTGTAGCAGAAGCGCGGTGGGCGTGAAACTATGTGGTACGAGGACTCGGCTCCGGTCCAGTTCCTTCCCCTCTGGTCCGCCGTCCAGTTTCGACAATTTTTGGGTCCTTTCTGTGCTTATAATAATGATCGGAACCGTTTGCTTTATAGAATTCATCGATAACACTAGCCACGTGAGAGATCATGTGGATCCGATACCGTTTAATAGGATTTTTAAATGCGTTAAGCTCCCGATAAATGTGTTAAATAGGTTGCAATCCAGTGTTGCACACTTTTTTTTATTATTACAAGATTAATACATTTTGAAATCGTATCAAATGGTATCCATTCTATATGAAATTTTATATAGTCATTGTTTTCAACAAGCTTTAAAAAGTGAACGGTTTTGATTATTATTATTGGCCCAAGAAGGGAAGAAAGTAGACAAGAGCCGAGTTCTTGTGTTGGAGTCTTTGGAATATTTAATTACTTCCTCCGTCTCAATTTATTTGCTTACTAAGAAAAAATTATCAATTTAATGAGTCAAAAGTGTCTAGGTTTTTAAGTTTATCCTTCAAAAGTGAAAAGGAATACTTACTTTAATTCAAAAGCAAAAAGGAGTGGAAAATGTAAAATTGGTAGTTTGCCGAGTCTTTGTGGCTAATTTTAGAAAGTGAGCAAACATTTTGAGACAATTCAAAATAAAATATTGAGCAAACAAATTGGGATGGAGAGAGTGATTTATTTTTTCAATTGATAAGTTTGTGAAAAGTTCTTTTTATACTAATTCCTTATCAAATTATTTGATTATTGAATTTATCCAACTAGATGAATTAATAAAGTGAAAATATTTGAAAAAACTCATTTACTTATTTACTGTCCTCTCTATTAGAGGAAAAGAAAAAGTAAAAACATATGAACAAAAAATGTGTTAGTCGTAAGTTATTATCATTGACGAGTTTTTAAATTTTTTGATCATAATTAGTTATAATTTTTATACTTTTCTCATCAATATTAATATCCAATCTTAAAACATGAAGAAAACTGATGAAATATCTATAAAATAATTTTTATACTTTTCTCATCAATACTAATATTCAATCTCAAAACATGAAGAAAACTAATGAAATATCTATAAAATAAAATAAAAATGAAACGAAACAGAAAAGTCAGGCCAACAAAAGTTCTAGAAGCAATTTACATTTTAGCTGACCCCACACCAAAAGTAAAATCCATTTTACGTCTGAAAAGAATTTGGAAAGGCGGCTGATTTTGCCACTTTCTTTTTTGTTAACGTCAATCCCCAGCAAGTGTATTTTTAGTGTAAAAATACACTTGTTGAAGAGTGACGTTAACAAAAAAAAGAGTGACAAAATCATTTCCTTTTCGAAATTACACATGTGACCAAATAAAAGTACTTTTCATACGTTGACGTAGAAAAGTGTCCTCCTCCCCTACTACTACTACTAGGATTCTATTTTTCTTTGTACCTGTACTTATTAATGCCAAAAATGTACAGTACCTATTGTCGATATATTGGGTCAATTTCAAAGGGTAGAACACATTAGTTTTTGAGAGAATCAAGAAGGTAGTTGTACAGTTCTGTTTTAGGCCTTGGTGGCTTTGGCTTTGTTGGTTGTTTTTCTGGCAAAGGGAAATATCCCTTGGGCATCCTTGGTTTTTTGGTATATAAACGATATTAACCCGGAAATAAAAGACATTCCCTGAGACTGCCCTACATCACGAGATCCTACGCCCTTGAAAATACATTTAGTTTCCCTGGGACACTGCCACGTGGTGCCCCAAGTCCTTTCTCCACTACACATTGAGATGGGGTCCATACACTCTCTCGGGCCCCCACAACAATGTGTGGTGGAGAAAGGACCTGAGGCACAACGTGGCGATGCCCTAGAGGCATAAAATAATTCGTCTCGTTAGGAGTACATTGGACTGAGGGAAATAAATTTTTGTGTTGGAACAAAGGACCATGACCCTGCTACACATATGAAAGAGAGCAGGGGAGGCCATAGTGGTGGAGGGAAAAAAGGAAGAGATGGAGAGTTAACAATGCCCCTATTTGTATGCACTTCATGGGCATATGAGACCAAGACCAAGTTGTTATAGAAGCAGCATTTTCTTCAATGACTTCTACAGAAACTTCTGCCAAGCCTCACAAGAAGTCAAAAGAATGAAAAAAAAACAAAAAAACAAAAGATCCAAGCTGGGATCTTCCGAATTTAGGTTATTTGCTTGTCCAAAAGCAGCAAAAACTCCACCTTATCATCACTTGGTAGGCGAAAAATGAACAGCAACCAAAAGCATTTCACCCAAAAGAAAAAGAGACAGCGCGAGGGAAAAAAAACACGAAGCCAAGTACCAGAAACTTACCTCCAAGGACTCGATTTTCTGTGACCAAAGAATTTTAAGAAACAAAATCACAAAAGTTACTTCGAGTTTTCTGATATAAAAGCTGTCATGAAGAATGGAATGTTATCCTAGCCGATAGTGATCGCCCCCTGGATGAGGGGTGGAATTTCTCTTTGTTGCTTGGGTTGTCCAACAAAATTTTCGAAGCAAAGACAAATAGCCAGCTGAATTTCCATTTTCTCGATGAGGATACCAAGGGTTGGCCATAACAGTCATTGTACTCGGAGGGTTTCCACTACCTTTCCTTTATTGGTTTTTTAAGATCCCATAAACCCAGATATATCAAAACAAGACATGAGTCATCCACACCAGTATGCGTGTTATGTTTGTATACATGTTAATAGATAAATTTAGACCAACACAGACCACTTAGATCGTCTAAGTTATTTGGTTATGTACTATTTGTTTGCGCCAAGGTAGCGTTAGATAAAGCCAACTTTTGAATTTATCCTTCAGCATATGGATGCATATTACACTGGCAACTTTGGTTTGCCAAAACAAATAAAGGTACCTAAACAAGAAAATGGCACCTGAATATGGGAGACCGAAGATGTCAGAGGTACTCCTCTGTATCTGCACTCCATCATCGAAAGGATACTTTTAAGCCGGAAATCTTTCTCAAGTGTCATCAAGATTTCATTCTTCATCATCGGTGCGGCCGGTTAGTTACGTTGTACTATATCACAAAGTCGCTTAGAGTAAGCCTTCAGTTGTCCTCGCAGGCTTCCAATGTTCTACAGTGAGACCGATTGCGTGGAATATTGAAACTTCGAGCAGATGGTTTAATAAGCCTTCAGTTGTCCTCGCAGGCTTCTAATGTTGCACAGTGAGACCGATTGCGTGGAATATTGAAACTTCGAGCAGATGGTTTAATAAATGATCGTTGACTTCTTCCTCACTGCCTTGCCTTGAACAAACCACCCTCGCATTTATGCAGGGATGATTTCCCTGACTGTGGTTGAAACTATTAGGATCCAACCTTTGTCACCTTCTTACATTAGAATATCTCCTCTCTTCTGAATAATTTAGGCCATGTAAAACCAAGAATGTGACTATTGCTCAAGTTGCACCGCATTACTGGGAATACGGTGTTTTGTACAGTAACTTCCAGAACTGTAGCTTAACGCCTGATAAATAAGGAGCAACAATATTGGATGGACTTAATCCCAATTTCAATGGTAAGAGAATGCAAGTATAATAGCTTTTTCAAGACCAATCTTTGATAACCTGAAGGGGTTAGCCTTGTGGTTTAGGCAAGGAACTTAGGTTTGCTCTTCTCACAATCGAAACCTCTAAGGTGCTAGCAACTCTTGTTGGGCCAGTAATACAGAGCTTCACGTCGACTTTAATCTGGATTAGTTGAGATGCGTGTAAGCTAGCTTGGACACCCTGAGTCACGAAACTCCCTCTTTACCATGGGCGTTCCACATAAGTCGGGAGGATTCAAATTATACATGTTGAAGAAGTGTCGGGCATGCTTTTAGGACCTTGAGCATTGGAGTCTAACACAACATGCCTTCTCTGTACAACTGTATGTGCTTCATGCAGATGGTCGATACCCTTCCTCACCAGTCACCACTTTGACATAAAATTACATAAATCTCCATTTTTTGAAGCTCCAAAATAGCACAATATAGGATCAAATAGATTAATTTCCATTGGGTTAGGACTCTCTGGCTTTTCTGTAAATAAGCCCCCAAGTAGAATCTTAGGTCTTAACTAGGGCTGCACATACACCGGGCCGGAAAGGGCATTAGTAATCGGGCTTCATTTAATATTTCCAAACCCAGCCCTCTTGAAACTTTCATTTCCCAAGCCTGTCCAACTAACCCATTTATTTTTCTAAGGTATAGTATACAAGTATAAGTTAATGATTGTAAACTCTAATTAGAGTTTACAATCATAATAATACGTAGACCAAAGAATGTGTATATGTATTAGAAAAAGTGTATTGTGTATAAATAGGTATAGTAGTAGTTTTTATTTTCCTTCTTAAAATTTTTTGATAGTATAAATATATAATGCACATCATTATTACTATTTTATCGGGCCGGGCTTGATTTTAAGAGATATTCCCAAGCCCATCCCATTAACTAAATGGGCTTAAAAACTCAACCCAACCCAACCCGATGGGCCTAAAAATACATTCCAAACCCTTAAAAACGGGCTGGGTAGGGCGGGCTAGCGGGCCGGTGTGCACCCCTAATCTTAACTCTTACGCGGGTTCTCTGCAAGTTGACTTTCTAACCGATATTAAGGATATTAAAGAGAACGAAGGCTAAAGAATAAAGGCAGTAAGGCACAAACCAACAAACTCCATAATCCATATTTATATCCACCCTCTTGACCTTGGTGTTGAGCAGGGGTCTATATCCAATACCTTTATTTCCACGTTTGCAAACAAAAGGCTGTGAAGCATGGCACTAACATGGAAGCAATCTCAGCATCAGTAAGAGGAAGCTAAGACTAAGCCTTGCATGTTTCTATTACCAAGAACAATTTTAATTTTCTTCACAAGAATTAGAATTTCATTCATGATGGGGTTCTTTATGAAGATCAATTAGTAGTCCAAGTACTGTTACGACTACATTTTTTCAGCTTTTCCAATTCATGCCATCTCTCATATGTAGCAGTCACTTCTTTATTACTTACTTTTGGGCTATTCATAAGCATTTTCTATCAACTTCCCCAACAGTTTTGAAACTTCTGAGGTCTCGACATAAGTGCGAATGAAGTTCATTTTTTTACTATTCTTTTTCATAACACAATCATGAATGATACAACGAAAGTAACTAAAAAATATATATTCAAAATTTCCCTAAAGAGCTTCAAATTGATGCTGTCCAATACCATTTAAAACAAAGCATATCTCACCAGTTAGAGGATGCAAGCTATCTCCTGCAACAAATTCGTGTATAACCCCATTCAATTGAATCAAACTACAACCAGCATTCTTCTTGACCATAGTAGAATCCCTCAAACTCCTTATCTTTGCTAAGTCATCCCACCGCCCCTCATTGGCGTAAATGTTTGCCAAGACTGAATAAACTCCCCCATCTTCAGGTTTTATCTCCATCACATGCTCAGCTGCTTTCTCCGCAATTTCTACATTCCCATGTATCCTACATCCACTGAGCAAACCTCCCCACACGAACACATCGCCCCCCATTGGCATGTCCTCTATCATATCCATCGCTTCTCTAATCAAACCAGCTCGCCCAAGCAAATCAGCCATGCATCCATAGTGCTTGAGCTCTCTAGAAACCCCATAGACAGACTCCATCTCTTCAAAAAGCAGCCTGGCTTCAGTAGTAAGACCCGCATGGCTGCAACCAACCAAAACAGCCAAGAAGGTCACACCATCGGGTTGAACTCTGGCCTTCACCATTCTTGAAAAGTAATCAAGTAATAGCTGGCCATGACCGTGCATAGCAAGCCCTGTTAACATTGCATTCCACGTGAACAAAGCCTTTTCAGTCGTCGTTTCAAAGATTTGCTTAGCAGTTTCAATGCACCCGCATTTGGCATACAAATCCACCAAGCCGGTTGACAAGTATGCATCCACCCGGATCCCCTTCCGCTCAATATACTCATGTATAGTCTTCCCTTTTTCTAGCTCCCCTAGTTGTGCACAAGCCGAGAGAGCCGAAACCAACGCGATATTATCAGGAGAAACATCTAAACCGACCATTTCATCAAACAATCCAAGGGCCTCCTCGAACCGGTTCAGTTTCGCATATCCGGCTATAATTGTCCCCCACGACACTGCATCTCTCACGGGCATTTCATCAAACACTTCACGGGCACGAGCGGTCTCACCGGCCTTAACAAACCCATCAAGCAAAGCATTGTACGAAACCACATCCCTATCAGAACTTTCATCAAACACCTGATTCGCATAGAAAACCCTACCCATAACCGAGTACACACTAATGAGGCAATTGACAACAAAAACATCATTAGAATACCCAAACCGAACAGACTGACAATGAAGAGCTTGAGTCAGCGAAAGCGATCGGTGGAGCCCGCAGGCTTTGAGGGCAAAGGGGAAGGTGTGGGCGTCGGGACGGATACCGAGGCGGCGCATCCGGGCGAAGAAGAGGAGGGCGTCAAGGGGGGAGGAGAGGAGGGTGTGGGCCCGAATGACGGTGTTGTAGCAGAAAGTCGATGGGTTTTTGATCTGGTTGAAGATGGCAAGGGGGTAGTGAATATCGGAGAGGGAGTGGGGGGAGAGGAGGGAGGTGAGGGAGTGGAGGATGGTGGTGAGGAGGAGAGAGGAAGAAGGGTGGAGAGAGAGGAGGCCGCGGGTGATGGTTTGGGCGTGGACTTGGTGGAGTTGTTTGATGGTCTTGCAGTGTTTTGTTGTGTGGAGGAGGTTCGAGGATTGCTTGCATATTACCCGCATTGATCTGCTGCTCTTTTTTCTTTCTTCTCATTTTCCATCTCAACAGTGATTTCAAAATCAAAAATCTGAACTTTCACTTCTGGTTCAAGGATGATAAGGATAGTTGCACCGCCAATGTGGGCATTTCTAACTTGGTCACGTTTTGCATAAAAATTTCTGAAAATGAGCCAAAGCCAGAACGAAGATTAGGAGCGGGAGCAGACGTCTAAGATTGCGTGGCTAAGAGCATCTCCAGTCTTAACTTAAATTTTTATTCAAATTTGAATCAAAATTTGGGTAAAAATTCATTTTGGATCAAGATCACTCCAATGACAAAATGATCTCTTACTCAAATATATTGGTTTTTTTATGTTGTCAAGAGTATTTTCCTTTATTTTGGTTTCCCTCGTTTTTTTCATCAACATCTCCTCCTATTTTATTTCCCTCTCAATTTTCAATTTTTTGCAAATAAATTTCCCTCTCAATTTTGTCTTATCCAAGAAAAAGACAAACCCTTCCTAAATTTATATTGGAGAGATCATTTCCCTCGTGATTCCATCTCCCTCGAACAAATGATACCAGATATATGAGGATTCTGAATGCGACCTATTTAGGGAGATAGAGGAATGTGGAAGAGCGGATAATGAAAGACTTTTTTTCATTGAATGGAGTTTGTTCAGACGAAAACAAAGGAGCTTGAACAGTTGGTTGAATGGAGTTTGTTCAAACACGGACGAAAGACTTTTATTACCGGAGAAAGAACCGTTGGAAAGTAGAAAAGAGTTGTTGGGAAATGGGGAGAAAAATGGGCAGAGGCTTTCTTTGTCCCAGATTTGAGCAAAGAAATCGGTAAGGGAGCCGATAATGCCACGAGTATTTCTTTTCCTGCCACGACCCTTAATTGCACTCATGGTGAAAGTGACGCTTTTGTCCTCTTTTCCAAAGTAGTCAGCCCATACTATCATTAATTGCCAGTAATCTTTTTTCATGAATTAACTTTTCCAAATTGTCACCTGAGTATACAATTATAAAAACTAAAGGGTACACTACAGCAAATGCAATCAAAACTAAGGATACAAACAAAATTGTTTAATTTGTTAAACATGTTTTCAGAGTTTTTTTCTCTTGCATTCGTAGGGACAAAAATTGAATAAATTGATTAAGTCCTTACCCATATATAACTGAGTTGGTTTTTCTAAAGGCCTAATAGAATAATATTTCAAACATATTGAACGATTCTGATTGATAGTGCATGACTCCAAAAATGAATCTTACGCAATTTAGTATACAATTGGAGGATGACACTAAATCGTGTACCCATAGTCGAGTAGAAAAGTATAATCAAACGCCTAAAAGAGTTTACTAAAGACAAATATAATTCCAAATAGATGTGTTTTTTTAGATTCTATTTTTTTTCAATTTTGTGCCATACTATATTTTTTATTTTCAAAAACCTTAACAAAAGTAAAGTATTACAATAAAGACAAACAAAATTAAAAAACGAAGTTGGAGGTTAGAACACTGTAAAGCAAGAAAAAAATGGAACAGGGAGAAAAAAGGGTTTTGTTTAGGATTTCAAAGGCCCAGCTTTTGACTAGGACAAAATAGTCACTTTGACCTTGAGTGCATTAAATAGTCGTGGCAGGAAAAGAAATGCTTGTGGCATTATCGGTTCCCAATCGGTAAAACCCAAAAATGGAAAAGGATTTGGGTCATAATTGGAGATGGATTTTAAAGAGTTTTGCCCAAATTTTAAATTTGAGTCTTAAAATGGGCCAAGATTGGAGATGCTCTAAAATCATTAATCAATTAAATAATTCTTTTGAACAGAAATGAAGATGTGGAAAATCATTGAATTCAAAAGATTGGGGGCGGACTAAAATCTCTAATCAATTGAAGAATTCTTTTGGAGAGAAATGCATGAAGACGTGGAAATTCATTGACTAAAATCTCTAATCAATCGAAGAATTCTTTATGAAGACGTGAAACTCATTGAATCCAAGAGAGAGAGAGAGAGAGAGAGAGTGTGTCCTGTTACCAAAAAGAAAATAGAGGGAGAGGGAGATTGTGTAGTTTGGAATATGGAAAATGAAAAAGCGTGGACGGCAGGATTCGAACCTGCGCGGGCAGAGCCCACATGATTTCTAGTCATGCCCGATAACCACTCCGGCACGTCCACCTTTTTGTACATATGCAAGGGACTTTACGTAATTGTATACAAATCTGTTCAGGCATGGATATACTCGACTCATAGTATCAGACATTCTGCCATTATTTCCCACTAACCTAGGACTTGTTACACTTGTATAGATCCATGTCTCAAATTCACATCGCCAGAGTGATTCATTGTCGATATTAGTTTTCACTCTTTCTTGAGATTATTACTCCATGATCGATGCAGGTCTGATAATTATCTGGAACTACATGTGCCCAAGAGATTAGTTGGATGAAGCCCTAGAAGGCCTCCTAACAAAAGAAAAGCAGATAAATTTGCAATTTTCTCTACATAAGGGTAACAGAAGGAAGAAAACACAAACGATACCAAACAGATCTAGCTTAACTACTCTTTCTAAATCATTCTTCAAAAATAATCTAGAAATCTTTTTTTTTTTTTTGGTAAATATAATCTAGAAACCTTGAGCTTTGGCTCAATCCTGATTTATGTCAAGGGACATGCATTTGGTGGCTTTCAGGGCAACCTGTATTGCTGCGAACTCTAGTTTGGTTAGAAGGTACTGGTGATTTTGAGTATCAAATCCATCTATATACCAAAATCAACATAGATTGCACAAAATTAATCTTTCTGCCTAGTGCCTACCATGGTTGCAAACTATATACCATTTCAGCATTCTAAAATCTCAAATTTGGACCTTTTTTGTTTCGAAGTTGTAGAACATAAAACACGCCCGAAACACCCCTTGCCATGTGTGGGAGCGGATTGGTAAACGAGCAAACAGAACCGAGCAATGAATTGTTTAAGTGGAGTTTGAAATTTTAACGAGCTCTGAAAATATGTTCAAGCTTGTTTTGTTTATCATGTGAGCTAATCTCTACTAGAGTAGCCAATCTCAAATAGCAAAACGAATCAAGTAATAGCTTGTCCAAGATTAGTTTGAAAGGTTAACGTGATGCATAAAATGTTCGAGCTTTGTTTGAAGTACATGGCAAGTAATCTAGAGTGAGTTTTTAATAAGTGAACACGAACTCAAACTTTAGCAGCTTGATTCATTATAAACCTTTAACCACATGTAAATGGTGAGGAGCCTAGCTCTTACATATAAAAAAAGATCACAAAAATCCACCGGAGCCAACTCTTAAGAGTTTTGGGTTACATATTTCTCATCTCAAGTCTAGGCACTTCGTGAGGTCATGTCTCTAACATGATTTTAGGTCTGAAATCGTTTTCCCACTTGTGCTTCTTATCCAAAGTTGTTATCAAAAGCATGGTTGGGGGCCATTCATAGGTTATGAAACAAATCTTCCGATTATTATTTTTTTTGACGGTTAAGGATGTCCGGACTAGTTTACTTGCACTTCAACTAATTCCACCTTCAACTAATGTCCTCCCTGGTCCGGTCAAAAACACGTCATCCACTCCGGGATTAAGAAATTTATAAATAATTACTTTCTTATGACCTGACTCCAAGAATCGAACTCTGGTGACGTTTAGTACCTTGATGTCTCCCACTAATTTGATTGGTGCCTTTGGACGCATGTTAGATGCTCCAAGAACAATTTCAATGGGGTCAATGCCAATAAATGGACGGTCCAAAGTGATTGTCCTCTAACTTAAAGAGAAAAAGGACAATATATTTATTACTCCTAACATTCTCCACTTAGACCTTCTATTTTTGTTTGCTATTAGTCTATTCTGCTTTAACTGATATTTTCCTATTTGTTTATCCTTTAATTACCTTCTTTTGACAAGGCAATGACACTTGTAATCAAACTTTTGGCCACCCTTAATATTATGATATCTTTGCCTTCAACTTTTTCTACACATGGAATTATGACTAACCTTTCTCTCGATCTCTCTGGATATCTTAGCTCATTTAACAAGCTTAAAAGTATTCTTAGTGGGTGATAACTGATAAAAATGACCTAATATGGGAATAATACCATGGGGGACCATTCAAAATGTGATACCATTTTTCCTAATTTTTCTTTTTTTGATCTATTCTAATATAGAAACTAGAAAGAGAGAAGTACTTTTTGGTGTGAACAACTTTTGAAGTTCCGTCACAATAGTAATTTTCACAATTGTCCATCTGAAAATGAAGTTCTTACACCTACTTTTCATATGCCATTAAATAACTGTTACAGACAAAATAGTACAATTGCCCGAACCAACTACCCAGGGACGGATTCAGAAATGTTGTTTAGTGGGGGCACCTTATTAATCACAGTGGCGAAAATTTATTTTTCGAGTTAACCACAATAAGATCATTTACATAATAACGCATGCAATACAAACTATAAAAATATATAACACATACTCTCACTTAAATTATGTAAAATAAGCATAAAATCTCAGACAAAATTTGAGAGTATGTTTTACATGAACATCGACAAGTTTTAGAATGATCGATATAGTTTTATTAATATTATTTTAAAATATTGCTCATAGACGGTTAAAAATAAGTACAATTAAGAAAGAATCGATCCAAGTAGATAAATAGTTCGAAAATCAACAAGTATAAATGCACCATATGACGAAATTGGAACATAAAACTAGTTTTATATGTATATTTTCAAGATACATGCACTTGTTTAATTATGTGTAGTAGCACACTTAATTTCATAATTATACAAAATATATGAAAATATAACAAAATTATTTTAGTTTCGAGCGGGGCACGTGCCCCCCTTTCCCTCCGTCCCTGCAACTACCCACTCCCTTATCTGATATCCCACTCCCACATCCCAGAGAATCCACGTCCTAATATTCACACGCACACATGTGTGTGTGCCCAACTTGTAGTATTTAATAACCGCGATAGGGTTACTTTGGCATGCTATATATACCAAGTAGTAGAGGAAAGAAAACAAATGCCATCTTCTCTCCTTGTTGGTTCTGCATATGTGAATTCTTGAAGGCCTTGTGGTGGTAAGATGGGGAGAAAGAAGAGGAAGAAGAAGATGACCGCGATTCGATCATATGTGGCTGGACGTACCCTTTTCCACATGTGATTCCACACACAAAAAAAAAGGGTATAAAAGAAGGCAAGTCAAAGAGGCAAAGGGAAGGCAATGCCTTTCTTCCAGTTTCTGTGGTTTTTCCACATTTTTTTTTTTCCAGTGTTCCTTCTCAGGCTTGAACTGTGTCTGTTTTTGCTCATTGAGCAGTGTTGTTGTACCTTTGTGATTTCTTTCCCGTACACTTTTTAAATTTTATCTTTGTGATTCTGTGTGGCAGTGGCAGGGTTAACTAAAATCCATTTTGTATTTCCATTCATTCCCAACACCATTAGTGGCTACCCTGTAAAGCTGGAAAATGGGATACCTCCCTTGTTCTGAAATAAATGGTATTTAGTGAATATATATGTATCCTGAAATCCTGCTAAGCATCTCAAAACGGAATATAAAGAGAGGAAAAAAAGGAAATCCTGCTGGTTAATTCCATATGTGTGTGTGCGCGTGTTTGTGTGTGCCTTTTCTTTTCTTTTTTTCTTTTTCCGGAAACGGTACTTTTCATTGAACACCCAAACAAAGAATACAAAACTCATCCACAGAGGAAATGCTACACTAGTACTAGGTCATGCAAGATCAAAAGCAGAACAGAAAATGACTCTTAACAGCAAAATAAACAGGCCCAACGAAAAACAAGACATATCTATGTACAACAATCACAAATGAGGGGATTCAAGGATTACCCTTCTTGAAGCTATCCCCTCTAGACTGCGCAATAAACCAATCAACTTCATCACAACAGCATTTTATGGTTCCTCCACAACAAATCCAACCAAACAGATTTCGAGGATGGACATTCAAAAAATAGATGGTTGTGAATTTCTAAACTACCAAGAGTACACAAGACACAAGTAGCATCATGAATTATCCCCCATGTCAACATCCTATCTTTAGTACTCAGCCTTGGAAGCATAGCTAGCCGAAGGATAAAAGCCCACCTGGGCGTATGCTTCTTGAACCACACCACATCACTCCATTCTTGCCTAGGGTAGACCACCCGAATAGCAGGCCAAGCAGATTTGATACTGAAAGTGCCATGTTTGGAAGGAACCCACACCACTGAGTCCTCTGCATTTACATCAGGAAGGAAACCATCTGGGGTAGAGGTGGCAAATGGGCGGGTCTGGACGGGTTTGGACGAGTTGAAATGGGTCGCGGGTCAAATATGGGCGGGTCAAATAGTAAACGGGTTGGGTAGAATATATGGGTCAAGCCAAACCCAAACCTGCCCGACCCGACCCGTTTTCCCTACTCTCAACTCGACTCCCTGACCCGCACCATGTATGATGTCGTCACACCATTTTTCCCTTTCAAATACATTTCAACTGTTGAATGATGAAATTTTGTGTACTATTCTCTATTTTTTTTTTCCCAATCCCCACGAACATGTGAATTCTGATCATATGTCAAATTTTGTCTTCCAGAATCTCTTGATTTTGTGTGTGTAATCACATGCCAAATTGAATTTAAAAAAAGTACGTTTTTGACTTATTATTGTCTTCATTTAAACCGACAGGAGAAAAATTATTGATTTGTTCTTTAAATTGATAACTGAAAATGTTTTACTTTTTTAATCCTACAAAGAACATAAATGGGCCGGATCCGGTCAAGTTTCCTCCGACAAGTTTGGAATCCCACCGATAGTGTACCGACAGGCTTGTGTGAATTTTTTGAATTTATTAGTTTTGCTTGAATTATTGATTCATCTCTATGGGAGGAATCAAAAAAAAAATATATTTAAGACTATTTTTTTAATAAAGCCAAAAATAATCCAAAAAACACTCTGTTTTGCAAACCGCAATCGAGGACCGATGATACCTTCACTACTTGTTGATTTTACCCACGTGTCAAAATCCTGTTCCACGATTATATAGAGTTCGCTGGTATTTATAAAAAAAAAAACAGTGTAAAAAAACTTTTACCTTGCAGATTAAAATAAAAAAATAATTTACCGTAAAAGAAAACCGTAGAAGGAATCAGAAGAAAGAAGTTTGATATCCAAATAACTAGCTTTCTCATGTTCCAAACAACGCGCAGCCGACACGCAACGATCATTCGTAAACCAAAACAAGCAATAGAAAGAAAGCTGGGTCCTTTTACTTCTAGTCCATATTGAACCCATTTTTAACCCACCTAAACCTATGTAAATATGGGCGGGTTGGGTTGGATTATAAGTTGGCCGATTTGGACGGGTTCACAAATATGGGTTAGAATTGCCACCTCTAATATGGGGTTAAAGCTTTAGTCTCCTGAGTTACTACATCTCTCCCTCCCTGCCTTTCTTCATAAGCGCAAGTGTATGCATATCTGGTGTCTGCCAGAACAGAATGAAAGGCCAAAAGACAGAACATTTCTCATGGTTTGGTCATCCATCTGCAACCAACCTCTACATCTCCTAGTGTTTATATTCGGTATTAGCAACTGTAGTTCCTCCACGCCCCGTCCTCACCAATTCCCCCAAGAATTCTATCAAAATGGAAGAGCCATGCATGATGTGGATTTTGGTTTATTCCATTAAACCAAAATAATGAATCATGATGCGAAGAGGTGATTTCAAAGAAATTCAACCATATGTGGGTCGACTCACAAGAGATGCAGCTAGCTCGCTAACTACTATTCTTGTCTGAGCTTGTTGGCTACAGCAACATATCTACTACCGTAAGAACAAATATTAAAACATCAAAAAACACGTCGATATTTTTTTCCCCAAGCAATACAATCTAAGGTAACCATTTGCAATTCAGGTTACTTTTCAATACCTTTCTACGAGCTAAATGAAAAATGGGAAAGAAGGTTAAGAACCTCCCAACAACATGCAGAACTATACATATTTATCGGTGATTTTCCAGAAGTCGCCTTCTCCTCTCTGTCCCTGCTGCCGCTTGTTTCGTTCTCTGTTTCCTTTACCCTAATCCTTCAAACGGACACCTTTACCACAAAAAGATAGAACTGGGATTCTCCTCTGCCTTCACAAGACAGAGACTCAGAGAGTAGCGATTCATAAGTTAAAAACCACTGGAGACGGGAAAACTACGCAAGAGTCATCCCTTCTGTGCTTCCTCACAGTCCCCAGTTTCACCAGTGGGAAGGTGCTTTAAGCAGCAAATGACATGGACATGAAGGACATCCAAATAAATTACAACACTAGACAACTTTATCATAGACTAATGGAGAAAGTTTTCAATTCCACACCTCTCCAGAAAATGGAAAAAAACTAGATCACCTAGCCACGAAGTCACTGGAAAGAGGCATAAATATACTACTCATAAGACAAACCAGTGGACTGTAGAACAATGTCTTACACTTCTCCGCAACTGTTGTTAATAAATAAACACTAACCAATGTGGACTACAAAAACCTAGAAGTATTGCACATATCCCTCAGTATTATCATCTGATAATACTCAGTTCTCCGCGTGGTGAGTTAGGGCAAGCTTAAAAAAACCAATGTGGACTACAAAAACCTTTTGCACGTATCTCATGTGAAATTCAATATGATGTATACACTTAAAACAATCATATCAATTATTCAATTAGTATTCTCTGTCTTCCATGTCTTTTTCGTCATCAGCAGTACTAGTCGGGCTTCAAAACTTGAAGCCATCAAAAGGTGGACCACAACATCGCTACCCAAGATCTAGACTCTTTTTCATGGCCTCATAAACCAGATATGTTATGCTTGCAGATGGTACAACTTTTAGAAGATTGGGGAAAAGCCCTTTGTAGAAACCTCTAAAACCTTCATGCTGAAGTGTTCTCCGAAATACATCTGCCATTCCTTTGTAAGCATCATTTGTATTAGAACGCTGAGCTTGCAGTCTGAAAAGCAAAAACTAAAATCAGCACCAGCACCAGCAGAGAGCATATAAAAATAACTTATTGAAATAAACACGGAAACCCCCCGGTCCCCCCCGGTGCAATTAGGGCTTGTACCTTGTTCTGACAACCTGCAACGGATAAACACATGTTGCTCCAAGAGCTCCCGAAATAGTCCCACATCCTAGTTGCACAAAAGGGCCTGGTTCTGTAGTAAATTGTAGCCATTTAAATGAAAACAAAAACAATAGCAAACGAGCTGAAAAAATAGTAAATGTGATAGACATAGTAAAATGAGATATTCAGACAGAAGTTACTGTACCAGCATCATGAAGGATATATCTCCTTGACATGTCTTTCAAGGTCTCATAGGCAGCTAAGTCAATGCCAGCATAAGGGACAATACCAAGAAGCGATGGTACAAGCCCTCTGTAAAAGGCCCTAGGTCCTTCTTGAACCCATATGTCCTTCCACAGTTTGCCTAATCTAGGAACCTTTCCACCTTCCGAAGCACAAGTCTGTAATCGAGTTTTAACAAGATCCATGGGGTAGATGGCAGTTTGGGCCACTGCACCTGCCAGACCTCCAGCCACAAGTCGACCAGAAGTTCCTATGTCTTCTTTTCGTTCCCCTTTGAAATCACCAATGGCATTTTTCAACATTTCATAAGCATAGAACTTTATGGCACTTTCGGGTGCAACCTTCAAAACATTTAGCCCATTACCTCGGAAAAATCCTAAAAACCCACCCTCCCTCCATATGTTCTTAATTGCAGGAACTATAGAAGTGCGTGTAGTTTGTACTTGCATAATAACCTTTAGGCGATCAAGAGGAGCTGTAGCAGTACGAGAAGCAGTTCCAGCAACAGCCCCAGCAATCAAATATCTACTTGCATGGACATGCTTACTAATGCCTTGTGGAATAACAGGCTGTTCACCTATATCTACAAGATAGGCTCTTTCCCAGTAATGGTAGATGTTTTCAATAGTTGCCTCGTGGGGATACAGTAAAAGAAAATCTCTCCATTCCTCGAAAGTTATAATTCCATTATTGTCTTTATCAACATGCTCCACAAAACTTGCAAGTTCGTCATCTTCGATTTCTATGCCTGCAGAAAAGAGCTGCCTTGGCTTATAAGATGAAGACAGCACAACAGATATTCATATGCGCAAAACATTTCCACTTAAATTCATATTATGGACATTATCTTTAGATTGGATGATTTCTAAAGACAATATTTACCAAGACCCAGATGGAACATGGCAAAAGCATTAAGTAACAGGCTCTATAAAAGTCTTTGATTGCTATCCCACAAAAGTATGATGGAAAAATTCCCGATTGGCATCCCACAAAAGTATAGCAGAAAAATCTAACAGGGAACCCCAGAATTGTGAGGAAGATGTCAACAACATCAAAACCACACTGTAGTCTCAACACAAAACAAGTACATGGTAGCAAAGTTCATCTACAATGCCCCACAATTTAAAAAAAAAAACTAATGGCTTGAGATATGTGTAATTATCATGATTAGAAAAAACTAGGAAAATGACACGTATAGAATTCTGAAATAGACACAGCGAGGAGAAAATAGATGAGATGCAATCGCAGCAAAAGAACCTTACTACATCATCGGCATCACCGACTAGATCAAACCATTGGTATGTGATCCAGTGCAACTTTAACTCTTTTTTTTTTTTGTCAACGACTTTAGAAAATAACAAAGATAAAATAAAATAAAAAGGCTCACACTCAAGCTTCAATTCCATGGAAAATGTCCCTGTTAGGACAAACCAAAGTAAAAAATTTCATAGCAAGACTTTCAACTAACAATACCACTTGTTCTTTCGATGTACAGAATATTTACTCCACCCATCCAGTTATAGATATACCTTTAAGATGTTGTCAACCAAATTCTAGAATCACCATTCATGAACTACTGATCACATTCAGTATTTATAGTTTTTATGTTCATATTTTCTCCAGTAACTCCCTTACCCTTAACCAATCGAAACTCCTGAGTTCAACCAAAACAAACTCCTCAATTCAAAACTACTGGGATCTAATATCCAAGTCCAACCTGTTTAGGATCCAAATCTATTGGAGTTCACATTTTCATCCTTCTGCACTCAATCTATAACCACATTGAGCAGCTTCTCAAAACAATTTCTATGGTCTGGATCTGATTCTGTCCATAATGGTAATAAAGTTTCTTGGGAAGTTTGCGTAGCAAAGTCCCACATTGCTCGGGTACCAAAGTGATATGAGGTATATAAGCTTGAGGGCACCCTCACTTCAATAGCCAGCTTTTGGAGTTGAGTTCTACCCAAGACCATGTAACATGGTATCAGAGCTAGGTACCAGAGATGGGTAGGGTGCGTATCTTTGGCCTGTACACAGCAGGTGCTGCTAAGTGAGCAAGCTGCGCATGAGGGAAGGTGTGAAGTGAAGTCTCACATTGCCCAGGTACCAAAGTGATATGAAGTATATAAGCGTGGCTGCGTGAGCGCACCCAAGACCCAGTAACAGATTTGTCTCCCATAAACAAAAACTGGGCTTAGGCAAAAGAATACTTATTGATTGAAATAAAGCATCTTTTCTTGGACATCTTTAGGCTTCGTCTCTCAACTTCTACTTTCTGAGGTCAATGAACTAAAGGTGAATTGTTAAAGGTTATATGCTTCTTGGTTAATGGTTAGGCATTCCTTCTAACTGTTCCTAGACTCTGAGGAAAGTTCTCAAACTCAAAAGTACCACCGACACGCCTAATTGGGAGCCGTATCCATGTCAGATATGCTTGTGTCTCAGGTAGGACATGTCAGGGATCAATATATAATGTTAAAAGCCTATTTAGGGAAAATTATGATATTTAAAAAAATATGACGACAATGGTACTAATTAATAAATCTCAATCATAATGTTTACTCCCTCCGTCCCATTTTCATTGTCTATTATTCCTTTTGTCACTTTTGTGTCTATTGCGTATATCTTTCAATCTACAATATTTTTCATGATTTTGACATATTTGTATTATAGAACAAATTGAAATCTATCAAATAAGATCCATATTGCATATTTTTGGAGATTCACATTGGAAGATATAAGCGATTGAAAACTGACACAAACATCAAAAAAGGACAATGAAAATGGGATGGAGGGAGTATAAAGTAAAAAAAGATGTAAGGAGTTTGCACCACATTTGTTAATTACTTCCTCCAAAACTAGTATATGAGCTTGGGCGGCCTCTCCACTCATTACTAATTGGTTCTGAGTTGGATGCTTTAACATGGTATCAGAGCTAGGGTTTCGCAGAATGTGTTCCCGTTGTTTGTGCCATTAAGTGCACCGTTGTTTGTTGTGATTCATGTGTTATGGATCAGTTGTTTACCTCTCCACGTGCGAGTCGGGGGTTGCACATGCGGGGGAGTGTTCGAGTTTGCCCCATATCGGTTAATTACTTCCTCCAAATCTAGTATATGAGTCTGGGTGGCCTCTCCACTCATTGCCAATTGGTTTTGAGTTGGATGCTTTACCAAAAGGTAAGAACTATTATGTGTACTAGTATTTTTGGTTGTTCCTCGGTAAAATGTCAAATATGAATAACTACTTGTTAAAGCATCCAACTCCAAACCAATTGGCAAAGAGTGGAGAGGCCGCCCAGACTCATATACTTGTTTTGGAGGAGATTATTAACCGATATGGGACAAATCCCAACACTCCTCCGCACGTGCGACCCCCAACTCGCACGTGGAGAGGTAAACAAAGGATCCATAACATTTGGATCACAACAAACAACGGTGCACTTATGGCAAAAATAAGGGGGAACAAATTCTCCGAAAACCTAGCTCTGATACCATATTAAAGCATCCAACTCCAAACCAATTGGCAAGCAGTGGAGAGGCTGCTAAGGCTCATATACTAGTTTTGTAGGAGATAATTAACCGATGTGGGACAAATCCCAACACTACTAAATCTTCTATCCAAAATGAGTACACAAATATGTTTTGCCATGTGCCCCTGCCGTGTCTATGTCCCCAATCCCCGTATATGTGGAATTCTCGTGTCCCATCTTCATATTTGTGTCTGTGTCTGTATCTGTTCTTATTAGGCTAGGCCACCGGATGGCTCTTAAACTTCGTTATGATTTGACAACTCGCTTCCTCTAGCCCCCTTTACGATCTTTATATCTCATAGCTATCCAAAGTTCTGGTATTCCCTTGTGCAAAGTCTCTCATACCATTTTCCAATGATCATTGGCCTCGGCCCTTATTCCCTCATTTTCTTCTGAACAAATCCAGAACTGACCAAGTGATCTGGGGCTATCTCCCCCATCCGCAGATGTTATGCTACTACTACTTGAGAAGCTCTTCGGGTTCATTTTTCTATTGTTCCTCCAGTTGGGGTGGGGAATCAACCTCAAAACCTTGCTCCTGTGAGCGTGCTCCCAACTAGGATATAACCTCTCAAACACATAAAGTCCAAAAGAAATAAACAAAAGAAGGGATACCGAATAAGAGAACATATGTATTCATAAGATACTAGAATAATATCAACTCAAATATGCTCATGTTCTTAAAGACAGTATTACCATATTCACGAAAACAATATTTTCTGTTGGCATGATCTATGAATTGACATGTATACTGGGACTAACAACAAAATAAAACATTTCGAGTATCTATTTCTTTATTTACATCAATATGTATACATGTATACAAGCTCTTATAGACCTTCCCAACCTTAGATTCTTCTATATCATCTCACTCCCCGCACCCTCTCCCGCTTCATGTAACTAAGCTCTGTTGTTTCTGTAATGACTTTCTAGTAATTATGTAGTCTCCTGGCTAATGGGCAAATTCAGAATTCAGAGGTGATTCTTTCTACAACACTATTAGAAAGCTTGCGCAAGGTTATAATGCCCTTACCCTCTCGGGCAAGAAAGGGTCTTTAGAGTTCCTACCCGTGTATGTAATTGAGAGAGAGAGAGAGAGAGAGAGATGTAACAACCAAAGCAAAGAGGATGGACCTTTTCGGCTGTTAGTCAGAATACGATCCTTTGCCAAATCCTAAAATATAAGTGTCTGATGTTTTCAGATCAGAGTTTTCAGACACCTCGAAAAGTTGTCAATGACCAACTTAACAACGCCATTATGTTTACTAACTATCCATTCAAAGTTCAAACATACGATAGAGGGTTCATAATATCTATTTTGTTTAATAAGAATGCCTCAGGTTCCTCTTTTCTCTGACATTGAAGCGATGCCAATCCAACATCCTACCCATGATAGATTCAGGAACTCAACTTTGGAGCAAGAAAAACCATGTGGCCATCAGGCCATGTTACCTAGATGAACATCTCAACAATTGGCATTATACGATGGAAAGAAGAAATCCAAGGACAAGCAAGTGGGAAACAACTTGATATCCCTCCCAAAGCCTAAAATTTCCGCAGTTCGGGTTGCGGAGAAAAAAATACAGAAACAAGGTTAAAAATTTGTTTCTTTAATCGTTAATTCTCATCCGATTTCCTTCCGAAATGTCTCAGCTTATGCCTACCCTCTTACCTCTCATTCCAGTAACGCTACCAGGAATCACAACTGCCCAATTCTCCATATAACATATATTTAACCTAATATACAGCAAAATTCTCATAGTGACAACTACAATGCAGGTAAGCTTCGTACTTCTACCATGCAAAAACCCATAACGGAATCGCATCCCACTAATTTAAATCACCACAAACTACGAAACTCCAACTTCACAATTGCTACTAACAAAAGTGCAAATTAGAGAGAGGAACTAGGAGAAGTAGTATACCCATTGCAACACCCTAGTTGTATAGGAATTCTCAAAGTAACCACCAGATTCTAGAATGCAGGTATGCTTCATGCTTCTATCATGCAAAACCTACAACAAAATCACATCCACAAACATCTTAATTGCTTCTAGTTCTAACAAAAGTGCATATCAAACCCCAAGGGGTTGGCCTAGTGGTCAAGGCTTGGGACTTAGGGTTTGCTTCCTCCTAAGGTATCATGTTCGAAACCTCCCAAGTGCTATCAACTCCTTTGGGCCCAGTTCTATACGGAGTTTTGCTCCGACTTTTATTGGGCTCCCCGCAAGTGGACGGTTGGACAAAAAAATTTGTGTACCAACTATATCTATATATATTCTTATCGTAATTAGCAGTATTCATGTAGTACTAATTTTAGTTTTCTATGATTAATAACGCAGATAGTCAATTTATTCAATGAAATTAAAAACTAGAATTTGTTGTGCCGTGCCCTTTCATGCCCGTGCCATGCCATGCCATGCCCTGCCCTGCCCGTGCACGGCCCGGTCGATTGACACCTCTACTCAACACCCTAGTTGTATAGGAATTCTCAAAGTAACAACTAGAATGCAGGTACACTTTATGCTTCTATCATGCAAAATCCACAACAAAATCACATCCCACTAACATCTTACTAATTGCTTCTAGTTCTAAGAAAAGTGCACATCAAAGAGAATAAGAGGAACAAGGAAAACTAGCATACCAGCCTTAAGAAGAGCATCCAAAAGCTCCTCCGGCAAAATGCACCCATTATGCTCCACATCAATCGCCTGGAAAATCCTGTACAGCTCCAGCTCCTTATCATCCATATACCTCCTGAACTCCAGGTAATCCACGCGCCCGTCCCTGTTCCTGTCACACACCCTCAAGAGGTCGTTCGCGTACTTGTACTCCGCCGGTATCTGCAGCGCCGACAGCCCCGTCTCGATCTGCCCATAATCCAAGTACCCCAAATTCGCCCCGTCGAAGAAACTGAACAGGCTGCGGATCCTCGCGTCCCGCTCCTCCTTGGTCTCTTGCAATGCGGACAGCACGTGGTCCATCGATACCGGGCCGGATTTCTTCACCGGGTTGCAGCACCCGGGTCTCCGGTTATCCCCCGCCGCCGGTGCTCCTGCCGCCGCCCCAGACATTCAAACCCTATAAAAACGGAGAGATCTGAAACGTGTCTATCGATTGAAAACCCTAACCATCGTTTTGTGCGGAAAGTGGAATAGGGGCATGCGGCTTGGGAACTTGCTTCTGAAGGCTTGGAAAAGAAGGAAAAAAACGCGAACAGTGAAGGGAATATGTGACGGATATTTTGGTGGATCCGGTTGTTTGACCCGGTTCAATGGTTTCTTTATTCTTGAGTCAATAAAGAGAGTCTGATAAACGGAGGGGGAGGAAGAAAGTACACCGTTGAACTGGAATTTTTTTTTAGAGAGAGAGAGACGACAAGGACAATGGGCGATTTTTTTCAGACAATTTGTGAGGAAAGTGACACGTGCAGAAAGGGTTTGGACGGTGATTCGATGGGGCGAAATTGTGCGCTTTTCCACACACAGTGGATATAGGTACAGGTTTCTGTCTGTAAGAAAATCAATGGGGGTGAGCTGGGAGGAACTGGAAAGATAGGAGAGAGAGAAAGAGAGAGAGAAAGTATGCAGTTGCGCTGGTACTGTTTGATAGGTTCACATGAGGGTGGAAATTCGGGTTCGATCGGTCTAGGTTTGGTCCTGGTCGGTTTCGGTTTTCGAAGGAGTTGAAAGTGTGTTTCTCGGTTCGGTCGGTACCTAAAAGTACTCCCGAACTGAACCGAGATATATGTACCGGACCGAGTGAGACGATAGGGGTTTTGATATTATTAGTAGTCTTGGCTAGGGGATTCGATATTTTAGTAGCTTTGGATATGGGTTTCGATGTTTTTAGATGTAATATTCCAAGATTTTTAATAAAATAAAAATTCCGTAATATTAGTTTTTATTTAAATTCTTGTTATTCTTAGAATTTTTCGAAAACGAAAACCGGACGATCGAACACCACGCGACTCGTTTCTACGTATATTGGTACACTCTTTCACACTAGATTATTTTCCTCCAAACCTTCCACGTCAAGATTTTCTCTCTCTCATCTCTCTGCCGAAACCTCTCTCTCTCTCTCCTCTCCTTTCCTCCCCAATTCCTCTATAAATACTACCCCTCCCTCACCTCCAAAACCACAACTCCTCACTTCTCTCTCAAACCCCTGTCCAGTTAGGAGGCTAATAGAATAGTAGGAAAAAAAAAAAAAAAAAGGGAAAGAAAAGCTTAAAGCTCCTCCCATGGAGGATTAAAGGTGGGTTTGCTTTTGCACCACCTCTTAACCCGAATTAACCTCCCCAAACTTCCATACACACCTCAAACTTCCCAAAACATCCATCATCGGCCCTAAATCAATCCCGGACAGCCGTACTCCGATCATCTCTCCGGCGAACCGAAAAATTCAAAAACTCGTTTTAAGCTTGTTTTGATCAAAACCGAAAGTATGTACCTCTTCTCCCACTCTCCCTAAGTATAATAGAGTAGTTTTGACGTGTTATTAGGGCTTTAAATGATCCCAAACGAAAAATATAGCTTACAGTCCATTTTCGGCCAGATTCATCGTTTTGATATTATTTATGGGCCCGACTATCTATTTGATATTATTCACGTAGAAGATGACCCTTATGATATTTATTTTACAACCTTTATGATATTATTATTATGAAAAACTACTGACTTGATATTATTTTTGACTGAGTAATATCAGTTTAGTATTAAACGAATTAGTTATTTCAGTTTGATTGATCTAGTTGATTAAGTGGATTATTGGCAATATTTTTTTTATAAAAGGCTTAGAATTGTGGTCAAATTTCTTTTACCTCTTAATATATTGAGACCAAGGAAAAAAAATATATATATTAAATTAATAATACTTTTATTTAGTAATTTTAGAAAGGAAATTAGTGAATAAAAGATATCCATATCCTTAACTTAATATTATAAGTGGTAATAAAATATTTCTTCAAAATATATTAAAGGATAAAACGATAGATTAATAAACCTTGTTAACTAATAATAGGATTTTCAAAAGAAAACGGTTTCCAATATCCTACTAAAATTTAGTATGTTGCACAAAAAAAAGAAAAGAAGATATTATCTTAGTATGATATTTAAATAAATATCATTAAGGATAGTATAGTATTTAAAGTAAATATTTATTAAAGAAATAACTATTCTTGTGATTAGTCTTAAAAAGAAATTATTTTAAACTATTTAGTAATAAGTGGACCATTTTATAAATCATAAAAAATTACTAATTTGTCATTATAATTAATAAACTAATTATATCACCAATAGTAAATATTTATTAAAAGAATATATAAAAAGGACGTTTTAATGATTAAAGGTACTAAAATTTTGAAAACGAATTTCATGAATTTCAATAAATTCCTGTTGCCGTATTGTTGCTTCGTGAACGTAGAAATTGGACAATAGGTACCCCGGGCGGTATTTCGCATGTTGGAATAAATTAATTAGACGTTAAATTCCTAGGAAAAGTGAAATTTTGTTATGGTCAGGAGATAACCAAAGTGGCCGAGGACCGTGGGTTTCCTGAAAGATTGGTCGTCGGTATCGGCACTTGTGGTTAAAGACCGGTGAATTATCATCTTGCGAACCCTGAACATGGCACTGTTGGATTTATCTTCCGGATATTCCGGGGTGGATTTATTGGTTGAAATCGGAGTATGGGTATCATTTCTCACGGTTGGTTGCTTTATCATTCACTCCTTTATCATTCACTCCTTGTGATGGTGCAGCCGAGTTCGACCCGACATGTAGTTTGGTCTTATTCGACTGGGACCCAGGCGGGACAAGCAAGGAGAGGGTAAATCGGCAGAGTTACCATAGTTCAAAGATTATTTGGGAGGAATATTTCTCCTAGTGGAGAAATCTAGAATTCACATAAAGGCAAGAAAATTCATATATATGCTCTTGATTGCTGTAACTTTATTCGTTATGCTTATTATTATATTATTGTTTGTATTTTATGGGTTATGGATTTAGGGGTATCTACTGAGTGATTTATCACTCACGGATACGTTCGTATCCTGGTAAATCGATTGCTTTGGCGGTCAATTTGCCAGAAGCTGCAGGTAATGACGACATAGAAGAACAGGAACCCAGTTTGGAGCAGTTCATCACCGGAGAGATTCCAAGGACGGAGACTGAGCAAGAGTTCGCTTGGGATCCGTATCAGAACTAGAGTCGCTCTGAGTCTTTGCTCTGTGACGTCATGTCACCCAAGGGCCTCCGTACATGTGGGGTAGAGCATATTAACGTCATTCCAAACTGTAATAAAGAGATATGTTGCGGTGGTTTGTAATAAAAAGGATATTATTTATGCTAAGTATAATCTATTAATGCTTCCGAAATTCCTCAGAAAATCGGGCCGTTACAGCTCCCACCAGCATAGGTTCAACCCCTCAGACTTGGGTAGATTGGGTAGATCACATCCGAGAGCGTAAACTCGATCGTATCTATTACATATGTATTTTCTCTTAATCTATCAGTACTATATAATCGAGAACGTACGGTGAGAAAACATAAGTCTGACTTCTTTATTGGTTACTTACCTCTGTCAGTAGTTCGTACATTTCCAAAATAGTTTTGACTTATATAGACCCCCTCTTAACTAAAATTCTGAACACTCATAGATGGTGAACACTCGTTCGGGAAACGGAACCCCTGGCGACAATGGGAATGACCATCATCGCGCTAGTACGAGTGGCGGAAATAATGGCAACAACCCTAACGGAAATCTCGGGGGATTGGACGTGGCGCAGTTGGCGCAGGTAATAGCCACTGCAGTAGCAGCAGCATTGCCACAGGTTAATGGGGCCCGTCAACCGGCGCCACAGCAGGGTCGTCAGGTCAGAAATAGAGACCAGCTATTGGACGCCTTTTGCAAGCGCCGTCCACCTATCTGGGATGGGGAAGGTGACCCCACAGTCGCTGAGACCTGGCTGAAACAGATTGCCAAGTTTCTAGACACGATGAACATCACACATGCAGAGGATCGCATCGCTCTAGCTGCCTTTCAACTGCAAGGAGAAGCTGACCATTGGTGGGATCTGATCAAGGCCACCAACACTGTCGAGACAATGACGTGGCGACAATTTGAGAATCTTTTCAACGAGAAATACTTTCCAGAGCCAATCAAGGACGCGAAACTACAAGAATTTATTGATTTAAAACAGGGGACGATGACTGTCTCCCAATACATCACGTGCTTCGAAAGCTTAGCGCGTCATGCTACCAGCCTAATAGCAACCCCTGCAGCACGGGCAAAGAGGTTCGCGTGGGGACTTCACCCTAGCATCCGGAAGAGTGTGGTATCTCAAAAATTTCGCACTTATCCTGAGGCTATTGAGTGTGCCCTCATAATGGAACGTGAGAATGCCGACTCCAAGGTGATATGGAACAACATCAAGAAAGGAGGATCGTCGTCTGGAGGGCCATTTCGCAATAACCACAACAACAAAGGGTTTGCCAATCAGAAGCCGCATTACCAGAATAGTAATAACCGGCCGCAACAACATCAGATGCAACCATGGAGGAACCAGGGATCCGGGCAGGGACAGAGTCAATTCCAAAAATCCGGACCAGTCCGTTGCTTTCATTGCTATGAAGAAGGGCATTTCAGAATCAATGTCCTAAACTGCAAAACAATAATTTTGGGAATCAGCCAAAGTTTCCACCAAGACCTGCTCAACCCCAAAACAACCAGAATAGAATCGGGTGGAATCAGAATAACCAGAACCCGGCAAGAATTGGGTGGCACCAGAATCAAGCGCAGAATCAACAACAGAACCGCCCGCACCAGAGCAATGCAGCGGGTAAAGCACCAGCAGGGAACAACCAGGCAAGCGGAGCTGGCAGGATCTTCGCACTGCAGGCAGAAGAGGAACAGAATGATCCCTCTATGATACAAGGTACACTTGTACTCTTCAACACTTGTGTACAAGCTTTAATTGATTCTGGAGCATCGCACTCGTTCATTTCTACTGCATGTACGAAATCACTTGGACTAGACACAGAACCCCTAGGAGCGATGATGCAAGTTACTTCACCATTAGGGGGTAAGATATCTGTTGGATTAGTCTGTAAAGGGTGTGAAATAGAAGTTTCTGGACTGCGGATAACTTGTGATCTCAGGGTTATCGACATGGCGGATTTTGATGTGATCTTGGGAATGGATTGGCTTTCTTCTTATCGAGCTGTCATAGATTGTCATCGCAAGATGGTGACGGCTTATTCGAAGGATGGGACGTGCTTCAAATTTAAGGGGGATAGACAAGATCCTGTCTCCACTTCATCAGCACACAAACCGCACAACCAACTGTCGGGATGGCTAGCTAAGCTGTCACTTCAGGAGAATGATCAGATGGACCTAGACTTACCCCGAGTTGTGTGTGAGTTCGAAGATGTATTTCCAGAAGAACTGCCTGGGCTACCTCCACATAGGGAGATAGATTTCACTATCGAACTTCAACCAGGTACTGCACCAATATCTATGGCACCATACAGAATGGCGCCAGCAGAATTGAAGGAGCTGAAGATTCAATTGCAGGAATTGCTGGACAAGGGTTTTATTCGGCCAAGTACATCACCCTGGGGAGCTCCAGCACTCTTTGTTAAGAAGAAGGAAGGAACGTTACGGTTATGTATCGACTACAGACAGTTGAATCGCATGACGATCAAGAATAGATACCCACTACCGAGGATCAATGACTTGTTTGACCAATTGAGAGGGTCAACTTGTTTCTCAAAGATCGATCTGAGGTCTGGATATCACCAGTTGCGTATTAGGGATAGTGATATTCCTATAACCGCATTCCGGACAAGATACGGTCACTATGAATTCTTAGTGATGCCATTTGGGTTGACCAATGCACCAGCAGTGTTCATGTGCTTGATGAACAAGATCTTTCAACCATACTTGGACAAATTTGTGGTGGTCTTCATCGACGATATCTTGGTTTACTCGCCAACTTATGAAGCACACGAAGAACATCTGAGAATCGTACTGCAAATCCTTAGAAACAATCAATTGTATGCTAAGGCTAGCAAGTGCGAGTTTTGGATGAAAGAGGTTAAATTTTTGGGACATGTTGTGTCAGAAAAAGGAATCTCCGTCGACGACAGCAAGGTTGACGCCGTTCTGAACTGGAAGCGACCGACAACAGTGTTTGAGATTCGGAGCTTTCTGGGACTAGCTGGATACTACAGAAGGTTTATTCAAGATTTCTCCGCTTTATCAAAGCCCATGTTCCGACTAACTCAAAAAGGAGTCAAGTTCGTTTGGGATGAAGCATGCGAGAAGTCATTCCAAGAGCTGAAGAGGAGATTGACGAGTGCGCCGATACTGATCATTCCTGAGAGAAACATGGGATATTCAGTATATTGTGACGCCTCAAGAGATGGACTCGGATGTGTGCTCATGCAGGATGGGAAAGTTATAGAGTATGGTTCACGCCAGCTTAAGCCGCATGAAAGGAACTATCCCACACACGATCTGGAATTAGCAGCAGTAATATTCGCGCTCAAGACATGGCGTTATTACCTATATGGGGAAGAATTCGAGGTATTCACTGATCATAAGAGTCTAAAATACCTGTTCACCCAGAAGGAGCTAAATCTGCGCCAACGACGATGGATGGAATACATGGAGGACTACAAGTTGACTTTGTCATATCATCCGGGCAAAGCCAATGTAGTTGCTGATGCACTTAGCCGCAAGGGCAGAGGACAAGTGGCAAGTATGGCGAGAGAATGGAAGATGATGGATGAGATCAATGAATTCAGACTTCAGCCATCACCGGAATCCAGCAGAGCATGCTTTTTCGCCATGATCGCTACACCAGCGTTGCACAGAGAAATCCTGCTCGCTCAGACTTTCGATCAGGAGTGCGACTTTATTCGATATCAGATGGCGACCAACAAAGCAGTTACAGGATGGACAGTTCACCCCGACAAGAGTTTGAGATTCAGAGACAGAATATTTGTACCAGGCATAGGGACCCTCAGAGAAGCAGTTTTGAAAGAGTTCCACCATTCTAATTTCACTGTACATCCAGGAGGCAACAAGATGTATCATAACCTACGCCGTCTGTATTGGTGGAGCGGAATGAAGGATGACGTGGCCAAATACGTCTCCACATGCCTCACGTGTCCGCAAGTAAAGGCCGAGCACCAGAAACCAGGAGGACAGCTACAATCTCTTCCTATTCCAGGATGGAAATGGGAGCACATCACCATGGATTTCGTCACAGGATTGCCTAGATCAGTCAACAACCATAATGCTATCTGGGTAATCGTCGATCGTCTGACAAAGTCTGCACACTTCTTACCTGTGCGAATAACAGACTCCATGGACACTCTCAGCCGATTGTACATTAAGGAGATCATCAGATTGCACGGAGTTCCAGTATCGATTGTGTCAGATCGAGAGCCACGATTCACTTCGGCTTTCTGGCAAGGTTTACAGAAAGCGCTGGGAACGGATCTCAGGATGAGCACCGCCTTTCACCCTCAAACAGATGGACAATCCGAAAGGACGATTCAGACCCTGGAGGATATGCTCCGAGCCTGTGTACTAGATTTCAAGGGAAGCTGGGAGCGACACCTACCTTTGGTGGAGTTCGCTTACAATAACAGTTATCAGGCAAGCATAGAAATGGCTCCATTCGAGGCACTGTATGGACGCCCTTGCAGATCACCGGTATGCTGGACCGAAGTGGGAGAGATGCACCTGCTTGGACCAGATCTTGTCAAAGAGACAAATGAGAAGATTAAAATCATCACTCAGCGGATCAAAACAGCACAGAGCCGCCAAAAGAGTTATGCTGACCTACGAACGCGACCCTTAGAATTCACCGTTGGTGACCACGTTTTCCTTAAGATCAGACCTAAACGTGGAGTCATCAGGTTCGGAAAGAAAGGGAAGCTATCGCCTCGCTACATCGGACCATTTGAGATTCTCGAAAGGATTGGAGAAGTTGCGTACAGGCTAGCACTGCCGCCGCAGCTTGACAGAGTGCACAATGTCTTCCATGTCTCTATGTTAAGGAAGTACATGGCCCACCCTTCCCACATAATCAACTGGGAAGATGTCACAGTCGACGAGGATACGACATTCGAAGAGAGACCCGTAGCAATCCAGGACCATGGAGAGAAGGTCATCAGAGGAAAAACAATCAAACTAGTTAGAGTACTCTGGCGACACCGTGGAATAGAAGAGAGTACTTGGGAAAGAGAAGATGTAATGAGAGAGAATTACAAGGAGCTATTCCCTGTAGAGAGTGCACCTTAAATTTCGAGGACGAAATTTTGTTAAGGGGGATAGGTTGTAATATTCCAAGATTTTTAATAAAATAAAAATTCCGTAATATTAGTTTTTATTTAAATTCTTGTTATTCTTAGAATTTTTCGAAAACGAAAACCGGACGATCGAACACCACGCGACTCGTTTCTACGTATATTGGTACACTCTTTCACACTAGATTATTTTCCTCCAAACCTTCCACGTCAAGATTTTCTCTCTCTCATCTCTCTGCCGAAACCTCTCTCTCTCTCTCCTCTCCTTTCCTCCCCAATTCCTCTATAAATACTACCCCTCCCTCACCTCCAAAACCACAACTCCTCACTTCTCTCTCAAACCCCTGTCCAGTTAGGAGGCTAATAGAATAGTAGGAAAAAAAAAAAAAAAAAAAAAAAGGGAAAGAAAAGCTTAAAGCTCCTCCCATGGAGGATTAAAGGTGGGTTTGCTTTTGCACCACCTCTTAACCCGAATTAACCTCCCCAAACTTCCATACACACCTCAAACTTCCCAAAACATCCATCATCGGCCCTAAATCAATCCCGGACAGCCGTACTCCGATCATCTCTCCGGCGAACCGAAAAATTCAAAAACTCGTTTTAAGCTTGTTTTGATCAAAACCGAAAGTATGTACCTCTTCTCCCACTCTCCCTAAGTATAATAGAGTAGTTTTGACGTGTTATTAGGGCTTTAAATGATCCCAAACGAAAAATATAGCTTACAGTCCATTTTCGGCCAGATTCATCGTTTTGATATTATTTATGGGCCCGACTATCTATTTGATATTATTCACGTAGAAGATGACCCTTATGATATTTATTTTACAACCTTTATGATATTATTATTATGAAAAACTACTGACTTGATATTATTTTTGACTGAGTAATATCAGTTTAGTATTAAACGAATTAGTTATTTCAGTTTGATTGATCTAGTTGATTAAGTGGATTATTGGCAATATTTTTTTTATAAAAGGCTTAGAATTGTGGTCAAATTTCTTTTACCTCTTAATATATTGAGACCAAGGAAAAAAATATATATATTAAATTAATAATACTTTTATTTAGTAATTTTAGAAAGGAAATTAGTGAATAAAAGATATCCATATCCTTAACTTAATATTATAAGTGGTAATAAAATATTTCTTCAAAATATATTAAAGGATAAAACGATAGATTAATAAACCTTGTTAACTAATAATAGGATTTTCAAAAGAAAACGGTTTCCAATATCCTACTAAAATTTAGTATGTTGCACAAAAAAAAGAAAAGAAGATATTATCTTAGTATGATATTTAAATAAATATCATTAAGGATAGTATAGTATTTAAAGTAAATATTTATTAAAGAAATAACTATTCTTGTGATTAGTCTTAAAAAGAAATTATTTTAAACTATTTAGTAATAAGTGGACCATTTTATAAATCATAAAAAATTACTAATTTGTCATTATAATTAATAAACTAATTATATCACCAATAGTAAATATTTATTAAAAGAATATATAAAAAGGACGTTTTAATGATTAAAGGTACTAAAATTTTGAAAACGAATTTCATGAATTTCAATAAATTCCTGTTGCCGTATTGTTGCTTCGTGAACGTAGAAATTGGACAATAGGTACCCCGGGCGGTATTTCGCATGTTGGAATAAATTAATTAGACGTTAAATTCCTAGGAAAAGTGAAATTTTGTTATGGTCAGGAGATAACCAAAGTGGCCGAGGACCGTGGGTTTCCTGAAAGATTGGTCGTCGGTATCGGCACTTGTGGTTAAAGACCGGTGAATTATCATCTTGCGAACCCTGAACATGGCACTGTTGGATTTATCTTCCGGATATTCCGGGGGTGGATTTATTGGATGAAACCGGAGTATGGGTATCATTTCTCGCGGTTGGTTGGTTATCATTCGCTCCTTGTGATGGTACAGCCGAGTTCGACCCGACATGTAGTTTGGTCTTATTCGTCTGGGACCCCAGGCTGGGCAAGCAAGGAGAGGGTAAATCGACAGAGTCGCCATAGTTCAGAGGTTGTTCGGGAGGATTATTTCTCATGGTAGAGAAATCTAGAAATCACTTAAAGACAAGATAATCTCATAATATGCTCTTGATTGCTGTAACTTTATTCGTTATGCTTATTATTATATTATTGTTTGTATTTTATGGGTTATGGATTTAGGGGTATCTACTGAGTGATTTATCACTCACGGATACGTTCGTATCCTGGTAAATCGATTGCTTCGGCGGTCAATTTGCCAGAAGCTGCAGGTAATGACGACATAGAAGAACAGGAACCCAGTTTGGAGCAGTTCATCACTGGAGAGATTCCAAGGACGGAGACTGAGCAAGAGTTCGCTTGGGATCCGTATCAGAACTAGAGTCGCTCTGAGTCTTTGCTCTGTGACGTCATGTCACCCAAGGGCCTCCGTACATGTGGGGTAGAGCATATTAACGTCATTCCAAACTGTAATAAAGAGATATGTTGCGGTGGTTTGTAATAAAAAGGATATTATTTATGCTAAGTATAATCTATTAATGCTTCCGAAATTCCTCAGAAAATCGGGGCGTTACATTAGAAGTCTTGATACTCAACCCGAAAAAATCGACCAAGCTGAACCACCCCAAACTGATTTCGGATTACCGAATCTTTTTTAACGAAATAGGTTCGGCCTGCCATCCCCGAAATTCCCTACCCAACCGAACTGAACCGATTTCTCCCCGAGTTTTTCATGGTACAACAAGAAGAGTGCCTTTGGACTAAATTATTTTATGAAGACAGCGGGTATTATTTAATTTTCAATTATATTTTCAGGCTTTTGTCGTAATTCTGACATTACATTGTTGGTCTATGTAAGAGTAATAAAAAAAATATAAAAACAGATATATCAAAGTTAACAAAAAAAAAATCATATAAGACGATACTAAAGACACTAAAAAGATTGTCTTCTCAATTTTTTCAGCTTCAGTTTATATTAGACAAACAATTAATACCAAAATATTGATCCAAATCTTATACTCCAAAAATTAAGGGAAAACAAACAAAAAGACACGTTAAAAGGACCCAAAAACTAGACCAGAAGCGACTATACTGACTGAAAATATAGTGATTTTGGTACAATATTGTAGAAAAATCTGGTAGTATCAATTACTTTTAGTGAAGTGTCAAAATATTTGAAAAGAAAAAAAATTAAAGATATGCAAAAAAAAAGAAGTGCGAGAAGGAAAAATGTTTGGTGCAAAGAACATTTTTCTATAGAAAATATCATTTTTTTAGCTTGATTAATGTACCATTCCTTTCTGTGAGCAAAATAATCAATTAATTCCTCCTTTGTCATAGTAGGGAAAAACTCTGAAGTTTTATGATTGAAGAAGCATAATCAAGTTTCTATTTTGTTATGATCAAAAAAAAAAAAGTTTCTATTTTGTTAAACATGAGGATCACATGAGATAAACTGAAGCCGAAAAAAACAAAATAGAATTTATTGCGGGCTCGTTTGAGGATCCGAGTTGTTTCTTTTATAGGTCTCGATATGTACGTCAATCAAGTTGATCGGAAATCAATTTCCATTTTGAGTGGACCACATAGTTTACCTTCACAGCAATGCACAGTCAGGCTCATTTTTGCATAGGCGATCTAGACATCGTGTTCTACAAAATGAACAGGACGATTGAGCAACTTGTTTAGCTTTTGAATCAAATTTGATTAGCGAATGCGGAGGGCAAAAATGAACCAGTTTGGAGATGACAAAGTTTCCATTGATTTTGTACGACATAAGTATTACACAACGATGATAGAGTACCAGCATACAAATGTCTATGAAGATGAACCACATAACTACGATCACGCGACGCGAACATTGTGATTGATTTGATAGCAAGTCTTCAAGTTCTACGTTGTGATTGATTGGTAGCCAGTCTTTCTTGCTCTCCATTTCCGGTACGCAACAGCAACAACAGCAGCGATAGCTATGGCGATTCCAAACAAGGCTACACCCGAAAGGAGAACCGGCATTGTCATCACTTCATGCTTCTGCAAAAGAGGAAGGAACATCAAAGGCTCAGAGACTCGAGAGTAGTTTGATGAAAAATTAGGACAGCCGTCAATGCAATATCATCTTTAAAGGTTATCGATGATACGAAACATGTCAAAACGCGTTTAAGTCTCTCAGCGACTCAAAACTGTCAAATAGCAAAGCGAAAAATGGGCGCTGTCTCTCTTGCAAAACTTATCGATTAACTTACAAGCATTACTTATTTCTTTGAAGTTGTGATGTGCTTTATGTGTGTCTACGCAATCGACAAAGTGTCCATTTCGATACATATCCAACATGGTCAAGGCACCATCTCAGCAGTTTCAGCAACGGATTCAGGATATGGCTATATAATTAAGAGAGAATAAGGCCTAATCGAAATCTTACTTCAACTGGCGATGCATCAGCGATCAAGATGGAGAAAAGTCCCATAACTCCAGTGTGCCTTTGGCGGCCCATACTGTAATTAGATACCAGAACTAGAGTCTCCCCAGTAGATATTTTGACTGATCCCGGAGAAGGGTAACAGGTGGACATTCCGACAATGTAACCAGTCTCGTTTCCTGCTTCGCTTCCTTCTCCATAAGTTGGTATTGAAGAGCAGATAACTCGTCCATCCTAACTCAATCAAGCAAAAAATAAAAACACACAGAAAAACATGAACGCCGTCAAACACCTTGACATAGATTACAAGAACGTGTACAAGAAACGGGGTTATTTATTTTGGAGAGTACCTCTCCATAAAGAGTTGAACCAATCCCTCCCGCATGCTGGTGTCCAACACCATAGATGACACTACCACCAGTGGGCATAGTCAGGTTTACTCTCCTGCTATCGGTGCAACCATCATTGGTTTCACCAGCCGCAGAGCAAGACTCAACATCATACTCCACCTGTATCAAAGCAAGTTCAATCGACTTGGCATCTAATAGGACAAATCAAGGAACGACAAACCAAAAATCTTATATTCGCTCAGCTGTTCACTAGACCTCCAAACTGATTTCCTATTTGTTGTCTTCAAAAGCTTTATGATACTTGGCATTCTACCACATCATTTCGTCAGGACAGCTTGACTTCTAACAACCCTTAAGCATGCCTGAAGCCATACATTTCAATATCTACTCGAAATCCATAAATGTTTTGAACATTTTTTTTTTCTTTTGGCATTTGGCTTGGGTGAGTCATGTCATCTAAGGGATAGTTATGTGCCTGAGCAAGTACTTTGGGGCCTGTGTATCTGCTCTTAAACAGGATCTGGTTTCTTCGGTAAGTGTTAATCTAGATCCTTAAGTGTAATATTTCCAAAAACTGGGAGAACATAACAGCAGCAAATTTGTTGACACACAAAAAATGTATACAAGAAAAATCTCACCAGGCAATGATGTTCTGTAGCGTGTCCTGTTGAAGCGTCCACCTTTTTCCAGGTATCAGTCACGTCGAATACAAAAATTTTAACAGGCTTAATGGAAGTATCCCAATCAACCCACTTAACTGTGTATCTCATGAAGAGGCTTCTCTTGACACTCTCAAAGCCTTCTTTTACCCTGCACTGAGTCTGATAATGACAACATTCCATGCCGCCTGTGTAACCAGGACTCAACGGTTTGCCATTTTCATCCCTTGTGGCATTATAGAGATCACACCTGCACTCAGTGCATCCCAACCTATCTTCCACCCCTCGTGTGTCAATTGCGTGGACATTCAGTAACCATTTCTCCTCATATCCAGGAGGAATTTCCGCCGGATTACCAACTTCTATACCATAAGGATCCGGCACATGTGTGGCCGTTCTTCGTGTTTCTGAACCAGAGCCAAAATATTGCCAAAGACCATTATCGCAAAGTCCAGAGTTTCTCACCTTGATAAGGTCGGTGTCATTGGCTTCTTGAACTTCAACGCCCTTACGTTGATAATATCTATACACAACCCAGTGGTGGAGATAAGTTTCATGAAGGGGGATAGGATTCCCCACCTCATCAACTACTTCAGCATTGAAATCCTTAAGAGCAATATGACCTCTGGGAAATTCAATATCGTAGTAGAATTTGTTCTCCACTGATCCCGGTCCAAGTACAAACTCGGGGGAAAAAAAGACAGCTGATCTTACACTATTTTCAATTGTCACACGAGCTTGTGAATTTGGAAGGCTTAAAGCCACCAGTAGAGTTACTAAACAAGGCAGCCACACTTGCCAAAGATGAGCCATTTTGTCCTGTCGATGTTAATCTCTCTTCTGAAAGCACAATGATCAGTAGTATTACAAATACGCAAGGACAAGATATTCGTAAAGCGAATAAATTGAAGAACACTGCTGCCGCCAAGAACAGCAAACAAACAAACAAGCATTTGTGGTGTTGTATTTGCTATTTTTTCCTATCCCAAAAAGATGGAGAAAGCATTGAACGCGGATTTAGATATCGGGAGTGATGAATACAAAAAAAATTACAAAGATCATGTATTGTGCCAAAGAACTAGTATGCAATCACGATATAAAAGCTGATGTGATTATGGGAATAAGAAAAAATAGTCAAGAGAACACACAGAAATCGAATCTAACGGAGAACGAAGGTCAAGCTCCCCTATATACCCCCATCCTCCTTACACCTCCATACTCTCCCTTTGTGGGCCTGTTGATGATCCAAACTGTTAATTTCGTATATCCTCGGAGAATAACATATGTGCAAAAAATTAGTTTCATCAGATATCGGCAGTTATGTAAACAGCTCATATAAAATGGACAGTAAAGTACGTATTACCCAAAACTTAAGCCATACATTTTGTGACCAGACACGTGAGTTCCTAATGTCCGATCATATTGATTTTTTTGCATAAGGACTAAGGAGGATTGGGGTATGGAAGGGACTAGCTTACCGGGCGAACGAGAAAGCTAAATGAAGAATTTGAAACAAAAGACAGCATAACAGATGATACAACAGATGCACATACCCAAAAGGTGAGGAAGATCCAGAGGTCTTAGAAACTTTCCATGGAAAACAAACTCTTTAAGCTAGAGAGAATTGGTATAAGTTTACTACACAGGTTGAACCCTCAAGTTTTTGTTCAAACCAAAGCCACAACAAATTGAATAAGTTTGTTCAAGTCAACCCATATAAAATACTACTAACAAATATAAAACCAATCTTCACAGTTGACCCCAAGGGTAGCAGGGGAGCCTCACTGTACACGCAAACGTGTTACTGGATCGGCACAGTACTTACGGCCGGCATTCCCAGGTGATACACAAGATGAAAGAAACTTAGTATTAACAATAATAAAATACACACACTATCTCTTTCTTTTTCTTTTTTTTGGTAACCGAGGAACATCCCTGCAGCCGAACCACTGTTGGACCCGATTGCGCAATCCAAACCTTGGAGGAAACTAGCACAGCAACCCACTGCCATGCCCCTTGGGTAACTCTTAAGCAAGCCACAACAAGAGTAGAGTAGACCCAACGAAGAAATGTGTGGAAGGTGATTGGAATCGGGTGGCCGGCAACAGGGAATTGTTTTTATCCTTCATCCCCGCCCCAAACGGAGTACGGGATCCTCGCGCCGATTCGAGGATCCAAACTTCAAAAATAATTACATTTTGTTTCTAAAACAAATTTCTTACACCGTGTGGGACCCCAAGACTTAGCCGCAATTTTCGTCCGGGTACAGTTTGCGGCCACGAGGTCTCCGAGTTTGAGGCCACAAAGTTTTGGTTTGCGGCCGGAGGGTCCCAACCGATCGGTTCGGTTTTCGGTCGGGGTAAGGGTGGATTTTTTTCCGCTTTGGTTTGGACCGAACCAAACCGATCGATTTTCAGTTCGGTCTCGGTTACTTGGAAATTTCTCCGGACCAAACCGAACCGAAATACACATAAACGACGTACACCATCAGTAAGCTAACACACACATACAATAGAGGGAGGAGAGGGGATTACTGGCTCTCTCCGGCGCTTTAAGTGGCAGAAAGGTGGGTTCGAGGGAGAAACGGAAGTTCAATCGTACGGCATCAGAGCTCCAGCGGCGGCGGTTAGGGGCTGGGCATTTTGGGTGGTGCTTCACGGTGCAGGGCCAGTTCCGGCTTGGTCACAGTGAAGTGGATGGTTGAGCTGAGATGATGAATGGTGGTGCTCCAGTGGTGTTACAATGGTGGTTGATATATCATCAAATTGAATTCAGGATTCAAGGCAGCCGTGATAAACTCATACAAATTTGAGTACGGAAAAGGTACGAGTCAATGACATGAATTTACAAGACGAACGAGTTTGGAGATACAAAGTTTTCACTTATTATAAGCCATTTTACACATACATGATTTAGCATCACCAGACTCAGCAAAAAGTCCATGAAGATGGCATTACATAATTGAAACTCCATACACTCTGAGTTTCTACACTAAAATTGACTGGTAACCATCCACTCTTTCATTGCTTTTCCGGTAAGCAACGACAACAGCGATAGCTATTGCAACTCCAAAAAAGGCTACACCCCAAAGAGCAATCGGAACTTTCATCTCTTCGTGCTTCTGCAAAAAAGAAACAGCATTAGAGATTAGTACATTCGTAGATTTTCTATCAACGAAGTAAAAGATTTCATCCACTTGTTTTTTTTTTGTGATCCGCGATTTCATCCACTTGTTGAATAAAAAGCTTTTGACAGTAGAAGTCTGATATGATGGAGGAGGGATTAGAATTTCTAAATTCAAAACCTTCTGATTGTAACCATTTTCTCCGAAGTTACTCCTTCGAACTTATTATGTGTTTTGTGAACGTCTACGACACGAAAAGGTCTGTTCCCAGTTTTCATATCAGAAGTTTGTGTCCAACATGGATAAGGCACAGTTCCGAAAGTACCCTTGTTTTTTACATTGGACCACATAAAATTGTCAAAAGAGTCAGGGTTAAAAAATCTTACTTCAACTGGAGAAACAAGGAGAGAATCAGACTTCGGTGATGCATCGGCGACCAAAATATAGAATAGTCCCATTACTCCAGTATGCCTTTGTTCCCTACTGTAATTAGACACCAGAACCAGAGTTTCCCAATCAGATATTTCGACAGATCCCGGATTTGGATAACAAGTAGACATTCCTACAATGTAACCAGCCTCATTTCCTGCTTCCTTTCCTTCTCCATAAGTTGGTATTGAAGAGCAAATTACTCGTCCATCCTAATCCACCACACATACAAACATATGAAACACACATGAATTCCATCGAAAAATTTGATGTAAAATACTTTCACAAAGAACTAAACGGTGCATGGTAACTGGGAAATTAAACACAAATAGAGGTTCAATAATGTCAAAAGGAATCACCAGTTGCTGCTTGCAGTAATAAACTTACTCAGAGAAGTAAACACTGATGAAACAATTGCAATGAATTACACCTCATAGAGGAGTGAAGACTGAGGACCCATTCCGAACTACCTAATGTGAGACTAATACACGGATCAGGTGCTACAAGCCATAATATACGCTATACGGTAA
Organism: Rhododendron griersonianum; assembly: GCA_018127125.1. Taxonomy (NCBI): domain Eukaryota; kingdom Viridiplantae; phylum Streptophyta; class Magnoliopsida; order Ericales; family Ericaceae; genus Rhododendron; species Rhododendron griersonianum. The sequence goes on along the minus strand of CM030795.1, from coordinate 38,514,492 downwards.
CCAAGTAAGGAGACATTAAGCAAACAACTTTTCCTTCTCACTAATCTACACTACGGCATGACTAGAGCCATAAGCAACAATGTAAGAAGACAATTTTTAATTGCCTCGACAGGTTTCAAATATTTGGATCAGATTTGATAATATGTGATGACAGAGAAATTTCTAATCAATTCAAATTTCTGAACATCAATTACAGATAGAACTGACAACTGGTGTTTTTTACATTGAGAACAATAGAACATGGAATATGCATGCTTAGTTACAATATATACTAGTTTGCTTGGTGGAGGCATCATTTTTCAGAATTTTCTTTTTGCAATTTCTCTATGGAAGTAAAGAAATAATTCAGAAAAGCTGAAAGTTAATTATGCAAAGTTTAAGTTTTTTTTAGTGCAATGATAATCGTCCCAAAAAGTTTGCATACTTTAAATGGACAAACAAATTGGGACATAGGGACTATCTTTTATTGACAAACGATTTAGTTTTATGAGGTTAAATGGTCGTATAACAAACAAGAAATTAACGTTAAAAGTCACCTCTCCATAAAGAGTTGAACCAATCCCTCCAGTATGCTGATGTGCAACTCCGTAGACAACAGTACCACCAGTGGGCAGACTCAGGCTTACAGTTTTGGTATCAGTATAAGCATCCTTAGTCAAACCAGAGGAAGAGAAAGACTCAACGTCATACTCCACCTGTTTCAAAGAAAGGTAAAGAGTTCAATCTACCTCATCTAAAAGAACAAACGAACAAATGACAAACCCAAAGTCCATATAAACATGGGTTTCCGGTGGAAGTTCTCCTTACTTTCCCACTTTCTATATATGAACTTATGATACATACATTTCTACAAAGGATCATGTTTTGCCACTGCTTAACTTCTATATAACCCTGTGAATCTGCTTTTAAAAAGGATCATGTTCTTCATTCTTTTATTAAGTCTGCGCTATTCCCTAAATGAATTGAAGAAAGTTGGAAAGCCTTCAAAACCTCAGCCCCTACCAGCGTTAAACAGGATCTATTAAGTGTGATATATTCAAAACCACGAACAACATAACCATGGTCCATAGCAAGTTTATCATTAGCATAGAAAACCGTCCACTAAATGCTAGTACGTGACATCCAAGCAATGCCTTCAAACCATGTCTTGAGACATACCAAATGTGTAAAAGCAAACTAAGTTCACTCACCAAGCAATGATGTTTTGTGGGGAGTCCCGTCGTGTCATCAACCTTTTTCCAAGTATCTGTCACGTCAAATATATAAATTTTAACAGGCACAACAGAAGTATCCCAATCAACATACTTAACCGTATATCTCATGAAGAGGCTTCTCTTGGTACTCTCAAAGCCATCTCTTAGCCTGCACTGCGTCTGATCATAACAACAATGCAAGCCGCCTACGTAATCAGGCCTCAGTGGGTTGCCATGTTCATCCATTGTTACATTATAGAGATCACACCTGCACTCAGTGCATCCCAACCTATCTTCCACGCCGCGTGTGTCAATTGCGTGGACATTCATCATCCATTTCTCCTCGTATCCAGGAGGAATTTCAGCAGGATTACCAACTTCTATTCCATACGGATCTGGAACGTGTGTGGCTGTTCTTCTTGTTTCAGAACCAAGGCCAAAATACTGCCCAAGACCATTCTCGCAAGGTCCAGAGTTCCTCACCATAATCAAGTCAGATTGGTGAAACCCAAATTTCTCACTGTATGTCGGAACTTCAACACCTTTCCGCTGATGTACTCTAGCCACAACCCAGTGGTGTAGATAAGTTTCATGAAGGGGGATAGGATTCCCAGCCTCGTCAACTACTTCAGCATTGAAACTCTTAAGTGCAATATGACCGGTCGGAAAGTCAATATTCATGTAGTATTTGTCAACTACTGATCCAGGCCCAAGTACAAACTTTGGGGATAAAAAGACAGCAGTTTTTATGCGATTTTCGCTGTTTACACGAGCAAGAGAACTTGGAAGGCTTAAAACCACCAGTAGAATTCCGAAGCAAGGCAACCAAGTTTGTGAACGGTGTGCCATTTTCTCCAGTTGACGTGAAAGCTCTGCGAGTGAAATCATAGCGATCAACTAAATTTGAAATGAACATAAAAGCCAATGGTGACAATCAACACATGAAAGAACACCACCACCAATAGCAATAACAATAACAAAGAAACAAACTAGCAAGGGAGCAACAAAGAGACTAATGAATGCAGGGTTTTATACAGATTTTTGCAGTTTTCGGAGCAACGTGTGAAGGATCTTTGTTAGTTGTTCATATTGGTCAGGTAATAACAGAGGTAAATCATATGAAATGTAACTACCTGCAGTTTATTTTACAGGTGCATGCTACAAAGTGGCATTAAAACCGTTTTACATAAAGCTTAGATAAATTAAAGAATATTTTTCCAACAGCTATGGAACAGACATCCAAGATAAGCCATCTTTGTCTTGGAAAAATTCGCTATCGGGAAAATCGATTTTTCAGAGAATGGAACAACTTGGAACACTGAAAGCCAAAAGAGGGCCGAAAATAGGAAATTTTATTCACAGATTTCATTAACACAGCCTAAAGATTCCTCAGTCAACCATTAGGAAAACAGGTATTAAATTCACAAATTGTCTTGGCTCTTAGCATTGGGAATTAAAAGATAGACATAATTAAGTAACGAATCCTGGCACACATAATAGAGAAAAAAGATTCATCTTATAAATTTATTCATCAGAATAGAACACTAATCGATTACCCTCCTTAATTGCTGAACTAACAGATTCTGCAAGAAATTGCATGTGCGTTTAATTAAACCTGTAAACTATAAGAAAAGTACTAAGAATTCCAGTGTATTATACCAAAAAACTTCCAAGGTTACCAGTCCTTTGGATTGTGATAAAGGGGAAGAAAAGAAAAAAGTAAGCTTTCTCACCAAATCTCACCACTTTTGGTGAGGAATGGTGAGAAACAAAATAGACCAACATTGAGAGAAAGGAGGAGGAATGGTGAGAAACAAAATAGACCAACAAAAACTCACCATTCCTCCTCCTTTCTCTCAATTTCCCACATGTTTTCTCCATTTCATTAAGGGAGAGCATTCTCTTTTCTTTTCTCTTCTCAATATTTCTCTCGGGGTTAGTTTCGAGTAGTAATTCGAGTAAGACAAAAGCCGTGAAAATACAGAGAAATAAAAAAACGATTGGATAACAAGAATGGCAAATGAAGAATTTGCGACGAAAGAGAGCATACCCAGATTAGATAATTGATTGATAGACCCAAAAGGACGATGATTCAGAGGTCTTAGTGAATTCCCATGGAAAACAAACTATTTTACCCCTGTTTTGAAGGCTTGGGAAGTTTATATAGGTGGTCCTCAAATGGGTTGAATTCGTTAAAATGGGTAAAATGGGTAGGATTGGGTTCAATTCAATCCCGACAAAAATCTGTAGTCAATGAGAGCATTGCTTACGCCATCGCCCGTTCCCAAATGGAAACGTGAAAGACCAAACAAAAAAAGTAGGGTAAGCAATGACGTTGAGGGAGGCGAAATTTTAAAAAGTGACAAATAGGAGTAATACTAGTGGTTTTGTTTGGTTGAGCATTTTGAGAGTAACTTTTACTCTCGGCACAGTTTTCAATAAATTGTTTAGTTGAGCATTTTGAGAGTAACTTTTACTCTCGGCACAGTTTTCAATAAATTTCTCTCTCTATCTCTCTCCACTCATTATCTGTCGAGGATTTCTTTAGTGAGAAAAATGACAAGAAAGTGCAAAACTTGGATGAGAAGTAAATGAGAAAAGGCCACCAGAATTGAGTATCGCAAATTCGCAATCATACACATATGGGAACATAGTAAATTGCCGGCCACGTTGATTAAAAGGACAACAAATGCGTGCTAGAGTTGGGTTCCGATCTCCTCTGTCTCGAAAACTCCCGTGCCTCTGTGCCGAGGGATTTTTTGGTTGTTGGATTGTGTGATTTTCTTTTTATGTTTTAAATTCAACTGTCGAAAAATCCTTTAGCATAGAGGCACGAGAGTTTTTTTTCAGCACAGAAGATCCTGCCTCGCTAGAGTTTTAATACACAGAAGTAAATAAAATTGTAAGCTATGAATCGTTCAAATTATGTCCAATTATGGTGAAAGGTGGATTTCATTGTTCGTTTATTGTAATAACCTAAACCGTTCAACTTACTGTAATAAACGCACGGGACTCCTGTTTAGAGGTTCCAAAGCAAAAAAAAAAAGAGTCACTTTTTGGCTTAAAAAGTGGTTATTTTTCTCAAAATAGTTGGGTAAAAGTAAAAAAAAAATACTTTTCCGATTCCTCTCGTCGAGACGAATTAATAACTCACAAAAATTTGGCACAAAACTAACAAATGCGAAAAAAATTCAAATAAGGACAATTTTCAGATTTAAGTTGCGTTTAAATTAAGTTCATAAGAACGCAGCCTTAAGAACTTTACAAATCAATTAATTTCCAAATGATTCTATGCAATACAAAAAAGAAAAAGAAAAAAAAAAGAAGGGCAGACTTGCGGATCAAAAATAAATATATTTCATCATCTCTCAAATTATTTCCCCCCTTATCGTCCCCTCCGGGGGTTTACAGGGGCGGACTTAGAAATTCATGGCAATGGGGTTAAGTTTTATATGTAATAATTTGTTTCATGAGCTCTAATGGTGTGGTTATTAGTTTCGTTTACTTAAATTGTAAAATACTTGCAATATCAATTTCTATGTGTGTTGTTAAAAAAAAAAATCAATTTCTATGTTGATTTTATCCTTTTAAATTATTCATTTGTGAAGTATGTTAAGGGTCTCATTTGAAAAAATTAACTCTAGCCTCTCCAAAAGCTCAAAGCTGATCTTGTATGAATTTGGAGAAACTCATTTTTCTCTTTGTACGTTTCTCAATAATTTTCTCTGTCTATCTTTTTTCACTCATAACCACTCATTACATTAAAAATATTTGTGTGGCCCGTTGATCCTTTGGTTTGAGCTCCTCTTTGATTGGTTCGAGTGTTGCCTAGCCTTCTTGCCCTAACCTGCACAGTGAACGCATGACTAAGACTTGGCCGGGGTTGCCCGGTAAGGCCCTCCGGTGAGAGGATGAGAACGTGCAAAGAGTAAAAGCAAGAGACTAGGGGGGTTATTTATTTATTTATTTATGTAAAAGCATGTACCTCTTTAGGGTTGTCCTACTTTGGTATTTATAGAGTCTGCCTGACTTGCTCTTTTTGTGTGAGCTGGCACCCCCATGTGCGCCCGTCATTATCTTTTGGCATAACGGCTTCAGCGCATGGTGTAACAACTCGATCCACAAGCACCTCAACCAAGACATAAACAAAATCGAGTGTTGTACGCCACCTTCTCTACATAATCACCAAACAATTATTGAACCCACTTCCTTTAACATTTACATAATTTTACAAATACACCACCACATACTCTTCTCCTTTTAATTAGCTCTCCCCCGGAGAATATAACCCGCCAGTTCCTCTTTCAGGAACTTCCTTTAAGTTTTCCACCCGTTCCCCATATTGAGAGAGCTTCTCTCTTCTTCCTCTGGCTTTTGTAGTGTCCAAAAAGATTAAAGGAACAGGTGTAACAATATGGCAAGGCTTGAGAATGAAAGCATGAGGTGTATAAGTTGTTCCATGCACTATCCAACTTATGCCTATCCACATGGATATGTACGCTGCTAGAAACAAAAGGTAACAAATCTCAGCCCTTCTATGGGCTTCCATATTCTGTCTTTTTCTTCTTTTTTTTTCCCTTTTAATACGGGGTATTACACGTGGGGCGTCATGCGGTGCTGCAATTGGCCGAGCCCCACCCTCAGGCGAACCTGAGGGCAGGTGACTCGAAGGGGGGATGGCACCAACGGAGTGAGTAATCCTGACGGTAGCTGAACCGGAGGACTTTTCTCCTCAACTAAGGCGTTGGGTATGTTAGGAATTAAACTCCTTGTTTAACTCACAACGCCCTACGGATTATCATAGAAATCGCAAGCAAACAAAAATAGTGCGTAACGAACAAGAAAAGAACGAACACAAGATATACGTGGAAAACCTCAACGTGAGGAAAAACCACGGGAGCCACACCAGTCCACTATGAAATCGAATCAAGAGTACAAGTCTTCTCGCAATCTCTCTGAGACCTGCGTTTTCTCTCGCCTCTCTCTGTTTTTCTCTAAAAACACGTTAACCTAATTACATACAAACTGCAGTATAAAATAAGTCGGGTCCTATGTGGAAATTACACTCCAAGTCCTTGAAATATCCCCCAAGCTAAACCACTGCTGAAGGTTGTCTGCACCCCTAACAGGATAAGTGTGGTGCGGCCCCTCCCCATGCTCCGGTCATCACCGAGCCTGGGCACGGGTACGACCACCTCTCTCGCCTTTAACCTCAGTCTGTGCTTCTCAGACATAGGATCTGAGCCATTAAATTCGGCCTACTACAATATTTTTGAAATATGGGAAACAAACAAAGGTGCAAAATTAATTTGATTTTAGTTTTGCCACGGGCTAATTCTGGTTTAGAGCAATGAATTATTTTTTATCGATAATAATGAACATGGTGTTGTTGCTGCTTCTTTTTTCTTTTTCTTTTTTGTTGAAGTTATGGTGTTGCTTTGCGTTCATAAAATCAGAGACAAAGAGGGAACATGGTGGGGGTGGGATAGGTTTGTAATTGAAAGTGAATAAGAAACTCAAAAGTCCAATCATTCACAAGCTTTTACTGAGAGGGAGAAAGAGAGAGAGTGACTGGGTCGGATGTGAGGATTTGGTGAGGGCAATGATTGAATTATTGTTGAAGTACTTGGGCAAGCTGCCAAGCTATAACTTTCTTGGGGCAAATTTACTAAGGCTACTGATTTTGTTACTCTCTTTTTTGTTAATGTCATTCCCCTGCAAGTATATTTTTGGTGAAAAATACACTTGCAGGGGCCACCAAAAATATACTTGCAGGGGAGTGACGTTAACAAAAAAGGGAGTGACAAAATCATTTCCCTTTACTAAAATGTCCCAAAAATGTATAACCATCATGGAGTAGTTTCCAACGTAGTGGGGTCACATGACCACCCGTACCATTACATGCGTCCGCCCTTGGGGGTTTATCTAGCATGCTGTCACGCTCATTAATAAAATTATCCAACTGTTGTACTCTACAACGCCGCATGCTATCCCAAGACATTTAAGGGAAGCGGTGTCGTTTCATCAATGATTGGCAGCCAATGCTCAAGACTTCACTTGGCAATTTCATCAATGATTTTATGCTATCAATATCCCTCACTTAAGTATTTCAAATCCAAAAGGGAAATGATTTTGCAACTCCCTTTTTTGTTAATGCCATTCCCCTACAAGTGTATTTTTGCATTAAAAATACACTTGCAGGGGAGTGGCGTTAACAAAAAAGGGAATAGCAAAATCAGCAGCCATCCAAAATATGGTGAAATTATATTGAACTGTACAAAAACTTGAAAGCACTGGAAAATGCATAGTGATACAGGACAATTGTTGGCACAGAGGATCCCATGTCAGGATCCCTGGCCATTATTGTAACGCCCCGATTTTCGGGCACGTTAATTAAATCATTTTTAATTGATTTAATAATCCATAAAACTAATTTAAGAAATGAAATTTTATTAAACAGAGTTTAGCAACGGAAATCTCAAATACCAAATTCAAAACTACTTAACTGTCTTACAACCCAACGAAATAAAATAGAGTTTGACAAATGTGATAACACTTTTGGAAATTCAAATAACAATATTTTAAATTAATGGAGCATCTAAGGGTAAGGCATCCAAGGCTCGACAAACTCCCCTTGCTCAGCTGGGAAGTCCTCACCCTGGTACTAATCATCTCGTAGAGGATTCTGTTCTTCGGTCTCCTGATTACCTGGCATGAAATGCCAGCCCTACGGCACTATAATGAGTTTTGAAACTCAGTAGATAAATCTTACCCATTAACCCTTACTCTACAAGCAATCACATTTATAATAAAAGGAGGTAATAATCAAGAGCACAAAACTTATTTCATTATATAACCATCAACTTAAGTAAATTCCAGAATCTTAACTTCTATAATCATTCCAACACCGTAGTATTCACCACGTTCCAAACTCAGAATTTTACTTGGCATACTATACAAGTCCTGCTAGGCTACCCTCAACATTTCGAGGTCCTAGTAGGCCATTCTTACAATTCTAGGTCCATCAGGCTGCCCTCAAGGTCCGGCTAGGCTACCCTCAATACTTGAGGTCCCGCCAGGCTACCCCTGAGGTCCTGCTTGGCCACCCTAGCTACACCGGGTCTTTCAGGCTGCCCTCAAAGTCCTACCAGGCTACCCCCGATCACACGAGGTCCTGCCAGGCTACCTCCAAGGTCCTGCTAGGCCCACAACCTTTTATCTATTTCCTTTTTCCACTAACCAGAACAACGTCTCCATAAGTTCTTTAAGTTCACAAATCATCCAATGTCCCTTATGTCCTTTCTACATTCTCAGTTCAATCGACAAAGCAATAATTTCAAACAACGAGTAAACATATCATAATATCACCACCTACATAGGATAATTGAACCACTGCACACTCATCTCCAGTGGGCTTAAGTACAAACCAACCTCACAACAATCTTGATACGTTTTTATAACAGAGTAATTGCAAGTGGATCGATAATAACAACAGTTCATAAGAATCAATGAAACATAACATTATTGATAGTTCAAAAGACAAAAGAATTTCACACAAAGTATTCGGATTTGTCCTTGTGACTTTTGGGCTTCTTTATGATTTAACACATAGGTTCATTTTAGTAACCTTTAATATTTGATGATTGAAAAGTTATTTCGTAAACCTTGGGTTACTTTACCAATAACTATTAAGTTTAGAGTTCTTTTTGTAAAATCACTAAACTGGACATTTCTATATATTTCCCGTAAAAGAAGTTTATTAGATTTTTGATTCTTCTACTTAAATAAAAATACACTTTTCTTATACCTACTATGTCTAGGTAAATATTTATATATATATATATATATATATTTTCCTGGTTAGGAACTTTAGACTTACAATTTATTCTTTAATTTTTTTTTTTAGCTAATCATGTTCTTTAGTTTCTTATAGAAATATTACTTTACTCTTGAAGCTTAGATCCTAGAATCCAGTGTAAAATATTTTGCTAAAGAATCCTTGAGATTAGTATAATACATTATGTCTCACATGCTAATTTTTAGTCAATAGGCTAATCATTTAAATTTCTTTATACTGCACACTCAAGTTTTCTAATTTTTCTATTACCACCAGTCATGGCAATATGTAACTATGGTTCCATTATAAAGTTCTGTAGCATTTCAATTAGAACCAAAATAATGTATACACTTGTTTCATGCATTGGTTTAAGCAAAGATAAAATCACATTAACAGGTAAGTACACAAATCCATCACGGAACATTACAATCAAACATTGAGTCTAAGATTGAAATCTATTTTTTGTTCTAAAATCAAATTTTACGGCTGCTAGGTGGAGGGTCACCACCGCGAGGTATTGATTGGTTCAATAAATTTTTGGTATTTCCAGTTCGTCTTTACATGAGTTCGATTTGAACCGCGAATATAGTACAAAACACATTTAATATACTTAGAGTTAAGGGGTGAAGAAAAATCTACCTTGATCCTTGGAGTTTCAAGCTAAGAATGAATTTAACAAAAAATAGTATAACGGGGCGTGGCAGCGGCAATGGTGTATCTCCCCTCCTCCTTTCTTTCTTCTTCTTTTTCCTCCTTTCTTCTCGGCAAAATGGTAGTGAGGTTGGAAGGATTTGTTTCTTTCTTGGTTAGGGATTACAAACAGGAAAAATAAATAAATAAATAAAACAAGGAAAGGAAGAACAAAACAAAAGGTTAAAGGCTTGGCATCTCTCCCTCCCTTTGCCGTCTCTCTCCTCTCTCTCTTTCTCGGAAATAAAAAGGATGGGGGAGTAATTGTGTCTCTCTCTCCTCTCTCTCGGCCGAATAAATGGGGATTGGAAAGTGGGTTTGGTTTTTGCACAAAAAGAGGGGATGAGATAGAGGGGTGATGGAGAGGTGGTGGAGTGTGAGAGGGAAGTGGAGGTTTAGTTCTAATAGGATTCTAGTTAGGGTTTAGATAGGAAGGGTAATGGATGAATGTATATCTCTAAAGTATAATATATTTCGTATACGATTTTCTAAGTATTATCAATTATACACACAATAATGTATTTTAATTAATTAATCTAATTAATTACTGAATTAGTATTTAACATTTCAAATTTGTATTTTTTTTTTTAAAATAGGGCGAAAATCCGGGTCATTACAATTATCATCGTGATGCACAAGTAGGGATCTTGCTAACCTCAAATGGTCTGGAGATTTTAAGAAAAACTTTTAAAATTTGGACCATTCAAAACATTTTCGACGATTGAGATTAGGGTCAGCACAGGATCCCTCATTCGATGCACAAGGCTTGGTTTCATGCATGTCCTGTCCAAGTACCAACTCACAACAGTGTAACTTGAATTCAAGATCCACAGCAGCTGCACAACGATCTCCTATGAATTCCAGTATAAAAGGTGCGAATTGACTAAACAAAATTTACATAACCAACGGGGTAAATTGAGTAGGAGGACATACTATAAGGGTTTTTGCTATAATAAGGACATAAATATTTTCCTCTAAAGTCTAAAGGACATTCTGTCATAGATTTACAAATAACCCCTCCTAAAGTTGACCGGCGTTGAAAGTGCCTAAAACCCTAGGGTACTCTATGAAAGTGCCTAAAATCTTAGGGGTACCCTATATATGAAAGTGTCTAAAACCCTAGGGTACCCTATGAAAGTGCCTAAAATCTTAGGATACCCTATATATGAAACTGCCTAAAACCCTAAGGTACCATATGAAAGTGCCTAAACCGCTAAAACCCTATAATAGGAAAATGCACCCTAAAATCCTATCAAAGTGCCTAAAACCCTAGAGTACCCAATGAAAGTGCCTAAAAACCTAGGGTACCCAATGAAAGTGCCTAAAAACCTAGGGTACCCAATGAAAGTGCCGAAAAATACGAAAAAATACATATTTTGTGTTAGCCAAATAAGGCCCTTGTCTCATTTAAAACCATTTAAATGAAAAAAGATATTTTTTGTGTTAGCCAAACAAGGCTCTTGTCTCATTAAAGGCAATTTGGTCTTTTTCACAGACCTTAAACTCCAAAATATTTTCATTAATGGACTTTACACATCACTGAAACTTAAGCTGAACTAATTCTACTTTGGGACCTCTTCTTTTGCACTTTAGACCAATTTGCTGAATAATAAAATACACAATAATAAAATACACACACCATCTCTTGTTTGAAAAACATAGGAATCACACAGAAATGGTCTCATCTCAGTCACTTAACATTCATTCTTTCTCCTAAGTCCTTCCGTTGGTTTTCTCACTAAAAGCGGAAAAAAAAAAAAACCCGGAATCTGAAGGTGCATATTGGCGGGGCCGCCTCAATATGCTGCGGCCGATAGTCCAAGACACAACAAGAGTAGAGTAGACCAAACGAATTAAATTCAGAAATGTGTGGAAGGTGATTTGAATTGGGTGGCCGGCGACAGGGAATTGTTTTTATCCTTTATCCTTGCCCCAAACGGAGTACGGGATCCTCGCGCGGAATCGAGGATCCAAACTTCAAATTTCTACAACAAATTTCAACACTTTCCGAATAAAATCATGGGTACACCACGTCGTGTGGGATCCCAAGACTTATCCCGCAATTTTCGTCCGGGTAAAGTTTGCAGCCCCGAGGTATTCGAGTTATGCGGCCACAAAGTTTTTGTTTGCGGCCGCATGGTTTAGTTCGGCTAGACGAAACCCAGAAATTGCAGAACCTTCTTCTCTGGTTCGTTCTAATCATGCCTATAAGTTAACGACTCGTAAACTAGGGATGAAAGAAAAACCAAAAAAACCAACCGATCAGTTCGGTTTTCGGTTAGGGTAAGGGCGGTTTTTTTCCGGTTTGGTTCAACCGATCGATTTTCGGTTCGGTCTCGGTTACCTGAAAATTTCTCCGACTGAAATACATAAAGGGCGTAAACATCAGTAAGCTAACACACACATAAATAGAGGGAGGAAAGTGGATTATCTGGGCAACAGAGCTCCAGCGGCGGAGGTTAGGGGCTGGGCATTTTGGGTGGTGCTTCACGGTGCAGGGCCAGCTCCGGGTTGGTCACAGTGAAGTGGATGGTTGAGTTGAGATGATGAATGGTGGTGCTCCAGTTGTGTTACAATGGTGGTTGATATATCATCAGTATAGGCAAATCTTCAACTCGCAATTCAAATTGAATTTTCAGGATTCAAGGCAGCCGCGATAAACTCATACAGATTTGAGTACCGAAAAGGTACGAGTCAATGACATGAATTTACAAAGACGAACGAGTTTGGAGATACAAAGTTTTCAATTATTATAAGCCATTTTACACATACATGGCAACTGGAGAAACAAGGAGAGAATCAGACTTCGGTGATGCATCGGCGACCAATATGTAGAACAGTCCCATTACTCCAGTATGCCTTTGTTCCCTACTGTAATTAGACACCAGAACCAGAGTTTCCCCATCAGATATTTCGACAGATCCCGGATTTGGATAACAAGTAGACATTCCTACAATGTAACCAGCCTCATTTCCTGCTTCCATTCCTTCTCCATAAGTTGGTATTGAAGAGCAAATTACTCGTCCATCCTAATCCACCACGCATACAAACATATAAAACACACATGAATACCACCGAAAACTTTGATGTAAAATACTTTCATAAAGAACTAAATGGTGCATGGCAACTGGGAAATTAAACACAAATAGAGGTTCAATAATGTCAAAAGGAATCACCAGTTGCTGCTTGCAGTTATAAACTTACTCAGAGAAGTAAACACTGATGAAACAATTGCAATGAACTACACCTCATAGAGGAGTGAAGACTGAGGACCCATTCCGAACTACCTAATGTGAGACTAATACACGGATCAGGTGCTATAAGCCATAATATACGCTATACGGTAACCAAGTAAGGAGACATTAAGCAAACAACATTTCCTTCTCACTAATCTGGACTACAGCATGACTAGAGCCATAAGCAACAATGTAAGAGGACAATTTTTAATTGCCTCGACAGGTTTCAAATGTTTGGATCAGATTTGATAATATGTGATGACAGAGAAATTTCTAATCAAATCAAATTTCTGAACATCAATTACAGATAGAACTGACAACTGGTGTTTTTTACATTGAGAACAATAGAACATGGAATATGCATGTTCGGTTGCAATATACTAGTTTGCTTGGTGGAGGCATCATTTTTCAGAATTTTCTTTTTGCACTTTCTCTATGGAAGTAAAGAAATAATTCAGAAAAGCTGAAAGTTAATTATGCAAAGTTTTAGTTTTTTTTAGTGCAATGATAATCGTCCCAAAAAGTTTACATACTTTAAATGGACAAACAAATTGGGACATAGGGACTATCTTTTATTGACAAACGATTTAGTTTTATGAGGTTAAAGGGTCGTATAACAAACAAGAAATTAACGTTACAAGTCACCTCTCCATAAAGAGTTGAACCAGTCCCTCCAGTATGCTGATGTGCAACTCCGTAGACGACAGTACCACCAGTGGGCAGACTCAGGCTTACTGTTTTGGTATCAGTATAAGCATCCTTAGTCAAACCAGAGGAAGAGAAAGACTCAACGTCATACTCCACCTGTTTCAAAGAAAGGTAAAGAGTTCAATCTCCCTCATCTATAAAAGAACAAACAGACGAATGACAAACCCAAAGTCCATATAAACATGGGTTTCCGGTGGAAGTTCTCCTTACTTTCCCACTTTCTATATATGAACTTATGATACATACATTTCTACAAAGGATCATGTTTTGCCACTGCTTAACTTCTATATAACCCTGTGAATCTGCTTTTAAAAAGGATCATGTTCTTCATTCTTTTTGTAAGTCTGAGCTATTCCCTAATTGAATTGAAGAAAGTCGGAAAGCCTTCAGAGCTTCAGCCCCTACCAACGTTAAACAGGATCTATAAAGTTTGATATATTCAAAAACACGGACAACATAACCATAGCAAGTTTATCATTAGCATAGAAACCGTCCACTAAATGCTAGTACGTGACATCCAAGCAATGCCTTCAAACCATGTCTTAAGACACACCAAATGTGTAAAAGCAAAGTAAGTTCACTCACCAAGCAATGATGTTTTGTAGGGAGTCCCGTCGTGTCATCAACCTTTTTCCAAGTATCTGTCACGTCAAATATATAAATTTTAACAGGCACAACAGAAGTATCCCAATCAACATACTTAACCGTATATCTCATGAAGAGGCTTCTCTTGGTACTCTCAAAGCCATCTCTTAGCCTGCACTGCGTCTGATCATAACAACAATGCAAGCCGCCTACGTAATCAGGCCTCAGTGAGTTGCCATGTTCGTCCATTGTTACATTATACAGATCACACCTGCACTCGGTGCATCCCAACCTATCTTCCACGCTGCGTGTGTCAATTGCGTGGACATTCATCATCCATTTCTCCTCGTATCCAGGAGGAATTTCAGCAGGATTACCAACTTCTATTCCATAAGGATCTGGAACGTGTGTGGCTGTTCTTCTTGTTTCAGAACCAAGGCCAAAATACTGCCCAAGACTATTCTCGCAAGGTCCAGAGTTCCTCACCATAATCAAGTCAGATTTTTGAAACCCAAATTTCTCACTGTATGTCGGAACTTCAACGCCTTTCCGCAGATGTACTCTAGCCACAAACCAGTGGTGTAGATAAGTTTCATGAAGGGGGATAGGATTTCCAGCCTCGTCAACTACTTCAGCATTGAAACTCTTAAGTGCAATATGACCGGTCGGAAAGTCGATACTCATGTAGTATTTGTCAACTACTGATCCTGGCCCAAGTACAAACTTTGGGGATAAAAAGACAGCAGTTTTTATGCGATTTTCACTGTTTACACGAGCAAGAGAACTTGGAAGGCTTAAAACCACCAGTAGAATTCCGAAGCAAGGCAACCAAGTTTGCGAACGGTGTGCCATTTTCTCCAGTTGACGTGAAAGCTCTGCGAGTGAAATCATAGCGATCAACTAAATTTGAAATGAACATAAAAGCCAATGGTGACAATCAACACATGAAAGAACACCACCACCAATAGCAATAACAACAACAAAGAAACAAACTAGCAAGCGAGCAACAAAGAGACTAATGACTGCAGGGTTTTATACAGATTTTTGCAGTTTACGAAGCAACTTGTGAAGGATCTTTGTTAGTTGTTCATATTGGTCAGGTAATAACAGAGGTAAATCATATGAAATGTAACTACCTGCAGTTTATTTTACTGGTGCATGCTACAAAGTGGCATTAAAACCGTTTTACTCTAAGCTCAGATAAATTAAAGAACATTTTTCCAACAGCTATGGAACAGACATCCAGGATAAGCCATGTTTGTCTTGGAAAAATACGCTATCGGGAATATCGAAATTTCGGAGACTAAAAGGGAACAACTTGGAACATTGAAAGCCAAAAGAGGGCCGAAAATAGGAAATTTTATTCACAGATTTCATTAAGGGTAAATTACAGTTAACCCCCTCTAACTATGCCTTGGTGACACTTAACCCCCTCTAACTATTATTTTTGGCACTTAACCCCCTCTAACTAACTGAAATTCAAACGGTCATAACTTCTTCGTCCGAAATCGAAAACATGCAAATTATATATCGATTTTGAGGTCTTGAAGTCAGCTTTCTAATGACACCAAAATCACATCACGATTCAAAGCACACAGAAAGTTATGATCAAAACGGTATTTCTGTCTACCAGCCCTTACTCTTTTGATCATAACTTTCTGTGTGCTTTGAATCGTGATGTGATTTTGGTGTCATTAGAAAGCTGACTTCAAGATCTCGAAATCGATATATAATTTGCATGTTTTCGATTTCGGACGAAGAAGTTATGACCGTTTGAATTTCAGTTTGTTAGAGGGGGTTAAGTGCCAAAAATAATAGTTAGAGGGGGTTAAGTGTCACCGAGACATAGTTAGAGGGGGTTAACTGTAATTTACCCTTTCATTAACACAGCCTAAAGATTCCTCAGTCAACCATTAGGAAAACAGGTATTAAATTCACAAATTGTCTTGGCTGTTAGCATTGGGAATTACTTAAAAGATAGACATAATTAAGTAATCCTGGCACACATAATAGGGAAAAAAGTTTCATCTCATAAATTTATTCATCAGAATAGAACACTAATCGATCACCCTCCTTAATTGCTGAACTAAAAGATTCTGCAAGAAATTGCATGTGGGTTTAATAAAACCTGTAAACTATAAGAAAAATCTAAGAATTCCAGTGCATTATACCGAAAAACTTCCAAGGTTACCAGTCCTTTGGATTGTGATAAAGGGGAAGAAAAGAAAAAAAGTAACTTTCTCTCTCCTGCGCCTTTGATTGGTTCGAGAAACTCATTTTTCTCTCTGCACGTTTCTCAATAATTTTCTCTATCTATTTCTCTCCTCATTGCATCGAAAATATTTTTCAAAGATAGAAACGAACAAGGAACTGTGAGAAACAAAATAGACCAATAAAAACTCACCATTCCTCCTCCTTTCTCACAATTTCTCACATGTTTTCTCCATTTCATTAAGGGAGAGCATTCTCTTTTCTCTTCTCAATTTCGAGTAGTTATTCGAGTAAGAAAAAAGCCGTGAAAATACAGAGAAATAAAAAACGATTGGATAACAAGAATGGCAAATGAAGAATTTGCGACGAAAGAGAGCATACCCAGATGAGATAATTGATTGATAAACCTGAAAGGACGATGATTCAGAGGTCTTAGTGAATTCCCATGGAAAACAGACTATTTTACCCCTATTTTGGAGGCTTAAGTTTATTTATAGGTGGAGTCCTCAAATGGGTTGAATTCGTTAACAACGGGTTCAACTCAATCCTGATAAAATTCCATAGTCACGAGAGCACTGCTTACGCCATCGCCCGTTCCCAAATGAAAACGTGAAAGACCCATGGTGGTCGACAAGCAGAGAGAGAGAGAGAGAGAGAGAGAGAGCAAAACAAAAAAGTAGGACGTTCTGTGTTTATTAGTGAGAAAAATGACAAGAAAGTGCAAAACTTGGATGAGAAGTAAATGAGAAAAGGCCACCAGAATTGAATATCGCAAATTCGCAATCATACACATATGGGAACATAGAAATTGCCGGCCACGTTGATTAAAAGGACAACAAATGCGTGCTAGAGTTGGGTCCGATCTCTTCTGTCTCGAAAAATCGAAAAATCCCTTGGTATAGAGGCACGAGAGTTTTCAGCATAGAAGATCCTGCCTCGCTAGAGTTTTAATACACGTGAGTAAATAAAATTGTAAGCTATGAATCGTTCAAATTATGTCCAATTAAGGTGAAAGGTGGATTTCATTGTTCGTTTATTGTAACAATCTAAACCGTTCAACTTACTGTAATAAACGCATGGAACTCCCGTTTAGGGTTCCAGAGCAAAAAAAAAAGTCATTTTTTGGCTTAAAAAGTGGTTATTTATCAAAATAGTTGGGTAAAAGTAAAAAAAAATACTTTTCCGATTCCTCTTGTCGAGACGAATCAATAACTCACAAAAATTTGGCAAAAAACTAACAAATGCGAAAAAAATTCAAATAAGGACAAAATTTTCAGATTTAAGTTGAGTTTAAATTAAGTTCATAAGAACGCAACCTTAAGAACTTTACGAATCAATTAATTTCCAAATTATTCTCTGCAATACAAAAAAAAGAAGAAGAAGGGCAGACTTGCGGATCAAAAAAAAAAATTCATCATCTCTCAAATTATTCCCCCCCCCCCCCCCTATCGTCTCCCTCGGGGATTTACAGGAGCGGACCTAGAAATTCATGGCAATGGGGTTAAGTTTTATATGTAGTAATTTGTTTCATGAGCTCTAATGGTGTGGTTATTAGTTTCATTTACTTACATTGTAAATACTTGCAATATCAATTTCTATGTGTGTTAAAAAAAAAATCAATTTCTATGTTGTTTTTGTCTTTTTAAATTATTCATTTGTGAAGTATGTTAAGGGTCTCATTTGAAAAAATTAACTCCAGCCTCTCCAAAAGCTCAGAGCTGATCTTGTATGAATTTGGAGAAACTCATTTCTCTCTTTGCACGTTTCTCAATAATTTTCTCTATCTATCTCTTTTTACTCATTACCACTCATTACATTAAAAATATTTGTGTGGCCCGTTGATCTTTTGGTCTGAGCTCCTCTTTGATTGGTTCGAGTGTTGCCTAGCCTTCTTGTCATAACCTGCACAGTGAACGCACGACTAAGACATGGCCGAGGTTGCCCAACAAGGCCCTCCAGTGAGAGGATGAGAACATGCAAAGAGTAAAGCAAGAGACTAGGGTTTTTTTTTTTTTTTTGTGTGTGTAGAAGTATGTACCTCTTTAGGTTGTTCTACTTTGGTATTTATAGAGTCTGCTTGGCTTGCTCTCCAAGTTCAGGCATGTGCCTTGCACGTGTCGGCTGACGCCATTGATAAGATCTGGTAACCGTTTTTGGTGTGAGCTGGCACCCCCATGTGCGCCCATCATTATCTTTTGGCATAACGGCTTCAGCTCGTGGGCCGTCATGCGGTGCTGCGATTGGCCAAGCCCCACCCTCGGCCGAACCTGAGGGCAGGTAACTCGAAGGGGGGATGGCACTGACGGAGTGAGTGATCCTGACGGTAGCTGAACCGGAGGACTTTTCTCCTCAACTGAGGCGTTGGGTATGTTAGGAATTGAACTCCTTGTTTAACTCACAACGCCCTACGGATTTTGGAAACTAGGATCATAGAAATCGCAAGCAAACAAAAATAGTGCGTAACGAACAAGAAAAGAACGAACACAAGATATACGTGAAAAACCTCAACGCGAGGAAAAACCACGGGAGCCATACCAGTCCACTATGAAATCGAATCAAGAGTACAAGTCTTCTCGCAATCTCTCTTGAGACCTACGTTTTTTCTCGCCTCTCTGTTTTTCTTTAAAAACACGTTAACCTAATTACATACAAACTGCAGTATAAAATAGATCGGGTCCTATGTAGAAATTACACTCCAAGTCCTTGAATTATCCCCCGAGCTAAACCACTGCTGAAGGTTGTCTGCACTCCTAACAGGGTAAGTATGGTGCGGCCCCTCCCCGTGCTCCGATCATCGCCGAACCTGGGCACGGGTACAGCCACCTCTCTTGCCTTTAACCTCGGTCCGTGCTTCTCAGACCCCGAGCCATTAAGTTCGGCCTACTACAATATTTTTGAAATATGGGAACCAAACAATGGCGCAAAATTAATTTGACTTTAGTTTTGCCACGAGCTAATTCTGGTTTAGAGCAATGAATTATTTTTTATCGATAATAATGAACATGGTGTTGCTGCTGCTTCTTTTTTCTTTTTCATTTTTGTTGAAGTTATGGTGTTGCTTTGCGTTCATAAAATCAAAGATACAGAGAGGGAACAGGGTGGGGGTGGGATAGGTTTGTACTTGAAAGTGGATAAGAGACTCAAAAAGTTCAATCATTCACAAGCTTTTACCGAGAGGGAGAGAGATCTAGAGAGAGAGTGACTGGGTCGGATGTGAGGATTTGGTGAGGGCAATGATTGAATTATTGTTGAAGTACTTGGGCAAGCTGCCAAGCTATAACTCTCTTGGGGCAAATTTACTAAGGCTGCTGATTTTGTCACTCTTTTTTTTGTTAACGCCACTTCTCTGCAAGTATATTTTTGGTGCAAAAATAAAAATACACTTGCAGGGGATTGACATTAACAAAAAAGAGAGTGACAAAATCATTTCCCTTTACTAAAATGTCAGTCATCATGGGGTAATTTCCAACATAGTGGGGTCACATGACCACCCTTGCCGTTACATGTGTCCGCCCTTGGGGGTTTATCTAGCATTCTGTCACGCTCATTAATAAAATTATCCAACTGTTGTACTCTACAACGCCGCAGGCTATCCCAAGACATTTAAGGGAAGCGGTGTCGTTTCATCAATGATTAGAAGCCAAAGCACAAGACTTCACTTGGCAATTTCATCAAAGATTTTATGCTATCAATATCCCTCACTTTAAGTATTTCAAATCCAAAACATGGTGAAATTATATTGAACTGTACAAAAACTCGAAAGCACTGGAAAATGCATAGGTGATACAGGGCAATTGTTGGCACAGAGGATCCCATGTCAGGATCCCTGGCCATTATCATCATGATGCACAAGTAGGGATCCTGCTAACCTCAAATGGTCCGGAGATTTTAAGAAAAACTCTGTCAGGGAAGAGGCGAATCTTCTCCAGAAGAATTTTCTTAAAATCTGGACCATTCAAAATACTTTCGGACGATTGAGATTAGGGTCAGCAGGATCCCTCATTCGACGCACAATGCCTGGTTTCATGCATGTCCTGTCCAAGTACCAACTCACAATGTAACTTGAATTCAAGATCCACAACAGCTACACAACCATCTCCTACAAATTCCAGTATAAAAGGTGCGAATTGATTAAACAAAATTTACAAAACCAACGAGTTTGAGATACAAAGTCTTCACTTATTACACGCCATTTTTACACAAAAAGTCAATGAAGAGGATTACATTAATAAAACTCCCTCCCTCGTGTTTCTACATTACAATTGATTCGTAGCCATCCACTCTTTCATTCCTTTTTCGGTTAGCAACAACAACGGCGATAGCTATTGCAGCTCCAAAAAGGGCTATACCCCAAAGAGAAATCGGAACTGTCAACTCCTTGTGCTTCTGCCAAAAAAGAAGCAAACATTAGAGGCTCAGAAGCAAATATTTATCAGTGAAGATTGGCAATTAGAAGGTTTTTACCATCAACATTATGTTCTCGACGAAACATATTATAGAGTCTCGGTAAAATATTTGGTATAATAAAGAAAGGTGCTGCTATGGGTACATACAAAATGTACATACAATGTACATATAGATTTTGTGAGGCTCAAATCGGGTCCCACAAAGATGATCCAAACCGTCCATTATTTTTAAAACATATTTTTATGGAGCCCTGTAAAAAATCAGCTCAACCCGATATCGGTAAGGATTTTTTCTGAATTTGTGGGGGCGACGAGTAGTTTTCGCCCCCACAAAATCAGAAAAAATCCTTACCGATATCGGGTTGAGCTGATTTTTTACAGGGCTCCATAAAAATATGTTTTAAAAATAATGGGCGGTTCGAATCATCTTTGTGGGACCCGATTTGAGCCCCACAAAATCCATATGTACATTGTATGTACATTTTGTATGTACCCTTAGCATTTTTGATAAAGAAAGGGCATCTTGTTATGGCGAATATGTTCTCTACCGTGATCTCCATATTATCCATGAAGTTTCTGCTATTCTGTCTCCAAAAAACAATGTGCACCTTACAAAAAGGTTCCTTCCAGAAAAGATCTATCAATGCATTTATAAGCATGGCTCGGGAGTGATTTGGAGTATGGGCAAGGGGCACAAACATGACGCCTTACAAAATGCGGTTCAATTCTCTGCCCACGACACACAACGAGAACATGAACTTGTGCACCAAGTACCATTCATCAGATTTCCTATCAATGAAGTTAAGGATTTATCCAATTTCTATACAGTGGGAAGGAGGTTGAATAAAAAGTGGACACTAAAGAGTATGATGGAGGAAGGATTACTATGTATAAATTCAAAACCTTCTCATTTTAATCATTTCATCCCCAAGTTACTCCTACGAACTTGTGATGTGTTTTATGTCAGTCGACACAATGAAAAGGTGTGTTACCCTTTTTCATATCAGACATTCCAACATAGATAAGAAGCCCTTCCCGAAAGTACCCTTGCTTATTGTCAAAAGAGTAAGGGTTACAAAAATCTTACTTCAACTGGAGAAACAAGGAGAGACTTGGACTTTGGTGATGCATCGGCGACCAAAATGTAGAATAGTCCCATTACACCAGTATGCCTTTGTTCCCTACTGTAATTAGACACAAGAACCAGAGTTTCCCCATCAGATATTTCGACGGATCCCGGATTCGGATAACAAGTAGACATTCCTACAATGTAACCAGCCTCATTTCCTGCTTCCTTTCCTTCTCCATAAGTTGGTATTGAAGAGCAAATTACTCGTCCATCCTAATCCACCACGCATACAAACATTGAAAAAACACATGAATATCATCAACAAGATTCATTTAGAATACTTTCATAAAGAATTAAATGATGCATGCCAACTGAAAATTAAACACAAATAGAGGTTTAATTATGTCTAAGGAAAACAGAATGTAGATACAAATAACATTTTACTTTGACCTGTTCTGAATCTCTAATACAAGCGATGGCAAAAGGAGTAAGCGTAAACAGTTTACTCAGAAATGTAAACAGGTTGAGGAAACGGCTGCAATGAATTACACCTTGGAGAGGACCCATTCCCGACTATTCAAGGAGACATTTATGCATGGATCAGGTGCTACAAGCTATAATAATGAGGAGACATTAAGCACATAATTTTTCCTTCTCACTTATGTACACTATGGTATAATAACTAGACACATCACTCAGAGCCATAAGCAGCAATTTAGAAGGACCATTATTAACTTCCTCCACAGGTGTCAAATGTTCGGATCAGATTTGACCATATGTGGCGTCAGGGATATTTTTAATCAAATCAAACTTCTGAATATCGCTTACAGAGAGAACTGCCTAACTGGTGTTTTTCAGATTCAGAAAAAGAAAAACATGGAATATGTGTGTTACGGTATACTAGTCTGCTTGGTGGAGGCATCATTTTTCATACTTCGGTTTCTGCCCTTTCTCTATTGAAGCAAAGTAATAATTCGGAGAAGCTGAAGGGTGACTATGCAAAGTTGAAGTTTCGATGTTTTGAAAATTTTTGAGTTTGATTTTTGGGTAATGGGTTGAGAGAGAAAATAGGGTAATGATTGGAGATAAGGATAATGAGTAGAGAGAGATAGAGAGAAAAATGAGAATAATGATTGGAGAGATGAGAGAAAAATGAGAATAATGATTGGAAGTAGGGGTAATGAGTGTTTTTTTAGTTGGAATTTTTTTTTTTCAAAATGTCATCCAAACAAGGCATAAGTGTTGGATTAAGTTCCCAACATGTTGGATACCATAAAATTGACAAGCAAATTGGGACAGAGGGACTATCTTCTATTGATAAACAGTTTAATTGTATGAGATAAGAAGGCTGTGTATAACAAACAGGAAATATAGCGTTAAATGTCACCTCTCCGTAAAGAGTTGAACCAATCGCTCCAGTATGCTGATGTGCAACTCCGTAGATGACAGTTCCACCAGTGGGCAGACTCAAGCTTACTGTTTTGGTATCAGTATAAGCATCCTCAATTACACCAGCGGCAGAGAAAGACTCAATGTCATACTCCACCTGTTTCAAAGAAAGTTCTAAAGAGTTCAATATACCTAATCTAAAAGAACAAAGGAACAAATGACAAACGCAAAGTCCATATAAACACGAGTTTCCAGTGGAAGTTCTTACTTTCCCACTTTTTGCTTACAAAGGTATGATACATGCATTTCTAGTAAGTCATTTCATCAAATAAAATCATGTTTTGCCACTGCTTGACTTCTATATAACTATGTGAATCTGCTTTTCAAAAGGATCACGTCCTTCATTCGAGCGATAAACAGGATCTATAAGGTGTGTATATTTTCAAAACATGGACGACAAACCCATATCTTATTCATCATTAGCATATAGAACCGTCCACTAAATGCTTGTACCTGACATCCAAGCAATGCCTTCAAACCATGTCTTGAGACGCAACAAAATATAGAAGCAAATTAAGTTCACTCACCAGGCAATGATGTTTTGTAGGGAGTCCTGTTGTCTCATCAACCTTTTTCCAAGTATCCGTCACGTCAAATACATAAATTTTAACAGGCACAACAGAAGTATCCCAATCAACATACTTAATTGTATATCTCATGAAGAGGCTTCTCTTGGTACCCTCAAAGCCATCTCTTAGCCTGCACTGCGTCTGATCATAACAACAATGCAAGCCGCCCACATAATCAGGTCTCAGTGGGTTGCCATGTCCGTCCTTGGTTACATTATAGAGATCACACCTGCACTCGGTGCATCCCAACCTATCTTCCACACCGCGTGTGTCAATTGCGTGGACATTCATCATCCATATCTCCTCATATCCAGGAGGAATTTCAGCTGGATTACCAACTTCTATTCCATAAGGATCTGGCACGTGTGTGGCTGTTTTTCTTGTTTCAGAACCTAGGCCAAAATACTGCCCAAGACCAGTCTCACAAATTCCTGAGTTCCTCAATATGATAAGGTCAGATTGGTGAAACCCAAACTTGTCATTGTACTTCGGAACTTCAATGCCTTTGCGTTGATAGTATCTAACCACACCCCAGTGGTGGAGATAAGTTTCATGAAGGGGGATAGGATTCCCAGCCTCATCAACTACTTCAGCATTGAAACTCTTAAGTGCAATATGACCGGACGGAAAGTCAATATTCATGTAGAATTTGTCCACTACTGATCCTGGTCCAAGTACAAATTCTGGGGATAAAAATACAGCAGATTTTATGCGACTTTCAGTGTATCCACGAGCTAGTGAATTTGGAAGGCTTAAAACCACTAGTAGAATTCCGAAGCAAGGCAACCAAGTGTGCAAACGATGTGCCATTTTCTCCTGTTGATGCAAAAATTCTGACTGTGAAATCATAGTGATCAACTGAATTAGAAATCCACAGCATAAAAGCCAATGGTGGCCATCAATACATAAAATAACACAACCACCAATAGCAATCACAACAAAGAAACAAGCAAGCAAGCACGCAACCAAAAGACTAATGAATGCTGGGTTTCACGCAGATTTTTGCAGTTCGTGGAGCAAGTTGTGAGGGATCTAGTTAATCTCTTATATTGGTCAGGTACTAACTGAGGTAGATCATCTATTCAATCTGAAATGTAGTTACCTGCAGTTTATTTTACAGGTGGTGCATGCTACAAAGTGGCACTAAAACCCTTCAACTCTAAGCTCAGATAAATAAAAGGATGTTATTGCAATAACTATGGAACAGACATCCAAGATAAGCCATGTTTGTCCTGCAAAAATTCCCTATTGGGAAAATTGAAGTTTCGGAAACTAAAAGGGCAAACTTGAACACTGAAAGCAATGGGCCAAAAACGAGGAATTTATTCAGTGCCCCATGCCCCTTATCCCCACACATTGATGTGGGGCCCAAGACCAAGTGCAAGCCACATGAATGCATGGTGGAGGAAGGGCCTTAGACACCACGTGGCGGCGCCCGGATAGTCTCTCCAAAAACAGGATCATCAAGGCTGTTTTGGGTCTTGGATTGTAGAGGGAACAGCGAGGGAAAGAGAAAAGGGAAAGAATACTACTTCATCGTATTTACAATTTTGTGCCGTTCTTTGCCTTTTCTTTTCCCTCCATTCATCTAAGAACCAAGTGCAGCTAAAGATTCGTCAGTCAACCACTATGGAAACAGGTATTACTATCGCAAATTGTCGTAGCTTTTAGCTTAGCATTGGAAATTAATAGACACTCCAAGAAAAAAATGACGAGAAAAAAGCAAAGCAGAAGTAATCATAACGCTAGCCGTGACGAGACGAGACTCTCCATTCACTATACAGTCTATACTACATGGATAAGGTGAAATTATACTATAAGAGAGAGAAAATCCTGTTTCATCTTTAGATTAACATTGTAGACAAATCGGTCACTCTCCTTAACTCTATAATTGGGATGAACTAACATATACTGCAACATGACATGGAAATTAACCCCAAGGGATTGGCCTAGTGGTAAAGACTTGAGACTTAGAGGTTTGCTTTCTCTTAAAGTCTCATATTTAAAACCTTTCAAGTCTTATCAATTCCTTTAGGGCCAGTCCAACGGGAGAATTTGCTTCGGCTTCAAGTGGAGCCCCGCTAGTGGACGGTGGGTTTAGTCAAGGTGCACGTAAACTAGCCCGTACACCTAATTAGAAAAAAAAAATGATGGTGTTCTCCTTTCTCCAAATAGGAACTTTTAGAAAAAGAAGGTTATTTCAAGCTCAAAAATCATGTGTTTACTCAAATAATTTTCCTACCAATTTGGATCTTGTTTGATAGATCTCATTAAAATCTTTTAAACGGTGCAAAAAAAATTGAAAAAATATTTTTCATTTTCATTATATTTGAGTTTGAAACTACCTTCGTTTGAAAAACAATTACGTTTTTAAAAAGTGGAACACCAAAGTGGAAATTGCATATGGGTTTAATTAAACCTGTAAATTCAAAGAAAAATACTAGTAAGAATTCCAGGATGTTATAGGGAAAAAACTTCCCAGGTTACCAGACAATAGTCACCGTGAAAACCGAATACCGACGGCATGTCAGAGCATAATAACTGGGTTTCTGAATAGTTGATCGGATAATTAAAAAAGTCAAGAAAATACAGAGAAATTAAAAACAAGACTGGTAAATGGAGAATTTGAGACAAAAGAGAGCATACCCAGATGAGATAATAGATTGGTAGACCGAAAAGAACGATGATTCAGAGGTCTTGGTGAATTCCCATGGAAAACAAACTACTATTTACCCCCCGCTTTGAAGACTTTGGAAGTTTATATGGGCGGAGTCCTCAAATGGGTTTAATTTTTTAACAATGGGTTCAATCCAGTCCCAACAGTCAACAGATTCTTACAGTTATGAGAGCATTGCTTACGCCATTGCCCCGTCTCGGATGGGAGAATTGAAAGACCAAAATAAATAGGAGTAGCATTTTCCTATACCGTAGTATACTTGGTCGAGAAGTTGATTGTGACTCTGTGAGAGAACGAGTCAGCCGATACTCGAAACGGTAAGCAATGACGTCAAAGGAGGTGTAATTTTCGTGAAGACCGGGCCTTGTTGGTTTTTTCCATGATAGTACTACTTTAGACTTCAGACTTTAGAGCATCTCCAACCCATGCTTTATTTCTTCATTTGAGAGTATAAAATTCCTTCAATCCATCGTCTCAAATCTCCTCTATTTGAGAGGATGAGATTTTGATCCTCCATATATAGAGGATGGGAGAAAATATGGAGGATCTCCTCTATAACACTATTCACCTTTTAAAATGGCATTTGTATCCTTAGAGCATTTCCAACCCATGTTCTATTCCTCCATTTGAGAGACTCCTCCAACCCATCCTCTCAAGCCTCCTCTATTTTAGAGGAAAAAATAGAGGGTTTGTGATTGGAGGAAATAGAAATAGTGATTTCCTCTAAAATCACTTTATGAATAAAATAGAGTATTGGATTGGAGATGCTCTTAGAGCATAGGACTATGAGTTAGTGAGAACAATGATACTTGTTGGGAAACCATTCCAATCATAACGCATATAGATTAGACCCAAAAAAAAAAAAAACCTACAATGCTGAACTAGGGTTTTATCTCTACTCTTGCGACACGAACGCTGGTTGACTTGCTTCTTTGTCGAACTTGACTGCTACAACACACCAATTGCTGCTCGACCGTAACACACCAATTGCTGCTTGACCGTACCTTACAATCTTCCGCGCATGTCTCACGAACTGAGTGTTGACTATCTGTTTGCTCTCTATAAGTTTCTTTTTATTTTTTTATTTTTTTAATTTTTTTTACAAGAGTCCCCCTCTATTTTGTGAATATAGAAAAACGTTTTTGAGCTAGAGAGCATAACAAATACTGTATATATAGGGCTACGATCGATTTGAACCTAAGGGGTAATAAATCCGAACTCCTAATGTAAATAAGAAACTCTAACTCCATCAAAATTCTATTTCTTATTTGACTATTCACCCCACTATAGAATTATAATTGCACTTTCATCTTTATCTCAATTTTTATTACGAGCTTCATGGTATTAAATACTTAAACATGACAAAGCAATAATTCACAAAAAAATTGACGAAAAACTAACAAATGCCCCCCAAAAAATTGAATAAGAACAAAAAAAAAAAAAGACGTTTGACTTATTAGGCCGAATAACCCCCAGTGAGAACAATGATATGTACTACTTTAAATCATCTCCAGTAATGGTATAAAAACACCAAATTTGTTACTTTAACAATTTTTAGGTGAAAATTGATTTTGACACTCCAATTTTAGCCACTGACATTCCATTTTGTATCTTGATCATATAAGAAAACCAAATTAAAAATGAAGTATCATTGGCTAAAATTAGAGTGCCAAAGTCACATCCTTTTTAGGTGCTCAAGTAGAGATAAAAAACAACAAACTAATTTAACATAATATTCAAATTCATCTCCTCGATCTCTACAAATTTGTAACATAGGTATCATCAACCTTCAAACCGCCCTGTTTGGTTTGGGTTTCAAGGAAGATTTTTTAGAGTATTGATTGAAGAGATAGTTAGAGAAAGTAGTGCCCAAAAATTTTGAGGCCTAAAACGAATAAGGTGTCTTAAATCGGAGTATATCTTAGTAATTATTCAGTACTACTCTCTCCGTCCCAAATTGGATGTTAATTTTTGATATTCGTATCAATTTCAATTCCTTATAATTTTCAATATGGATCTTAAAAAATACTCCTATACAATATGGATCTTGTTTGATAGTTTTCGATTAGTTCTATTATACAAAGTTTTCAAACTCATAAAAAACATTATAGATTGAAAGACATAAGTGATTAAAAATAACACAAATTTCAAAAATTATTATTATTATTTTTTTGGACGGAGGGAATATTTTGTTTGTGATTTTTTTTTTCTAAATAAACTTTCCCATGTCTCTCTCGAACCAACAAGGGAGAAGAACTGATTCAAATGAAGAAGTGACTGCAGACCCACATGAGCCACATGACCATGGAATCAAAGAGAGAGAAAGAGATAGAGGAAGATAGGGATATCAAGAACGAAGTCAAAGGAGAAGAGAGGGAGTCTCAGAGGCAGAGAGATAAGAAGGAAGAAAAGCGAGAGAGGGCCAAGGAGAGGAGGGAGAAGAGGCGCCAAGAGGTCTCTCTCCTCCGCACCATTCCCTATTCCGATCACCAGAGGTAATAAATTGAATGCTCCTATTTCTACCCTTTTCCCCTCTGATGCATACCCACCTGCCCCTTTGGGTTGAGTGATTTGGTGAGAAAAGCGAAGAAAGGATTAGAGTTTCTCTTCAAATCACTCATTTGGATTGAAAAATTTGGTGAGAAATGGAGAGAAAAGTACCAAAATGAAATTTTTTGATTGGCCCCTTCTCCTTGGCTCCCCCTTCTGCCTCATCATTTCTCAGAATCCAAAGGGCCTCGCCAAGGCCCCAGGTCTGAAGCTTTTTGTTATAAGCTCAACTTCTTCTTTGAATTTCAAGTTGCAAAATTTAGAATTCTAGAGGAACATGGAGTTGGAGTGTTTTAAGTCTTTGTCACCCAAAAAAGTTGTCTGATGGATTAACTGGAGTAAAGTGTAGGCTGACAGCATTACCGCTTGTTGAGATTTTCGAACTTGTCTTGTAGAAACTTAGGGCATATTGTATCGGTTGGACAACTAATGAGGGGTATGTAGGGGTAGATCCCACCGGACTTAGTACATCTCCCTAAAGTATTCTATATCCCATGTTGTATGCGGTTGGTTGTCCAACGAATATATAATGTATTCAAACTCCGGAAGTGCAATTCTACAAGATTTGTCAAATCCGGCTATCAAACACGCCCTTAATGTGCAAAAACCTTAGCTTACCATGAACTCATGGACCACCATTGTACCCTGGAACACTCTGCCTGTGATTCGTTCCGGGAAAGATTCCAAAATTCGTTGTTGACTTGAAAAACTATTTTGAAAATATCAGCGATCATATTTTTGAGTAAAATTCCCAATAGGGAGTTCTTTTTGTTGTTTTGTTTTGCCCGGAGTGTTACACTTTCTCACGTCATTATTTTAGAATGACATTCCATCATGTCTTTGATATGATCACTTTATGGCATCAAGGAACTTAGTAAACTATGGCAATTAGTTTTGGTATTGCAATCTTTGTATTGACTATGTTCTTGGAAATAATGGAGAATGGTATCACTTCAACTATGCGTCGAAGTGTTTACCCTA
The DNA here is from genome assembly GCA_018127125.1 of Rhododendron griersonianum. Taxonomy (NCBI): domain Eukaryota; kingdom Viridiplantae; phylum Streptophyta; class Magnoliopsida; order Ericales; family Ericaceae; genus Rhododendron; species Rhododendron griersonianum. The sequence continues at coordinate 38,484,331 of CM030795.1, read as the reverse complement.
AGCAGATTCGTAGAAATGTTGCCAGCCATGGATTGCATACTATTATCAGTACCAACTGCAATTTTTGTCCAATCTTTGAAATCCTTTTCATTGTCAATATTATTCCCTCTTGCCTGTTCTCGTCCACCAATTGATTGTTTAAGCATAACCTGTTATCTGGATTTGAGTTTCTAGGTGGTGGTCGGCAGATACGATTGCGGTAGTGACTGGTGCAAACAGAGGGATTGGGTTTGAGATTGCGCACCAACTTGCAGTGCATGGCTTGACAGTTATTCTGACATCAAGAGATGCTGCTGTTGGTGAAGAAGCAGCAAAGGTCTTACAAGAAGGAGGTTTGAATGTGCTCTTCCATCAGCTGGATATCGTGGGCCTTTCATCAATCAAAGTGTTCACTGAATGGCTTCGACAAAACTATGGTGGTGCAGATATCCTGGTATGGTGTCAATAGCATGGCTTTTACGTCTGGTGTTTTTTTTCCCTGTTATTCACTCAGTGTTGTGCAGTGTGGTATATGTTGAACTTGTGTTACCTAGTGCTCGGTCATTTTTCTGTCTGTGCATCTTATTATGTCTTTCCTATTTTTTCCTTTTCCTTTCTTTCAGAAATGGACTCAGGTTTCATTGGCGCAGGAAGCACTTACTTTAGGCATGAATCTCTTAATTTCCATTGTTAGAAAACCGTCTGTCTAACAAGGAAAATGTAGTTTCAGAACATAGAAAAGTGTATGAGGGACATGTAAACTTGTTTTTCTAGAATATTATCTGTTTTACGTGTGTATTGTTTTGTTTTTTTCACTCAGGCATAGTCATACAATTTCGCCATCTTGTAGGCTCTTTAGGTGCTATATATGTATTGTAAGCGACATTACAATCTTGTACAGGTAAACAATGCAGGTGTTAACTTCAACCTTGGAGCTGACAATTGTCTTGAGTTTGCTGAAGATGTCATTCACACCAACTATTTTGGCACCAAAAACGTTATTCAAGCTATGATCCCATTAATGAGGCCTTCTACTTTAGGCGCTCGCATTGTCAATGTTAGCTCGCGGTTGGGAAGACTTAACGGAAGGCGAAATGTAAGCAAATACTTTGATTTGGTTTTTCTTTCCTTGCTGCTCCTTTTCCCCGTTTGTGGGATAGTAGAGAAAAGAGATGTCTATTTGTGTTGGATTGCGTTCCAATCTTGCCAGTGGAACTGCAGAGAAGTGTTGCTAGTTTGCTGATAGAGGTCTTTTGCCAAAGAGATATGGACCCCAATTAGTTTAAACAAATATCCAGTTTACAGTAGCTTATAACAATCGCGCTTTGTGCTAGTGGAAGAGGTGATCTTACATAATTAAACAAAAAACATAAAGCGCAAAACAATATTCATCTTTCTGCCTCGTGGTTGGTATCTATTAGTATGAAACTAGCTCCTGAAAAGGTTACGGTGAACTCACGATTTCTTTTCTTCCATCGCATCACTTGGATATAGTATGCTCAACTTTCTTCCACATCTTTAAAGCCGCAGACTCTTCTGTCCTTATTAGTTTGGGTGTAACTATGGCGGTCAAAGAATAAATATCCACCAGATGTTAAATACTTGTAGGCTGTAGCCCACAAAAACATGGGATATGCAATACCATGGAAGGTGTGGTATTATTAATGCCTTCACTATTAATCCAACAAGACGTTATTTATCCTGTGGGATTATATCCCTTAACTATTACTCCATCAAACAAACAGGGCCTGTCGTCATTCGATATACTTCATCATCTCTCCTTGCCAACATATTAACATGATCAAAGTTCTTGACCGTGACAGAGAATTGGAGATCTCACTCTAAGATGCCAATTGGAAGATGTGGACTCACTATCAGAGGAACTAATTGACGGGACCTTGACTACATTTTTAGCACAAGTAAAAGATGGAAGTTGGACATCCGGCGGGTGGCCTCAAACATATACGGACTACTCAATGTCAAAACTTGCGGTTAACGCGTACACTAGGCTAATGGCAAAGATGCTTTCAGATCAGCCAGAAGGGCGGAAGATATGTATCAATTGCTACTGCCCGGGCTGGGTGAAAACTGCAATGACTGGTTGGGCGGGCCATACTTCACCGGAAGAAGGGGCTGACACTGGAGTCTGGCTTGCACTGCTTCCGGATCTGTTAGTGACTGGGAAATTTTTTGCTGAGAGACGCGAGGTTAGTTTTTAGAAACAGTAGGCTAGAGGATGGAGTTTCCGTTTCTGTTTCATCTCCCCTTTTTCAGCAAACGGCTAAGAAGGAATGATGAGAAGTGGTGCGAAGAAAGTTGGATTCTGAAAAAAGAATTCCTTATTTCTGTCTTTTCACTGTTGAATTGTTGTGGCAGTCGAGCCTCGAATGAAGAGTTAAGCTGCTTTATCTGGCAATATTCCGCATATTCTTGGGTGCCCAACCCGTGATAATCATTTTCAGGATACTTTACCAGGAGTTCGTCGAGCCAAGATGGGTCTACTCCTTTCTCCCAATCTTCAGTTGTTTGTTCTTTATGACACTGCTCAATGCGGCCGTTTTAGCGGAAGAGTAGCATTTAGGTATATGTATCATTTTCCAGTGTAGTTTGTTCAGGTGGACAGTGCAAAGTTTTGAGGAACTAGGACAAATAGGGCTGTTAAATAAACCGAACTGTTCCAGTGTTGAACCCTGTTATAAGCTCATTTAAGATCGATTAATAAACAAGTCAAATTCGTACACGTGTTTTCAGTTTGTTGAGTATTCAAATCAATTTTGAATGTCCTACTTTGCTTGATAATATGCTGCTTAAAAACACCAAACTACTTGAGTTTGGCTCGAGTTCGCCTCATAAAAACTACCAATACATTATATTTTGATATTACTTTTGAATTTGTTAAATCTTCAAAAAGGGAAAAAAGAAAAAATTGAACTATTCATTACTCCACCTACTGGACTCATATATCAACCCAGGACAAAAATCTAAATTTTCATACGAACATTCAAAATTCTATTTTGAAAAGAATTTTTCAAAAGATTCTCCCTAGATTCCTCATATTTCCAATCATTTATCTCTCTATCTCTCTCCACTTATTATTCCTACTTTTTTTGAAAAATACTTTTAAAAAATGGATCCAAACACAGCATAAACAATTTTAAAAATGTAAAGTGTACAAAAAAAAGGTCATATGAAGTCAATATTGGTGGAGGAAACATTTTCAAGCCGTTTTGTTTGCTAGACAAAAGAGGTGGAGGAGGAGGTCAATCCAAGCGTACTAGTCTTTCTCTGGGAGAGAGTATAGGATTGTGCCGCTTGGCAGGGGTTGCTTCGCAGCATCCCGGGCGACGTTCGGATCGAGAGATGCTGCTAAGCAGGGGTGCTTGGTAGCGGTGTCAAGCAGCCAATCCGGCCGTTTATCTCGGAAATCGATGACTTGAATCTTAACCGAGTAGTGGACGATTCAGATCTGCATGCGCTCAGATTCAATCCTAACCGTTCATGTCGAGATGAACGGGGCTCGACATCCTGCTTGGCGGCATCCCCGGGCATGTTGGTTCACTGCAGATTATGAGAAAGTCTACAGCCACCGCACCAAAATGCGGTTGCCGGCCACCACACGCTGTGTGGAGCCCACTCCAAGCCCCGCACGGATGATCTGATCCTTTCAATAATTTTAAAAAAATTGAGTGGCTAATGCGAAATATTATCTCGATCCGATATGTGTAGATGCTCGGATCAAGCTTCTTATCTTTCTTACACCAAAAAACCAATCTTTCCATTTTTTCCGATTTTCCAAAGATGAGAAGCTTGATCCGAGCATCTACATATATCGGATCGAGCTGATGTTTCGTGATGCCCACTCGATTTTAAAAAAAAAAAATTTTAACGGATCGAATCATCTGTACGGGACCGAAGTAGGCTCCACAGAACGTGTCGTAACCGGACACCGCATTTTTTGGCGTGGTGGCTGTAGCGCTGCTCGCAGATTATGTGGTGGCCTCAAGGCCCACCGCATGATAACGTGTGTTTCCACATTTCCCTGAACAAAGGGTCCCACGCTCAACTAAGCCGTCGCCCACGTGTATCCGTAACCAGACCGACACGTTCCACCTCAAAATCGAACCCACGACTCGCAGTCGTACCGAATCGCCACTCTACGGTAACGAACGCATGCCTTTCCCTCCGGACTCCAGAGAAGCAACACCCAGCATTCGTTCCAAACAACCATGGCGAATTTCCGAAGACTTCTGCTTGGTATCTCTCGAATCCTCGATTCGACGGTCACACATGGTCCCACCACCGCCCCCAGCCTCTCAATCCGCCCCCACACTCTCTACAGGTACCCCCCCTCTCTCTCTCTCTCTCTCTCTCTCTCTACATATGCAAACACATTTATGGTTTCCTGATTCACTTTCTTGGTTCAGGCCTTTGGTGGGTTCGTTTTCGCGTGCTTATTCGTACAATCAACCTTTAGATATTGACCTCTCCAACGAAGAAAGCAGGAGGCGCTTATTTAACAGGTTCGTTACTCAAGTACAAATTTTTATCGAGTTAAAAAGTTCGTAAAGGAGCCGGAATTATGGTATCTAATTTTTGCGTGTAAAAACTTTATATCCAACTCGAAATCAATCAGCGATGAATAGAGAGGTTCCAACGATTTAGTAAATTAAGCGATCACCCATTCCACTTCCAAGCAACGTGAGATTATATTTCCTTAACACTGCAAATAACGTATTCACCTGACTTTTTCTATATGCGAAATTAGGCTGTTGTATAGGAGCAAGCAAAGAGGTTATCTTGAGCTGGACTTGGTTTTGGGGAGATGGGTGGAGGACAATATCAACTCCATGGATGAAAATGGGATTAAATCCCTTTTTGATGTTCTTGACCTGGTAATTTTTATTCTTTACGCGCACACTTTTCGTTTTGTTGTTGCCTTTGCGATTTGCGAGTCTTGTCGTGTAGTTATTGATGTACATTGCAAAGGCGACTTGAGTGTTGGTGATCTGAATTTTGCTAATTTTCTTCCTTCTAGTTAAATTGAAAAGGCTAGGTAAACGGAATGTGCCAAACTGAGTCGGTTTTGAAAACCAAAGTATTGATAGGAATACCGGGGTTTCAAATCCCTCAGCAAGGGATTCACGATTAGCGGATTAGCTAAACTAAACGGTATTCTAAGTGGTTTATAACTTCTAAAATTGGGGGGATGTTTAGTGTTCTCTTAGCAAGATCTCTACATGTTTCTTCGTATACTTGATGAAAGTTCATATTCGATCATGGTATGAAGGTATTGGTCAAAAATGGAGCCATCCTTGTTGTAAGTCTCTTGAACTTGTTTGGGATCTTTTGAGCTGAAACCCCATGCGCTGAGATATTTAGCTATTTTGTGTGATGTTCTGGATCTAGTTATGCGGGTTGATACATCTGATCTTATCCTATGTCTATGCCTCCATTTCGGTATGTAGAGATTGTTATTTATGGCAAGCATTCTGGTTCTATGAATCCTTTTCCTTGAAGTCATAAATGAACCCGTTAGCCACCATGCTTTGTAAAACTGTACTTCCTTGTGTTAGAATTGCCAGACTTATGCTGAAGATAAAATGCTGGGACGCTTAAAATAGTGTATTTGTTACCATAGTACATTATTAAAAAATGTAGGACCAAGCCATGGCCTTTGATTCTCGAAAGATGAAAATCTTATGTCATTCCATTATACCATAATTGTACAGTGTGTCAGTGTCCGATGGGAACTTGACAAGTTTAAGATCCCCTTTTGGACAGGAGATGTGGTGGATTAAGGTGTCTGAAAGACTAGAACCAACTAGTTTATGTACTTTCAGTGGTAGGTTTTTCTACGGGTGATCATCGTTGACATGGGCAGTTAATGCGAAGTGAAACTTGAAACTGTAGTATTTAATGAAGATTTTCGGACTCCATCTCCATTGTTCTGCCTTATCAGAAGGTCCTTATTTCTGCAGCCTGCCTTTACATCACTTGCTCTTCAGATAGCACTTAGCCAACCCTAAGGTGCACTGGGTTCAAATTGCATTAATGCACCCGCTTGAACTCACAAACCGCATGATTTAGACATGCCATGGTTCAACCTGAAGCTGCCGGATGCTATACAGGTCTATATGGCCAGTACAGTGGCTATCTACCAATTTGCCACAAACCCTTCCAATGTACTAATGCCTCTGTTTTAGTCCTCTCGTCACTCTTGAATCATACACAATTGCTGAGCTTTTGGCTTTTGGAACATTGCTCTGATTATCCTCTCAAGTGCTTCCTACAACAGAAAGTTGGCGCAGTCTTTTGAATCATGTTGTTGTCATATCTTGTATGCAGGAAAACCCAGATTTGTGGAAGTGGCTCTCTGGCCAGGAGCAACCACCTGAGATAATAACCTCAAATCCTGTGAGATATTTGATAACAAAATCCAGATAACTGCAATTTTTGTCTGCTTCTTTGAATTTGTATTTCCCTTCTGCATGCTGACACATATGTGCTACTTTGCGATGTAGGTATTCTCTGCAGTACGTGACAAGGTCATGAACAATCTCGACAGCCATGCTGCTCCTGAGACACGAGCAACGCCTGGAAAAGAATGGGTAAGAGGATGGGATGATTTTAAGAAAGGGAAAGACAGCCCTATTACCGGGAATCAGTAGCTCACTGCCTCGGACCCTAGGACATTCAGTAAATTGTGTTTCTTGTGCTAATAAAGAATGCTAGTTGTGATTATAGAAACCCTGCTTGTGATATAGGATTCGTTACTGGTTGGTCTATAGTATGAATAAGAGCTAGTAGCTATGGTGAAGCCAAGAGAAGGGAGAAGCTGGGAACTCTGTGTTGTTTTGAATAAGTGATTTTATTGCTGGGAACTCTTTGTTGTTTTATATTTGGAGCAAAGCTCTGCATGGATTGGCCCAAAGGAGGTTTCGAGCCTGAGACCTTATGAGGCAACAAACTCATATAAGTCCCAAACCTTGACCATCGAAACGTCAAGTTAAAATTGGGTCTGTGTACGTGTGTGGAAATGATAATGTTGAGAGAGAGAGAGGGAGAGAGAGGGAGAGAGAGAGAGAGAGTGAGAATCATGGAGGCGACAATACCACCACCACTACCACCGCCGTGGACGGTGCGACAATACCACCACCACTACCACCGCCGTGTACGGTGGTGGTGCGGAGAACAGGAAGATCGATGAGGGGAAGATTGTGAACATGATTCAAGTTTCAAACACCAAGAAGCCCCTTTTCATCCACCTCTCTCTCTCTCTCTCTCTCTCAACATTATCATTTCCAGTATGGTACGGAGTAAAGCACTTCGAGCTGCCATAGACGAACCTTCTAACTCGAACTTGACAAACCCAAAACATTTGCTCTTTCCTTGTTCATTACGAGACTTTCTTGACGGAAGGTCACTCTGATGTACAAACAGGGCAGATGGGCCACCAAAATCTCCTTTGGTAGTTGCTTTAATGTTCATTTCTTGCAACAAGGCCAAACCCACGGCTTGATCCAAAGTACAAGGTCGAAGCGGTTGCAAACCTGCTCCTAATTTCCCCTTCAAGCCCACATACGAAGCAGCTTATCAGAAACATTTCCGACACTCCTTCAGTTCTGTTGGCTAGTACGAGAAATCTCTTCCGATATTCGCCAACCGTGTTACATTGCCTCAGGTCGATAAGTTCATCAAACACGTCGCCCAATATGGGTTAGTAATTTTATCAAACACCTTGCGAGCACAATCCCAAGGACCCAATTCATCATACATGTAACTCATACCCCTTTCGACGCATGCTGCACAAATCTTCAATGTTTTACCCCTTCTCATTCCAATTACTACTACTGCTGATAGAGAGAATGCATCTATTCCATGACGTAAAACTGAAAATATGCATTCCAACTGATGATGTTTCAAGCTCTGAACATACTTAGCCGTTGCACCATTTTTGCTTCTTGAACAACACCTTCTAACGAACAATTTTCTTGAATTTGTCCTTCGGAATCACCCCCTAACTTCATCCCATCTGTCCCTTCAATACTATTCCTTCCCAGTTCCCACCAAGGGCTCACTCTCTCTGACCATTTGATCAAACAGTTGGAGTGCTCGTAGCTGCTCCTCCTTTTGTTTCGTTTTCTTCACAACTTAGCGTCGAATTTACAAGAATTGTTCCACCGGGATCCCAAATGCTGGTCAGTGTTGCCTCGGCGGGAAAAATTAATAGTATGATTGAATGATCACCTGAAACCCAAATCTTTGATTGTTTCCTCAGCCCAAGCTCGACTTGGATTTTATAACGGACTACAAAAGAGAAAAAGGTCTTTCCAGTTGTAATCCAGTGTGCACGGCTCATTTTTTTCCAATTTTTTCCGAAATATATCTTCTCCGATTAAACATCAATACATATCCGATCAACTTGATATTAAACATAATTATTCTAATTTGAAATTTCTACAACGTGGACGAATCGGATCATCAAAGTAATTCAAAAATGAGTTTGAAAATTGCCAAAAACCGACCGGAAGCCTTCTTCTTAGGACTTCGCAAGTTGAAGATGCGAAGTCCAGTACAGTAAGAAATCGCGCTTCCTAAACCCGCGAACTTATTTTTCGGACGTCTTCCGTTCTTCATAAAAGCGTTTTTTAGTAACACGATTTCGCAACTACCTCGTAATTTCAAGACGCGAGGTCCTCTTAAATTTGCTCATTTTTTTCCCTAGGTATATATCCTCCGATTAAATGCCATTAGGTATTTGACTGACTTTATATTCTACAGTACATAATTATTCTTCATTTACTAGGGAAGAGTAGTACTCTTCTCCATAAACCTCATCTTCTTGCACGTCAAGTTGTCAATAATTCATCTTTCACTTTGGAAGATAGTGTACTCCTATCCTTTTATATTTCATTCACTCCCCATAATCTACTTCCCTAACCCAAATATGAAAACAGTATAAGTAGGGGTCAGGATTGATTGCGATGAAGCAACCCATACAGCCGTGGCCACTTCTTCTTTCTCTTGAAATTCCCTTTGGAAGTTCTTCCATGGGTGGGAAACCTTCTTCTGGGGACCTCGCAGGTTGGAGATGCGAAGTTTACTGAATATCAGACTCGCTTCCCGTACACCCGCGTTACTAATAACTTATGGGCTCGTTTGGATGCGGGATTAGGTTTGGAGGTGTTATGTAATAAGGGGGGATTGGATAGTAGGGGGTATTGGTTAATAAGGGATGGTTCACATTGATGTGATGTTTATGGAGGGGATATTAAATAACACTTGGTTTGGATGAAGAATAAATAAGGGGGGATTTTTTTTGCTTTTGCTCAAGAAATGGGTACCTGGGGTTGGGAAGGGGGATTAGGAGGGGTATAATTGTCCGAAATAGAGGGGGATTAGGGGGTATTCCAGAATAATAGGTCAAACCCTACCAATGACTAACACCCCCTCAGGAGGTATTAGGAGGTGTAGTGGAAGATGGCCAAAGAGAATACCCCTCCAAATTAACTTGCCAAATGGGGTCTTGGGGTGGGGCCTTGGTATTAGAAGGGTGTATATCACAATACCCTTTCACAGCACCCCATCCAAGCAGGCCCTATAGTCTCAACTCTCAAGACTCTCTCTTAACCAGAACCACAGACAAACCACGACAATGGCCTCCTCCCCTATCAACAACCCCATCTCCCTCTCTCTCCTCACCCTCTTCCTCCTCTCTCTCTCCTCCATCTCTCTCTCATCAACCCCCACAACCCCGACCCCATGGCCCCACCAATTCCACTCGCTCCTCTTCATGAACCTCAGCGGGACCCTCCAGGCGCTCGACCTCTGGTACGACTGGCCCAACGGCCGCAACTTCAACATCATCCAAAACCAGCTGGGCAAACTCACCTACGACCTCGAGTGGAACAACGGCACTTCGTTTATATACACCTTGGACTCGAGCCGGGAGTGCCGGGTGCTGGCCCTCGAGGTCGGGATCCTCCGGCCCGATTGGCTCGACGGCGCCAATTACCTCGGGCAGCGGTACATGGACGGGTTTCTGTGCAATGTTTGGGAGAAGGTTGAGTTTATTTGGTACTATGAGGATGTGGTTTCCAAACGGCCTGTTTTTTGGGTCTTCTATTCAGGTTTGTGCTTGTCAATTATTGGGTATTGTACATTTTACTAAATATATCTGCGTAGAGCAAGTTCACCCGTTGGTGCCAAAATAGTATTGCCAAAGCCATTTTTTAGGTCGCTATAGTGTCAAATAGCAACAATATAGCAATGCTACTGCATGGTTTGGTGCCATTTTGGCACAATCTCTGAATCGGACCATTCGATTTTTGATCGGGACCATTAGGTTAAACTCTTCTCATTTTTTCCATGCAAATCAAATGACTTCAACAAAGTGGAAATTTCAGCAATTGTCAAAGTTGATGCAAAATTTGGCATCAAGAATTGTATTTGCCAAAAGGGTGGTGATGGTTTTGCCATCCTTGATGTCAAATGTTAGCTTTGGCAGGAAATTTAGCAGGTGGACTTGCTTATTGTATAAAACTAGGTGATCTACTGATCTTCAACCATGATATAAGCTTTATCGCATATGAAACTTGTTAATCCATAACTTCAACATTTACTCGTATTCCTCTTTCAGACTTTCATCTACTACTCAAATAGGTAAAAGAACAGATTAGTTAAGAAGGGAAAAAGGAATACAGAAGAGTAAATAAATGAAGTTGCCCACCCACCTAGTAGTGTAGTGTAGTAGTAAGTTGCTGACTCTTTAAGTAGTTTAGTCACTAGTAGGATATGAGATTGCGTCTGTTGGGGGACTTTTGAACTTTGAAGAGACTTGGGACCTATACGCTCGTCTAGTCCCCAGACGGGGTTGGGGATAATGTATAGGCTCAAGTCCATATTGATGGACGACTACGAATCCTAGTGTGCAGCACTGCTTTGTTAGATCGAACTAGATCCCTCTTGCCCTCAGCAGATAGGGGCTCCTTTTATCACACCCAAAGATGGTCGCCATGTGCTATCGCCCCCTCCTTTTTGGTTGAGGAAAAAATTGAAGTTGCCCTGTGAACAAATACTACCTTAGGCTGTGTTTAGATCAAGGTTTAAGGATTTGTGGTGCGATTTTTCGAGCGAAACATACCTTCAATGTATGGTAGGGGTTGGCCCTCCATTTTTCGTTAACATCAACAAATCCCTCTTCACATGCTTGATCCAAACACAAGGGTTTTGGATTTGCAAAATGGTCTCCCTTCAAATGGGTGAAAAAGTACATGAACTTAATTTGATATGATTTTGAGTAGTGAAAGAATTTGTGTGTTGTAACCTCAAAGTTGAATGAGTTTATGTTTAACCAAGGATCGGAGGAGTGGGCTACGTTGTGCAAAATAATATCCACCAGTAATTATATGTTACAACTACCATAAAAGTATACCATCATTTAACACTATAATCACTTTTTGCTCATATTCCCGTTTATGAAGTTCCGTCTATTGCCCAGAGTATGAGGGAGTGACGGGAGTAAATAATTTAAGTTGCTCCGTCAACAAATACTACTTCAGAATCTAGACTGTGTTTGGATCAGGAGTTAGGATTTGTGGATTTGTTTGTCAAGGGAAATGTACCTTCAACTTGTCCCCTCCGTTTTCTTTTACATTAATCTCTCTACAAATGCTTGATCCAAACACAGCCTTAAAGATTTTGGATTCGCAAATTGGTCTCGCTTCAAATTTGTGGGAAAGAATATAGGAACTCAATTTGATTTGATTTTGAGTAGTGAAAAAGAATTTTATTTTAAACTCAATTTTGAATTGAGTCTAGGATTTTACTATTTTAACCTATCTTAATTCATTACCTCTCAGCTAATAGGCGATGGGTTGCCTATATTTGCGTTTCTGAATGTGAACTTCGTATATGCAAAAGGTCACCTAATTCTGAATCGTCCTCAAACATCCTCTTGTTGCTTATGATTGAAGCTGAATGCACTTTTTTTGGGGTTTTGATAGTTGGGAGTCTTAAATTGCAGGATATTCTGCACATGTGATGACATTTGAGGTAGGAAGAGTGCTTGAAGATGCAAGGTGGCAAGCCCCTGTATATTGTTTTGAGGAGACCGGGGAGAAGAAGAGTCCAACTATTGAATCCGTGGATAATGTCGGTCTTCATGGTCGCTCGATGAGAGGGGTGATGAATACTTCTTGTAGTCTTTGAGTCATTTGCATTTCCAGGAATTTCTCTTTTACGGTTCATTCTGAAAGCTCACTGAATCACACTCTACGCGAAGGAAATAAAGGGTTGGATAAACTTGCTAGAACGGGTGTTGATCAAGAGGACAAGATGGTGTCCCTAGTCGCCCCTCCAGACAAGATCATTCCCTTACATGAGGCCGACATGGCCGGTGTGTCTTTTGGGAGATTTTAGAACCTGTTTGTTTTTCTGTTGTACCCCACCAATATTCATGAATCAATCCTACTTGTGTTTACAATTTGATCCATTGGCTTTTAGTACTCAGCTCTTAGTTACATACAACTGGCCTTAGATCCATAATGTCCTGTTAACCTAGATAAGTTGCCGATAGGCAGATATCAACTCTTATCTTCACTTGGTAAAACAGGGTCCCCCATGTGCTTCTGCTATGATTTTCCCAGCTACTCTCACTTCAGCAAATTTTATTCAGAAGTCATTAAGTTGCCAGCCAAAAATAAAACAACAAATGCTAGACACAAACTCTCGAGAATCACTACGACAAGAAGGAAAAGTGTAAAGCAATATTGGTGCTAAAATTCTGGACTTGTCGAATTTGGAGATGAACAAATTGATGAAAACGGCTTATGAGACGCGTTACAGATAGGCCCAACCTTGAGATTTTCGCGGCCCTAGGCGAGGTATGAAAACGAGGCCTCTCATTATTTTGTAGATAGATTAGTTGTTCGATACAAGATGTCAAATAGCCTTTTGGTGCAGGGGCAGATTGCTTGTAACAACTTTTGGGCCCCTATGGTTGTGAGTTCTCATCTCACCGCCAGCAGTAGAATACCAATTTTTGTACAAGTTCAAAAATATTTTCACGTTAAAATTGAAAAGAACAAGGGTCAAACATATGACCTTACCGTTATTAGACACGCATCATACCACTAAACTATGCTCACTTATTTGTAAAATACTTGACATGCATAATATCTAATACTCCGTTATTTGGCGCCTATTATTCGTCCTGGTGATCCTAGCCCTAGGTGGTCTCTTGGTGGGCTTAAGCACAGGGTCAAGCCTGGTTACAAAGTTGTTTTCTCAAAGATAAAAGACTGTGTTCGGTTCTAGTTTTTCAACTTTTATTTCCGAGAGTTATTTTTGAATTGGAACTAGTTTGAAAAGAAGGGGACCAAAAAGGAGGTAAAGTCAAAGAGTAAGTGATGGGTCCCTTAAATGACTATTTGGGAACTGTGTTTTTTCCATTTTTTTTTGTGAATTTTTTTAGAGCGTGACTTTTTCCATTTTTTCGTGAATTTTTCCATTTGCTTTCTTTAATTTTTTTTTATTGCTTTCTTTAAATTGAAAATCCACTTGAATTGAAAAAAAAAGGACTAAAAACATGGCTACATTTTGAAGTACTTTTGAAAATTATTTATGGAATGACTCATTTTTATATATCACTCTATTTTTTTCGAGGTGCCAAATACAATTGAAAATTGAAATTGATACTTCCTAAAAATAATTCTGATCCCAATAGTAGAAAAAAAAAATTCGGTACTAGAAATTGTGCCAAGTAACAAAACATCTGTCTTCCAGATAAATGAATTGCCAATTGAATTTATCTTCTATTATGCATTTGCACAAATGGAAAAATGTCGGAATGCCATCGTAAATCGTATTCTAAGAGGAGAGAGTAAATCGTACTGTATTCTAAGAGGAGAGAGCCATCGTAAATTGTATTCTAAGAGGAGAGTGTGCATAGAGAGGGAGAGAGAGCGCACAATCCGATTCCAGACTTTTAAGAGTTTAGATTCAGAATAACTGAATGTCGGTCCTATTTTTATGTGTTCATCCACAATCGATTAGAATTGGAGAACCGGGACATTTGGTCCAACGGTTGTGCAGCTGTAGTTAGGCGCAAACTGTGGGTTCAACTCCTATAACAAAGAGCATGTTAATACCAAGATTATGAATCCCGTACCGTATCGGTATGAGTTGAGTTTTCGTAGATTGGGCTGGGCTGAACTGGACTTGGGGGGATTTATTATGATTATCCACACCACAAAAATCTCCAAACGAGTCAAGCCATGGGGATGCGTACATGTGCCACGAAACAAGAAGAAACAAGTGGTGGTAGGAAGAGGTGTGACCCCCCACCCTGCGAATCACAAACACAACAAGCAAGTGGGGGTGGCCCGGTGGGGTAACGGCGGCTTATGTGTTGCGTGTGCCTGTAATTTACTCTCCGACGGACACCCAGAGCTCGAAAACTCGAGTCCATAAATACTACTGTAGTACTAGATTACGGCGGACGAAAAAGGAGTGCGTTTCCCCCCCATATCTCAGCTGTATTGAGAGATTGATGGAGGGCAGCAGGATTTATGGGCCGAGGAAAGGGTAGCTAGCGGGTAGGAGAGGTTGGGAATATGGGTACAGGCTCGGGTTCGGGCTCGGAGTCGAACGAGAATGGGTGGGGCGGAGCAGGTCCGGGGGTGGTGTTGAAGACGCTGGTGGTGATTGGTGGGGCAATCTTGCTCAGGCGTCTCACCAAGTCCAACACTCGTTGGGACCATACCCGCCTCGTCTCTCGCTCTCTCACCGGCCAGAAGGTGCGCTCTCTCTCTCTCTCTCTCTCTCTCTCTCTCTCTATATATATATATATACATGTGTGTGTGTTCTTTCCTCATTTGGTTCTGCTTGTACTTTTCTGCTGATTCTTACTTGCGATACGTGATGGTGTTAATTGACAGTACTCGAAAGAGCAAGCAGCTAGAGACTCTGATAATTACTTCAATTTAAGGTACTTTTTCTTAAAAAAGAAGAAGAAGCAAATCCTTCCCACTTGGTTGTTTACTATGTTCCATTGCTTAATTCGAATGTGACCGGATTGAGATACCGGTGCAACTCCAGCACTTGGTTGTATCATGTATGTTTGTGTATGTGGTTGTGTGAGTGACCATGCAAATGTCCCTACATATCCATGCTACTACTAAACAATGTATATTTATTTAAGTGCAGTGTTTTTACAGTTATTTTTACTTCTCTTTTAGTGCTGGTACTTGTGTGCAGTTGTTTCGTTTTGCAGTGACCATAGGCCCAAAAAATTTAGGACTTTTCTAGACTACCCACTTATTTGATTGTTTTGGTTTTAAATTAGCGGCGGGTGATTTTTCATACCATTCTTCATGTTTAACAATGTTCTTCACGAAATTGAAGAACCTTGAATTTGGTTGTCAGTTAGATTGCCGGTTTTGCAAAATCTTGTGTGTTTTGTAAGATGAAAGGATCAGAAGAATTTCATTGCTCTCGAGAGAAATTGAATATTTCCATCATGTTGTTGAAGAACTTAGAAGATTCTTTTAAAGGGCTACAATTTTTTCTCTATTTCATTTTTGTTTGAACTTTATTTCTGTAGATGGCTTTCATGTCCGGCTGCAGAGATGGTGGATAGTTCGAAGATTCTTTATTTTGAAAAAGTCTGTATGCCACCCAATGGAATTTCGCTTTCCAATTTTGGTTCGCATGCGAGAAAATTTTGGCTTAATGAGGTACATCTTTTGTTGCCCTTGGCAGGCCTTCTGGAGGACTCCTCATAAGCCCTTTCGTCAGGTATACCACTATCCTTGCTACCCATCCAACCTACCTACACACACTTGTCTTCTTGTTTTTATGCATGTGTTTGAGGAAGCAAAGGGTACACTTAATTCCTCATTTTCCATCTTTCGGTTTTCTGCAGTTATTTTTCGTTTTAGTCCCATAAGCAGTTTTATACAGACCGAAGTTCCTTTACACCTGAGACTTGGCTTTTTTGCATGCATGCATTGTATATCAATGGAAAGGTACTTTAAGCAGTTTTTCTCATGTGTCATCTTTCAGACTTTTAGTTTTATTGAGTTTTTTTTTTCCTTCCTTTATGGTCTCTTAAATTTGTTCATGAAGGTTTCAGCTGTTAGAAATCATTAAGGGAAAGTGTTTTAAGAAGCTAAAATAATGCTTCAAGAAATTTCTAATGGCTTTCTTCTTGCAGAGATTTTTCATGGTGAAGCCTTGTCCAAATGAGATGAAATGTGATGTTGAGGTGGGCTTCAAGTTCATTACATGTTTCAGTTTTTTACTGTTCTTTCATTGCTGGAACTATTCCAAGTCATGCTATGCAAATGCACAACTCATCACATATGAAAGTTAGGATCTAGTATATGGACGAGTACAACTTTACGAAGAGATTTTATTTGTTGAAGGTTATTTGATTTTTTTTTAAATTAATTCCCACTCTTCCCTGCATCCTCTTTGGCTTCATATACAATTAGTTAACTGTTGTTTGTTTTATGGACTAAATGGGGCATAAGATGTTGGGGGGCCTCTGAGGGTCCTCATCAGTTTCCTACTAGAACCTATGATTGATTTGATAGTTTTCTTACAAGACTCATCTATCGAACATGGCCCCATAAATCATAATAGTTTCGAGAAATAGATCGACCAATTCTGATTCTTTCTTTTTCTATTGATTCTTTTCCCATCGAGATGGATGAATCCATCCATCTATGTGTCTATATATAATATAGATCCTGTTTATGGATTAACGAAAATCGTTGGTACATCTTTTGGGGCGATCATTGGATTCCTTTCCGTATGCTTTTTGTACTGTAACTTCGTACTTCAGTATTCTTAATCCAGTTTTGCATTTCTATTGATCCATGTTTCTCATATGACTATTTTTTTACTTTCTCCTTTCCCTTTTCTTTGCCTGGTAGGGTTTGAATTTTTCTTCTCTTGTCATTCATGAACTTCATATGATATTTGTTGTGACAAATAGCATCTCTTGTTTCTAACTCGTACTCAATGACTGCAGTTAAGTACCTATGCCATCAGAGATGCAGAAGAGTACAAGAACTTCTGTGATCACCCAAAGGACCAGCGATCACAGCCAGAAGAAGTTATTGGGGTAAGCTTTCAGGCACATCAGACCATAATCTTGAAATGCACTTGGATTCTCTTGACTTCCATGATATTTTCTTGTGATCAATGCCTGTTATCTCATAGGGGTGTAGTAATTTTAAAAATGCAAATTATGGTTTTTCCTTCTAAGGAAGTGGTTCCACAAACTTCTCATGAAACTAAATTAAAGGACCTCAAAAGTAGATTGAAGAAAGATAAGTGCAGCACCAATTTGGATGTCTACAACTCCTAAGGATATTAGCGAAGCAATGCATGTTCACATTTGATCTTGCACACCTTGCACCTTTCCCCCACGAACCTGAAAAAGGTTCCTGTGTGATATATTGGGGAAGTCAGTGAAAGGATCTCAGAGACCTGGAACCCATGTTTGCCTAATGCATAAAACAGAGCTGGAAGGACATTTTTTGTAGGGTTTTTTTTTATTTTTTTATTTATGATTCAGGTATCAACATGAAGGAAAAATTCTCATCTAATAGAGATTTGTGCCTCTAACACACACACGGTAGAAAACTGTGGAATGACATGTAGATTCTAAGCTATGAAAAGTAACACTATATTCTGTTGAAAAATTAAACTGCACTATCACCTGGGCATTAATCCATCATGGAACATTCTATACCTGGTGCATGTGGGATGGTCATGTTGCATAAGTTTGAAACTATAAGGTTCGTGAGTAATTGCTGCTACGAACTTTGGTCCTCTGTTAATTCCCTGTGAGATTTTGTGTCCAAAGTAAATTTTACCTTATTTTGAAGACTTTTGGTCTAGTACTTCTATTACCGTCATTGTCACATAATTTGACATTGAGTTGTTTGTATCATGGGCAGGATGTTGCAGAACATTTGACAACTATATATCTCAAACGTTGTGAACGTGGCAAACACTGCCTATATGAAGGTTCAACTCCACCAGACGGATTTCCTAATACTTGGGTATTTGCCTAGTGTTACTGTCTTCATTGCTTTGTCTTTTCTTTTTAATTTTTTCTTTTTTTCTGGCTATTCTGTTCTTAGTGAAAGCTGTAATACTCTTCTCATAAATTACTGAAATTTACTCTCTCTCTCTCTCTCTCTCATTGGTGACAGAATGGTGCAACATACTGCACCTCTGAACTTTCAGTCCTGAAGAATAATGAGATTCACTCGTGGGATAGGGGCTACGATGATGATGGAAACCAAGTTAGTTTCGACACCTTTGTATTTCCCTTTGAACACTTCTACACATTATTACATGGCTTCAGAATCGATTAAAGTCTCAGTTCTTTTTCTTTTGTTGTAGGTTTGGGGAGTTAAAGGAGCTCCTTACGAATTTAAGCCTGCACCTGCTTCAAGTTTTGTTGACATGTTTCCTCTAAATTTTCCTCAGTCCATGGAGAAAAGGATAGGGGGTTATTTGTTCTCCGAGAATGATCGCCTTTAACTTACAATTACGATATGTAAATCGAACTTCGTTTATTCTTGTAGTCTTTCAGAATCAATTCACATGCTCTCCTTCCATCAATGTTGTTCAGAATCTCAAATACATTTTCAATACACATGATATGCAGCGTGCACTTCAAATGAATAGGGTTTCTTTCATATTTTGCTTGATGTAGTTCACCATCCTCAGCTCTATGGACCTTAGGACTGTGTGCATCTTAGATTCATGAAAGGATTTGTGGAGAGAAAAGATATGCCACACTGCTGGGTTTTCGCATTGTAATTCGATTATTCAATTTTCTTTTTCATCTAATGCGCATTCTATTTTATTTTTCTTCAATTTGACCGACGCCTCCTACTTGTAAAGCTAATAAAGCTAATATTACTGGAGCAGATACTTTCTCGATTGCTGGATTCACAAGGCTTTTGCCACTGTGGTAGCATCGGGTTTCGCACAAACAAAATTTCATTCAGATGGAGGGAGAAAGGAGCTAGCGTATACAATGCATTAGTATGCATTCTATGAGTAGAAATAAATTGAATTACTACAAGATTAGTTCTGTAAACACTCTATAGAGTTCAACCGTGATACTTGTTGCAGCCTTAGCACAGCTCAGAAGGTACTGTTGAGGTAGAAGTACAACCCAGCAAGAGCAGCAGCCCCAATCACAATTGCAATTGGCAATGCTTTCCTGTACCCCAGTTGATGAAATACAAAGTGAGAAGCAGATATGGTTAACTGTAATCAGAGAGAGAGAGAGAGAGAGAGGCATTGTTACCCAACAGCTTCATCTCTCTGGAGCTCAGCTTTCCGGGCCTTCCGGTTGTCGGTGGCATTAGCATTCTTGGATACAGCAGGTGTGTACTCCCTGAATCTTCTTTTCGGAGCTCCACAAACTGAAAAAAGAACAGTTTGACAGCACTAGTAATGAACTCTCCCTAAACAAAGGCTATTTAGACATTTTCAGGTAAGCCAAATTATAGATTTTACACACTAACTATTTCGAGGTAAGCCAAATTTGCAACTTCGAAGCAAGAAAGTATTGATTGTTGGAGAATTTCTGGTTGAATTAGTTTAAAACATTGTTCCTTGAGTGGAATTGGCTTCCTGTTGCTCAAACGAAAAGAACATATAAACCGCCCAGAAAATGAAATAACAAAACTATACAAAGGGCACATATTCATGGATTAGAGTGAATAAAATAAAGACCTGGGCAGAAGTAGTTATCAGAGAGCTTCTCAAAGGGTGTTCTGTCACTGTATATATACCTGCACCCAATCAGAGAACCATGAACATCAAATTTCATAATGAACTGTTAGCAATCCCTATAAACCTGAGAGAGAGAGAGAGAGAGAGAGAGAGAGAGAGAGTTGTACCCGCAGTCGCGGCAAATATAGGATTGCTTTGAAGCTAGGCGCATGGAAATCCTGGGTGCAGCAGAAACCCGAGGCGGCTGCCGACGAGGACGAGGAGGAGCGAAACGATCCGAAGGGCGGTACAACCCGGCATTGCTGCCTGTAGGGGATAACAACACAGAAGCTGTTGGCATACAGTTTGTGGCTTGAAGCCTTACGGGTGACTGAAGCGCCATTTTTCTCGTATATTTGTTGCTGGTGTTCAGGTGACAGTATCTCTCCTCCTCTTTCAGGAGTGAGAAGGAGAGTGAAGAAGAGATGGGGAAGGATAAGAAAGAGTGGTGGAATCTTGAGGGTAATTGGTTGCCTAGTAGTAATGTGGAAGCGTGGATGTCATGTTCCCCACACAAGCTCTCTCTTTCCCTGGCCTACCATCACATTTCTCGTTGCCTTTTCTTATCTTTTGACATGGTCTTGTTATGTCCAGTTGCCCACCCCCTGTTCTTGTACTAATTTCCTTCACTTTTCTGGGTGAAATTTTTATTCCACCATTGTTTCACCCTGGATAAAAATCTAGGCTTATGAGTGCAAGTTAAGAACGAGAAAAGAAATCAAATTAGGTATCACGCGAGACACAAGGTATGTGTGGTTTCCGAAGATGGGTACGTCCATGGGAGAGGAATCACTATCGAACGTGGAGAAGAGATACAAAGAGCCGGCTATGATCCGTAATGTAACAATCTAGATCCTCAAGCACTACAATATTAAAAAGACCACAATCTGTCTTTTATTCCAAAAACTATATAATTTACAACTATCTCTAAAGTAAATAAACAATAACCCACTCTCGCAGCAACTCGGACAAGCTCATACCACCGGCACCTATCGCGCTAACCAACCTGCAAGCTGGAGTCCAAGAGGATCCCAGGAGTGTGTGAGACATAATATCGTGTACAATATCGACACTAAAATAACTGTTCAACACCAACCACCACGTATTAACACCAACCACGAATATAACACATTCCACATAAATGGAACCACATATCCGGTCCTCCTCAGTATATGACGAGTGACGTACCACCTCACTAGCCTCACCACAACCCATAGGCCAACATGTCTTTTGGCATAGCATATTAGCCTAGTCTCCCCATCACATACCAAACAGTTCCACGACATATAGTCACCGCACATAACACAGCCAACAAAAACCCAACATTAATATTGTACCAGAAATATGTATCTCACACTCACCTTCAAATCGTTTGAATATCGCACCTAAGTTCATCTCCGGAAGCCTCTGCTATAGTTTCGATTTCTCTTTCTTTCAGTTCCCTTTACTAACATACTGAAACCGCGCGCCCAACATAGACCACTGTACTGCCTCCTTCCTAAGCTTCCTACTGATTCTACCAAAACTTTAATTCCAATTGCCCTTCCTTCCTTTATACAAAACGTAATGAACTCAAAGTGGACACATGCATGTCCAACACTAATTGTTCACCTATCTTTATTAAAACTCTCTTATTAGATATATATGCACACAAGTACAACTCTTGACCACCTATGCACATTCCACGTGCACACACCTTCACTTACAGCCACCTAATACTTACATGCAAAAATCAATAAATTTAATATACGGGATATTACACGTAACTCTAGATATGCCACAATATCAAAGGAAGGAACAGATGATGAAATCCTAGAAGTCCCCCAAAACACCTATTTATAAAAGGGTACGAAAACTTGAACAAAACAACAAACGTGTAAAAAAGCTATCCCGCTGGTCCGGACCACCGTGACTTAGGTTGAAACCATCTGTTCTCGGAAAGCTCGTTAATCTCCCGATTTGAACACGCGAGCTTTAGACTTTCGGCAAATTTGGCATCGCGTTTTGAAGACACGAGTTTAAAATATCCAAAACGGCGACATTAACGGGCCCTCTAAACCCCATCATATAAGCCCGATGATAACTTTTGGGCTTTGAGGCAAGAAACTGATGGGCCGATAACGGCTAATTTGTCAAACTGCTAAAAGTACACGTGCCGAGCGAAATTTTGCATATTCCAATTTGGCCCAATCCAAACGTCTGTGTACACTTTTGAATTTTGTTGATGATGAGGAGGTTTTATTTTGCGTAATTATTCAAAGTTTCCGGAGTGACACGTGGCGTTGCCTATGTGATACTCTCAACCATTTACGTAGCGATATTATGCGGTGGAGATCTTATCATCCCCTTTTGTTTGGTGATTGGAAGACCAATAGCGATCCACTTTAAGTGATGGCGATCTTTTACTTGCAGAGAGTACCACATGACAACGTCACATGGTACTAGTGGTTGTGATAAAGCAATAAGTGCTCCTCCGTGAGGTCACGGGTTCCATTCCCACGGAGGCCAAACATTCAAAACCTTGGGGCCATTAGGAGTTATACCCAATCGTTACTTTCAGGGTCTCGAAATTAGTTTGGAAATATTTTCAAAACCCGTTATATTATTAAACTAAATTTAAATAATCAACTGCTCGGCTATTTAATAAGAGTGAACCTACTTAGGCCCCGTTCCGGAACAGGTTTTAAGTACTTATTTTTTAAGAAGGCAATTTTAAGCTCAAAAATGATAGGTTTAATGAAATTTAAAAATATGCAATATGGATATTTGTTTTGAACGGTGCAAAAAAAAAAATCAAAAAATTATTTTTCATTTACATTATTTTTTAGTTTAAAAATGTGAAATAAGTACTTATTTTTTAAGAAGATGTTCTGGAACGGGCTCTAAATATTGCATCTTCTTCATCTTCATCTTTTTCTTTTTTTTTTTGTTGGGGGCGGCGGCGGACGGCTTTTCATTTTCAGAAATTTAATGAGCTCGACAAATTGGTTGGCTGGTCACCGAATACGTTATCTTGGGTCCGCAACATTGAATGCTCCTTGGTATTGAATAAATTAAGGGTTAGTCCAGGTAATTCGTCCATATTCCCAAGAACTTCAACCCAATTTGTAAAGGATTTTGATATTCATGTTCCTTTTTTTTTTACTGATGGCGCTTCACTTTGTTCATGTTAAAAGTGGAGCGTCATCAGTAAAAAATGGAGCGCAAAAATCAGTTTCCTTTACAAATGCACCATCAAGGAGAAGCCCATACTCTCCTACCTAGATTTGCAAGTAAATAAAAATGGGTCATACTCCTTAATGGGAAATAAGGGGCAATTTTTGGATTAGCCCGTTTTTCTTTTTCTTCTTTTTTTTTTGTGCAAGGGAACATGTGCATTCTTGTGAATTTTTTCGTTCAAAACTTTTTTCGGTATTTTCTATTTTTCATAACTTTTTGTTTAATTTTTGTTGTAATTTTTAGAATTAATCATTCGTCTCAAAGAGAGGAATCAAAAAAGAATAAAAATAGAAACTCATGTTGAAAAAAAAATCATATAAGATGACACTTTAGGAAAAAAATACAGCTTTTTTGATACTTTTTTCGTCTTTATATAGTGATCTTTTTTGGCTTTTGGTAATAATTTTTTTACTTTTTAGACTCCTCTTGTCACAACGGATGATTAATCCAAAAAAATTTGACAAATCTAACAAAAATTTAAAAGAGACGGTCAAAAAAAGCACACAAAACGGGAAAAAAAATGTTAAAGAAGAATGAACGAATGCTTATGACGAACCTAATTGTGTGTTGATTGTTTGAAAAATGTGTTTTCTTTCTCAGCAACACAATATTGATGACATACCTAACTTGAAGGTTTTTAAATCATAATTTGAAAATTGATTTGTCTCAAATTAGCCGAAGAGTCTTATTTTTGCCTTTTTTTTAAATTTTGTCAACTTTGCGTCAAGTTTGGAGAAAAACCGTACTATATTGACTAGATGAATTTTAAAAAATGAAGAAATCGACCAGAAGCTAAACAAGTAAACTACAATCGGCTGCAGGGTTGTCAGTATGGTAAGGGCGAACCTGCGCTTGCAACATAGCAGGGTTCGATTCCCCCTTTCCTTGGTTACCCAAAAAAAAAAACTACAATCGGGAAAAAATTATGAAAATTAACTTTTGACTTCTATTTTTTTTTATTGTTTATAAACATTTATCAAGCGACCATTTGAATAAAAAAATTCTATAAGCAACGAATTACGGAGTAGTAAGTATTTTATATACCTTTGGTCACATATATTAGTAGCTTGTAAGCTATACTAACTGACCAATTTGAATTTTTTTTTTTTGTTTTGTTTTGACAAGGCCTTTGAATCTTGTGTTGCTTAAAAAATTAACTACCTTAAAAAAGTGTAAAATTAAATTTTATTTGTTTTATTATTGGACGGCTAATCAAGTCGGATAGAGTAACAAAAAGTGCACATAGAGTTATAACTTAATCACAAGTCAAAGATTTTTCAATGACGAACTTAGGCCATGTTTCCACTAACAATTCTGGATAACAAGTTATGGCATTTTAGCTCGTCGTTCACACTAAACAACGAGTTTCGCTCTCATCTACAACTTATTAGTTAGTGGAAACAACTTGACACTTTTCAACAACTCTCTCAATAAATTTAAAATTTTTCAACGACTTATTGGTTACTGCGACGACCCGAATTTTTACATTGCCTCAAAATAAATACGTCTCTAATAATTACAAGTCTCCAGAACAGATATACATGGTGGCCCTACTATATACCTCTCAAATAATGAGATTATACTAATCTTTTAGTCGTTTTATATGTCAATCAAAATAATGGAAACAATATATATGTGTCATTAACACTTAGCTTGTCAAGTGATCAAAAATCCCATCATGAGGTGTGCACTCCAAGTAAGTTTCTACTAATATGTCTAATTGAAAGTATTTTTGTTGTAAAAATGTTGAAAATAGAAGAAAGAAAGTTTTTGTGTAATGATGGTATACTTTATTGAGGAAATGTGAAAATAATTAATTAAATTTGATTATTGGCAAAAGGTATATAGTTTTGATTATCCAAGGGCCAAAATTTGATGAGTTGCTAAGATGTTTCTAAATTTGGTTATTCTAATGTGAGCTCTTTTTGAGCAAATGTTGCTAACTTTATAAACCTTTTTGTTTTGATTATACCACTGTGGATGCTCTAAGCTTTACTAACTGACCAATTTGAATTAAAAAAAATAAAGAAATCGACCAGAAGCTAACAAGTAAACTACAATCGGCTGCAGGGTTGTCAACATGCATGGTAAGGGCGAACCTGCGCTTGCAACATAGCAGGGTTCGATTCCCCCTAGAGGCAAACCATGATTTAAGTGGGGGGCCATGGCGGTGGGTTGCTGTTCTAGTCTCTCCCGAGGTTTGGATTGCGCAGTCGGGTCCAATAGTGGCTCGGCTGCAGGGTTGTTCCTTGGTTACCCAAAAAAAAAAAAACTACAATCGGGAAAAAATTATGAAAATTAACTTTTGACTTCTATTTTTTTTAATTGTTTATAAACATTTATCAAGCGACCATTTGAATAAAAAAATTCTATAAGCAACGAATTACTGAGTAGTAAGTATTTTATATACCTTTGGTCACATATATTAGTAGCTTGTAAGCTATACTAACTGACCAATTTGAATTTTTTTTTTTGTTTTGTTTTGACAAGGCCTTTGAATCTTGTGTTGCTTAAAAAATTAACTACCTTAAAAAAGTGTAAAATTAAATTTTATTTGTTTTATTATTGGACGGCTAATCAAGTCGGATAGAGTAACAAAAAGTGCACATAGAGTTATAACTTAATCACAAGTCAAAGATTTTTCAATGACGAACTTAGGCCATGTTTCCACTAACAATTCTGGATAACAAGTTATGGCATTTTAGCTCGTCGTTCACACTAAACAACGAGTTTCGCTCTCATCTACAACTTATTAGTTAGTGGAAACAACTTGACACTTTTCAACAACTCTCTCAATAAATTTAAAATTTTTCAACGACTTATTGGTTACTGCGACGACCCGAATTTTTACATTGCCTCAAAATAAATACGTCTCTAATAATTACAAGTCTCCAGAACAGATATACATGGTGGCCCTACTATATACCTCTCAAATAATGAGATTATACTAATCTTTTAGTCGTTTTATATGACTAAATTAAGAAGGTTACATGAGGTGTCAATCAAAATAATGGAAACAATATATATGTGTCATTAACACTTAGCTTGTCAAGTTATCAAAAATCCCATCATGAGGTGTGCACTCCAAGTAAGTTTCTACTAATTTGTCTAATTGATACTAATACTGTAGAGAAGGAAAAAGAACAAAATGAAAAACTAACTAAAATAAATAACAATAAGAACTTTATTGGAGTATTTAAATTAAGAGTGATGTATTGTGAGAGAATGACGTGTCTCGTGAAACGAGAAATAAATACTTAAAAAGCAAGATCATTGCCGGAAACACCCCTAAAATTATATTTAAACTTGTTTATAACATCACAACTCGATTGAGTTTTCACTTAAGCAATCAGTTGCATTTGAGTGGAAGCAGCTGGAAAGAGTAGCGTGAATGCATATAACAAGTTTAAGGTATATCCCAACGAATTTGGCCAAGTTAGCGTGTGAAAATAATTCGTGCTGTCCTCCATAACGTTATGTTCAATTAGTTCTTTGGAATACTAGAGGGTTTATCCGGTTATTAACTTCAGGGTCCCGGAATCAGCCAAGGTGCATCACAAGCAGGCCCGGACACCCGCTAATAAAAATATATGTATTAGAAAACAAAGTTTTGACATATTTCCATATGTAGGTGTTTTGAGAGAAAATCACGCAACCATGACCAAAAATAAAAAAAGAAACAAAGAAACAAGAAAAATGAGCTTTTCAAATTAACGTAGTTTCGTCGACCAAATTTCTCGAAATTGACCCCTCGGTTTTTGTTTTGAATTTTCTTTCTGTTGAAATTTTGCATCCAGAATTGACCTCAAATCCTCCACCATTTATGGAAATCACAGCTTTTTACTTTTCAACGGATGAATTGAACGTTCAAGAACTACCCTGTCTGCCTAATTACCCACTAAGGCCATGTTGGGTTGCAAGGGCCCAACCTACTCAAAAACAGAAAAACGGAATTGGCTGCGTGATTAAGAAACATTATGAAAAATCACGCATATTATCACGTTCCGTGTTTGGTTTAACATTTTTTTTTTTTTGGGGGTAAGTTTGGTTAACAAAATGTTAGATAAACGGTAAGAGATAAAGAACCATTATGGAGAATAACTTATATTATCATGTCCCCTGTTTGGTTAAGATCATCTCGGACTATCACTATCGCAAACTTAATATTTTCTGTAAGTAATTTTTCTATTCATCCCAACTCCTCCTAGGGATTGAGCTCTCTCACATTCATGTAATATGATGTTGTTTCGTGTCACACTAATTAGTGTACTTTTCTTTCCTTATCGGGACACCTGCGTTATATAAACTTTTCCGATCAATCCAATCTCACATCTTTTTCAGTATCAGGTGGACCACAAACATGGCCTTGGAATAGTCAGTAACAAGGAAAATTAGCTAAACGTCCAAGCACCTACCGGCTACCGACTGTGGATGATGCCCAAAGGACCAGGCAATTATTTTGGGTGGTTGAAAATCTTGATGTACTAACGCCCTCTGCCATCAACATGGTTTTAATGCCCTCAGCTGCCAAAAGGCCTAACTCACGTGAAATTTTTCGGTGTCGAGCGGGTATATCCCACGTGGTATCCGCTCGACGCATCCGAGCTGTCCGATACACTTTTGGACGGTTCGGATTGAAACCCTCTCACTCCTCTCATCCCAACACTCTCTCTCTCCTTTTTTTTCTCTCTTCAAATCCGAGCCATCTAAAAATGTAATGGACGGCTCGGATGCGCTGAGCGGACACCACGTGGTATCCGCTCGGCACTGAAAAATTCTTCCTAACTCATGGAATACACATAAAAAGCCTATCAAAAGAGAGCAGAGCTCTGTATCAGGTTTCTATTTTTTTTCCATACAAGAAACTGAATCATGGAGCAAAGAGGGGAGGTGTCCCTTAGGAAGAAAACTGAATCTGAAGAAACTACAGCAAAAGAAGAAGCAACAACTAATAAGAGAGGTGGGGAATGTATCAATGGAAGCAGTGGTGCAGAGCAAAACAAGATTATCCTCATGAGAGCCTTTGTTGAGAAACAAGATCCCTCTTCCAAGGTTCTCTCTCTCTCTCTCTCTCTCTCTGAAAATGGACACTGTTCTTTGAGCATCATGGGTATTAAACCTTGGTTTCTCTCACATCTGTGTACCCAAAATCTGCCTGCCTTAGAGTAATCATCGTAGTTAAACTCAACATATTGGGAATGAAAACTTGGTATCATGGTTGCTTCATGGATTCAAATTCGGGTACACAGGAAGAGTTTGAGTACATAATCAACCCCAGAGGATTGGCCTGGCGGTCCCCTCGTATGGTTCGATTCTCTTTGCCAGTAACTTTTGGGCCACCTCACCCGCACACGTAAACGTGTGAAACGGTTGTAGGGATTAGTCCGAGGTATGCGCGAGTTGGTCCGACACACCTTACCAAAAAAAAAGTCTGACATAGTCCACTGACATGATCTAACACATGCTTTGAGCAGAAACCAGATGCATCTGTCCATCCTAAATAAAGGTCAAGTACTATAATTTCTGTATCTATCTATACCATTCTGTCTTCTTTCTTTGGAATTTCGTACGAATTTGTCTTGCCATTTTTTTCTATGTGCAAGGGTGTCTGCTTAATGCTACCAGACCTCAATATGCCTTACATCCCCCTCAGGCCTGAGATTTTGAATCCCTGAAGTACAAAAATCTTAAACCTCATAAATCGTAACTCACATTTTGGACCATAAGATTCCAACGATTTATTTAATCAAAATCAATCCAGATAGTGTACAAGAGATCACATACAATCTTCTCATCCTCCTAGCTGGATCTCGTAGGATTGTCGAATCCCCGATCTCTAATCATCCTATCTCTGATACAAATATAAGCCTTGTTTCGTTTTGCTTTGTGATGTAACTTTAGTGTCCGGGGCCTCCGGGCCTGGGATACTAAATTTTGGATAGGCTAACAAAGGCAGATTAGTGTTGGGCAACAAACACATAGATGCACGCAATAGCACGAAGAAGAATCAAGCAGACACATAGATAGCTCCTCCTCTTGGGCTTTAGCTCATTCCACTATCATCTGTTCAGTTTTAGGATAATCGTAATAGGGAGAAAACCCATTAGGGTTGATTTCATTCAACGTAAAATATATATACAAGATGTATAATAATTGCACTATGGTCCTAGATACTTAAACTAATTACATGATAAGACACATTTATACTAGATACAAATAGACCCATAATCTAACACTCCCCCTCAAATTGGTGCAAATATATCAATCAAGCCCAACTTGAATACAATAGTATGAAAACTCTTGCTACCCAGCCCTTTTGTGAATATATCAGCCAACTGATCTCCAAATCTCACAAACGGCATACATATCAAACCCTCGTTCAACTTTTCCTTGATGAAGTGTCGATCAACCTCAATGTGCTTCGTTCTATCATGTTGAACGGGATTATGAGCAATGTTGATGGCAGCTTTGTTGTCGCAATAGAGTTTCATCGGAACACTATCAGTAAACCCCAAATCACATAACAAAGTTTGGAGCCACAAGAGCTCGAAACACCATGAGCCATAGCTCTATACTCAGCTTCTGCACTAGACCTGGCGACTACCGATTGCTTCTTACTTCGCCAGGTAATTAGATTACCCCCAAGAAAAGTGCAATAACCAGAAGTAGAGCGCCTATCATCCACAGAACCAGCCCAGTCAGCATCAGTGAATGCCTCCAATCGCAAATGACCATGATTAGAGAACAAAATTCCTTTTCTTGGAGCTGATTTCAGATACCTCAGAATACGATAAACCGCATCTAGATGTGAAGTACGAGGATCATGCATAAACTGACTAACAACACCGATTGCATAAGTAACATCTGGCCGGGTGTGGGCCAAGTATATTAGTCGACCCACGAGTCGCTGATACCTCTCCTTATCAGTATGCTCCCCCACATCTCCACTAAGATGATGATTCGCCTCAATAGGGGAATCTGCAGGTCCACAGCCCAACATACCTGTTTCTTCCAAAAGATCAAGTATATACTTGCGTTGGGAAATAAAGATACCTCTATCAGACCTTGCTACTTCCATTCCAAGGAAATATCTCAATGATCCCAAGTCCTTAATCTCGAACTCTTGAGCTAAACGAGACTTAAGATTATGAATCTCACTCACATCATTACCTGTCATTATTATGTCATCAACATGCCTGTCATTATTATGTCATCAACATAAATAATAAGGACAGCAATCTTACCATTACTTTGTCGGGTGAACATCGTATGATCTGCATAGCTCTGCTTGTAACCAAAACTCAACATAGTCTTAGAAAACCCACCAAACTAGGCTCGAGGGAACTGTTTCAGCCCATAAAGTGCCTTCTTCAATCTACACACTTTTCCCTTACTTGCTGGAGAAGAGAAACCTGGTGGAATATCCATATAAACTTCCTCCTCTAAATCACCATGGAGGAATGCATTTTTCACATCAAACTGTTGAAGAGGCCAATTCAAGTGGGCAGCACACGAGAGGAGAGTTCGCACCGAATTCATCTTCGCTACCGGAGCAAATGTCTCCTCATAGTCAATACCATAAGTTTAAGTAAAACCTCTGGCAACAAGCCTTGCCTTGTATCTCTCAACTGTACCATCAGCCTTTTGCTTAATAGTAAACACTCACTTGCAGCCCACTGGCTTCTTCCCTTCTGGAAGTGACACTAGATCCCAGGTGCCATTCTTTTTCAAAGCTGTCATCTCTTCCACCATAACTCCTTTCCACTTAGGTATCCTGAATGCATCCTGCCAATTCTGTGGAATAGATATAGAGGAAAGAGAAGAGACAAAGGTATAGTACGAAGGAGACAAACGGTCATAAGAAACAAACTGTGAGATAGGATGTTGAGTACAAGATCTAACACCTTTTCGAATAGCAATAGGAAGATTGTCAGGATCCATAGGATGACGTTCAATAAGAGGAGAATCATTACCAGAAGAGTCAGCTGAGGAATCCGGAACTGGAGTGGGTGATTGTGATTGACAAGGTGGTAACGCACATGAAAACTTTCTACGTCTAGCATACCTCTGTAAGTTAGCTCCCTGCAGTCGTGCAGGTAGTTGTTCCTCAATGTCACCACCAATATCATGTGTTTCCCTTTCCCTTTCAACAGATACCGGTTCCTCTCCCGTGTTTTCCTTCTCCCCCTCACTATGATCATAGAACAATTGCTCCCCCTCACTATGATTATAAAAGGTAAACATCTCTTCCTCCTGCTGATGTTCCCCTTGAAGAGATGGTTTGGAGGGAGAATAAAAAAACTCTGTTTCCCAAAAAGTAACATCCATAGAGACAAACATCTTCCTAGAATAAGGGTCATAACACTTATAGCCTTTCTGGGTAGGAGAGTACCCAACAAAAATACACTTATGGGCTTTATGTCCCAACTTGCCCCCAGAAGGTTTGGGGGCATGAACAAAACACACACAACCAAACACCCTAGGTGGAAGAG
The DNA here is from genome assembly GCA_018127125.1 of Rhododendron griersonianum. Lineage (NCBI taxonomy): Eukaryota > Viridiplantae > Streptophyta > Magnoliopsida > Ericales > Ericaceae > Rhododendron > Rhododendron griersonianum. The sequence continues at coordinate 38,452,829 of CM030795.1, read as the reverse complement.
TCGTAACTCGACAACTGCTTGGCAGACACTCAATGGGTGTTTTAAAATTGAGGACACTGGATGGCATACGGTTGATAAGATATGTGGCAGTTAAAACAGCTTCTCCCCATAAGTATTTGGGAACATTCATAGTGAACAAAAGAGATCGAGCGACCTTAGCAAGATGACGATTTTTGCGTTCAGCGACTCCATTTTGTTGTGGAGTGTCAACGCAAGTCGTCTGAAAAATAATACCATTATCAGCTAGATATGTCCGAAAAATCTTATCAATATACTCAGTCCCATTATCACTCCGAAGAATTTTAATATGTGTATCAAACTGAGTGCACACTATCTTATGAAAAGATTTGAAACAGGAAAATACTTCATTCTTTGACTTGAGTAAGTACACCCATGTGGCACGAGAATAACAATCAATAAAGGTAACAAACCATCGATAGCCCTTTAAAGAAGTAATGGGAGAAGGACCCCAAATATCAGAATGAATAACCATAAATGGAGAATCACTTCGTTTATTAATAGGGGCATAAAAAGAGTGTTTATGTTTCCCAAACTCACAAGCTTCACAAAAAAACTGATCCCTAGGACAATGTTTAACTAAAGTAGGAAAAAGTTTCTCTAATATCCCAAAAGAGAGATGACCCAATCTACGGTGCCACCGATGTAACAAAGAAAGAGTGGAACTCATATCTGCATGTAGAGCTTTTCCACATGATAAAGATGGCTGAGATGGATGAGGTGCATGCTCCAGATAATAGATACCACCATGTGCATTACCACTACCAATCACCTTCCCCGTTTCCAGTTCCTGAAAGACACAGTGAGTAGGAAAAAATGTCACAGAACAGTTTGCGGAATGGGTAAAACTACTAACTGAAAGAAAGTTAGTGGCAAAGTTTGGAATATGGAGAACTGAAGAGAGTGAGATAGAGGGAGAATAGCGAACGGAACCTTTCCCTGAAATAGCAGAGAATGACCCATCGGCAATTCGGACCTTATCCTTACCAGAACAAGTAGAATAGGAATCAAAAACAGAGGAACAACCTGTCATATGATCTGAAGCACCAAAATCAATAATCCAAGGGATACCGTAGGAGGCAGTAAATGCACTAGCTGGAATACCTGAATGAGCAAAATAGGATGCAGTAGGAGCTGTTGTGGAAGTCGGAGCTATAGTAGAGAAAGAATCAGCCCGAGCCATAAGACGCCTGAGAGCTTGCATCTCCGCCTGAGAGAAACCACCAGTAGAATCAGAAGGTGACTGAACTCCTGTACTGTACCCAGATTCGGACAAGGTAGCAAACTCTGAAACATGTGCCTGGGCCTGAGAACGCCCGGGACCACGACCTCGACCTCCACGTCCACTGCCTCGCCCACGAGAAGGACGACCATGTAACTTCCAACAGAAATCCTTGTATGTCCAGTGTGGCAATGATCACACTGGAGTGACATGCGGTCTATAGTCCCACTGCTAGTACCAGGCTGAGATTTTCCACTGCCAGGTCCAAATTGTCCCTGCGGAATAGCAACCAAGGCAGAACGATCAGAAGTAGGAGCTTGCAACATAGCACCCCTCCTGCTCTCCTCCTGCTGAACAATGGCATAGGCCTCTCCCAAAGATGGAAATGGGACACGACCCAACACCTGCACTCTAATTGGATCATACTCCACATCAAGACCAGCAAGAAAGTCATACACACGCTCTTTCTCTATTCTTTTTAACCAAGCACCAGCATCAACGGAGCAGACTGCCTGAAACCCCTAATAATAATCAAATTCTTGCCAGGCCCCACTGAGCTCAGCAAAGTAAACAGCAACAGATCGATTGTGTTGATCCATAGTACGAAGTCTCTTTCGCAACTCAAAACATTGAGCATCATTGCCCTGCTGAGAATAAGTCTGTTTGGCAATAGTCCAAATCTGATATGGAGTGTCAAGAAGCAAGAAAGGACTACGAATATCAGCCTTCATAGAATTAAACAACCAGGTCATGGCTAAAGATCGATGAGACTTAAACTTCTTGAGTTCAACATCAGTAGTAGGCTCAGTAACAGGGCCTTCAATGAACTCAGACATTCTTTTAGCTTCAATAGCTAATGTAAAAGTACGAGACCAAAGTAAATAATTTGTGCCTTCCAATTTGATGGGACAAATATCCAGCGGAGAGTTATCCAGAGTCTCTACACGACTCAACTCATCCGTACCACTAGCGGAAGCCTGTTCCCAGCAGCTTTAGAACTCCAAAAACAATAAGTAAAGGTTCCAATAGCCCTATAACCTAAAAAAAACCAACTGAATACCTTCGGATCTGACTGAAATAATGCTGAAATTTCGTGAGAGAAGGAAAAAACAGATCTGATCGGTGAGAAGAAATGACGGCGAGCAGATCGTGATCGACGGCGATGGCAAACCCTAACTGATCGAAGCACTGTTCACGCGAAGTACTATACACGCACACGAAGTACTGTTCACGCGGTGCTGATCGACGAGAAGAACGTCGTAGGTCCCCAAGTTCTATCGCTCTGATACCATGTTCAGTTTTAGGGTAATCGTAATAGGGAGAAAACCCATTAGGGTTGATTTCATTCAACGTAAAATATATATACAAGATGTATAATAATTGCACTATGGTCCTAGATACTTAAACTAATTACATGATAAGACACATATTTATACTAGATACAAATAGACCCATAATCTAACATCATCTACTCTTTACATCCCCCTCTCTCTCCCTCCCTCCCTCTTGCTTCACAATGATTTTATCAACCTTTGTTAATGCCGCAATTGTTCTTCCTCGAGCATCTTAAGTTGCTACTAAATACTGATTCAGAATGGCTTCTACTATTCCAACAAGGTAAAGATTGTAACCCTATAAAGCGTAAAGCCATGACAATATATACAAGCATAAAAATGAAAGTCTATGGTTTCATTGGGAGCTACATTCTTCATATACTGGATGAGATATCACTTATGATGTGGGATATTCCTCAATTTGGATCTGCAGGATGTTGATGATTTTATGATCAGAAGGTTTCTCCGTGCTCGTGATCTAGACATAGAGAAAGCTTCTGCTATGTTCCTTAAGTACCTGAAATGGAAACGGACATTTGTCCCTACCGGTTCCATATCCGCGTCAGAGATCGCTACTGACCTAGGACAGAACAAGGTGTTCACTCAAGGGTCTGATAAAACGGGACGTCCGATAATGGTCGTCTTTTCTGGAAGGCATTTCCCCAGGAAAGGAGGTCTAGAGGAATTCAAACGTATGTTCCCAACTGAATTTTCTTGATGATTAGATTATGATGGGATTTTCAGATATTGAAATAATTGTCTTTCAGTTGTTTGCGAATTATAACTTCTTTTTTTTAAACGACATTTTAGTTGTTTTTGAAATTCAGTTTACTAAGCAAAGTTGGAACAGCTATTGGTTAATAGACTGAGTAACCTCTTTTTTATACAGGTTTTGTGGTATTTTCTATCGAAAAAGTTTGTTCTAGGTACTCTCTCTCTCTCTCTCTCAGATATTACAACTACTTTAAAAAAAAGAACTCATAACATAGCCTAATTTGCAGAAAATATATGATGTCACTTTGATGTTCAGGATGCCAGAAGGACAGGAAAAATTTGCTGTTATTGGTGATATGGAAGGATGGGGATACACAAACAGTGACGTCCGTGCGTACCTGGGAGCTCTTACCATTTTGCAGGTTTAGTCCTCCACCATATATACCGGTTAATTCTGCAGTTCATATTCAACTCAACTCAATAAATATCTCAAAACCTTGTTGTGAAATGGCAGGACTACCATCCCGAAAGACTTGGGAAGTTGTTCCTCCTTCATGTGCCTTACATATTTATGGCAGTGTGGAAGGTTGTCTATCCATTTATCGACGACACTACAAAGAAGAAGGTAAGAAATGGAAATTCCCTGTTTTCATGCAAGCTAGCCACAGTCAATTATCATGCAATATGTCCAATTACACAATTGAAGCTTACCATTGCATGCATGAATTTTGTAACATCTCGGTGAACTAACCATTCTCTCTCCTGCAGATTGTATTTGTCGAAAATAAGAAAATGAAATCAACTCTGCTAGAAGATATCGATGAGAGTCAGCTGCCGGAAATTTATGGAGGCAAACTACCATTAGTTCCCGTACAAGACAGCTAATTAGAGCACTATTACTTGGGAAGTCCCTGTAGAACTAATCATGCACCTGCATTCATAAAATTCTGTCAGGCAATATTTCACCTGCCTCATGTTGTACTAGACCATTAATAGGTACTAATATATTATTGAGATTCGAAGTAGGAAAATTCTAAAATCAACCCAATGGGCTGACAATAATAAGTGTGTGAATATGTATTAAAGGGTGTATAAAGTACACAAAAATACATGTTTTTCTTGTCTTCTATGTGTTTATCGTGAACCCACTGGGCTGACAATAGCAAGACCGTTCAAAGTAAAACCATAGACAAAAATAACGTGTTAGCCTTATGTTGATCAGCCACGCATAAATTGTTGGAGGGTTGTATCAGCTATTCAAATTTGTCAGCTAAATTGGCAAGATTTCAGTATGTTCTACATAGAAGCTCCGGGAAACGAAAGGAGCTGCAGACATTTTAGCTATCTTCAGGTATCCTTTGACTCTGGATCAATACTGTGGTGGGGTTAATCCATTTTCACTTTCACAATGCACAGTGATGGTTTCTTTGCGGGCACCACCTGCTGGGAGGTCCAACACTACAGCCACTATATCCCAGAGCATGCTAGAAGCATAACCCTCAACATCAATTACCTATGGATTATTATTCAGACAACCCACAATATGATCTGAAACACCATAGGATGATCACTACTGATGGTACACTACCCTGTCATAACATGATTGAAGAAAAACTAGCACTGAATTGGAGCTGTCTTAATAATGTGAACAACCATTTGCGAACACTATAAGGTGGCTTGCTGATCAAACACTTTGAACTGCAGATGCTAATGACCAATGATCATTCATGACATCGAAAATGGGAAGCTAACTAGTTTACCCTTTAAGGATGAAATCCTCAAGCACGGTTTACACTTCACACAGGATAAGTTTTGATAGGCAGGATGGACTAAATAAGTCAGTGTAGTAAGGCTGAGGATTGCTGGTATAGAAAGCAACACACACACTGTGATGTACAATATACGAAATAGAGATGTGTAGAATTTTCTCCACAAAATATATATTTCACAACATGTAAAAAATCAACTTCTTCAGAAAGCAACTCTTTCGACGGAGGTGTAAAACCTTGCTGAATGCCTTTTACAAACAATTTTACAACTCCGACTCTGATCAATATGTAGAACAAAACTATGGAAACTATATTCTTGCTCATTAGCAGGAAAGTTTCCAAGAACTTCTGGTCTAGAAAGAAGTAAGGGACTATGGGAAAGAAATTCTGAGTCAAGATAGAATGCTCAGCAATTATCTACAGAAAAACTAGGAAACAACACCACGAACACATATCAGGATCAACCATACAAAGCACAGTTATTTGCAACCTTCAGGTTCTTTGGGGCATCTTGTGTGGCTTCATTTGGTTCCATCTGCATTAGCTTCAACGATGAACACCCGTGAATCCCAATCATGCCAAAAATATTGTCCCTGCTCGACTATGCTTATGATCTAATTTCAGCAGGTGCTATTCCCCCGTATTTGGCATCATGGGTTCAGCTTATATAACCACAGTACCAAACCCAAATGATAGCATTTGGTCATTGAAAAATAACATTGCAAGTATTAAATGTTGAGAGCTCATAACTTGCAACTGCAGCAGTACAAAGATTCACTGCAGTTCATAAGCCAAAATATATCACTTTGTTTACATCTAGATCTCCTTCGAAAATCCAATGATGAACCTATTGCCTTTGTTGCATAGCATTAGTGCAAGCAATCCAATGTCAAATTAAGGTGCTTCATTTTATCAAAGTATCTCAAATTTGGCTACCAATAATCTCCACAAGTACATACACCACCCTCAAACCGATGGAAACGGATCCGGTCCCTCACAACTATAACCCTGTATAGTATCTTTGAAACCACTTTCATCCAACAATGACAGTCAAGACAAGTCCGGAGGTTTTTTGTAATCTGGATCGCCGTACCAGGGCTACTTTTCAAGATCCCATATGCTAATGCCAGTTTCTCGCTGTGGTAATTCAAATTTTCCTCCTTTTCCTCGTCAGAAACATCCATCAATACCAGCTCTTTTGTAGGAATAAATCCCTCCATTTTGGTCCTCCGAATCAATCCTTCCAGCACCTTGTTTATTGCCTCTCTTTCCAAGTGTGATTGATCTCCAGCTTTGAATCGATGAATGACACCTGCCATCTCAATCCAACTCTTTCCACTATTTTTACGAACTCCATTCTTTTTCATCGTGTCTCTCACTCTCTCAGCACTATCCCACTTGTTTGCAGAACAATAAATATTTGACAGTAAAACGTAATCCCCACTCTTAAGTGTTTCAATTTTATTAATAGCAACTTCGCCCATGTGGGAATTCTTCTGAGTTCTACAAGCACTAAGAAATGCCCTCCAGATAACAACATCAGGCTCCATTGGCATTTCTTGAACTATAGCATAAGCTTCATCTATACGGCCAGCTCGACCCAAGAGATCAACCATGGCTCCATAATGCTCAAGCTGTGGCTGAATTGCGTAACCACTCATCAAATCAAAGTACTTGCAACCCAGTTCAATCAACCCACAATGGCTACAGGCAGTGAGAATTCCAACAAAGGTTATACAATCAGGTGAAACCTTTTCCAACACCATACGCGAGAACAGTGCAATGGCATCTAAAGCAAGCCCGTGAACTGCTAGACCATTAATCATAGCATTCCAAACAGATACGTCATTTCTCTGAATAGTTTCAAAAATCTCTTTTGCAGTTTCAATTCTTCCACATTTTGAGTACATATCTATAAGTGCAGAACCCAATATGTAATTTATTGCAATTTGCTTCTCAATCAGTAAACCATGTATCCATTGAGCATGATCACGGCCTCCTAGTTGCGCACACCCTTTAATAAGAGATGCAAAAGTAAATGCATCTGGTTCATTATTTAAGCTCAACATCTCCTGGAATATCCTTAAAGCCTCCTCAAAGCGTCCATTTTTCACAAAACCGCCAATCATTGAGTTCCATGAGACTACATCACAGATTGGCATGTCATCAAATACCTTCTTGGCAATATCAATTTCTCCTATCTTCATAAAAGCCGCAATAATCACATTGGCAGAGATCAGATCAAAGTCCCAACAGGGAATTTCTTTGAGAAGCTGACTGGCAAGATTGGAGCAACCAAAAGATACGTATACTGATATGAGAGACGATATGAGAGTTTGATGCATTCCATAGCCAATTTTAATCATTCTACCGTGTGTTCCAGTTGCAGCTCTTAAATTAGAAGAGAGTTTGCATGCTTCAAGATTATGGACGAGCGCCTGATGATCTGAAATGACTGTGCCATGAAGGAGAATCACTTTAAGGGGAGACAAAAAAGCTTGATATGCAAACTATATTCAACAAAACAGTGTGAATCTACACAGAACCATTGGAAAAAGAGTCGAGATCCGCAAGACCTGTGAAACAGTATAATAAAATTATATTTGTGGAAGACACTATGACAATGCTTGTGTGCAACGTTTGAAAACAAAAATGCAATAGAGAATGGAAATTTTTTATCTATAAACTATGTTGAACAGATTGTTCTCAACAGATGAACTACCCTTGCTCAACACTCCATGAATAGCTACGGGAATGAAACCTTGTCCGGGAGGTATAACTTTGTACAAGAATTTTCCCTCATAATTCAAGTTATACTGTATGCCGAAAACTCTCATAGTATGCGTCAAATACTGTGTGCCAACTTCTACTCGCCATTTGATTCTAGAACCTTTTGCTTTCTGTTTTTCACATCGACCTACTTTTTTGTGTTTTACCAAACACAATGGAGTTATTGGCAAGAGATACAGGCCAAATTAGGTCCAAGATAATTATTTTCAAACTGCTTTCCATTTTTTTCCCCAGAAGATACAAGCGGATTTAGGGCGTTAGTAAGTTAGCATGAAGCATAGCTCAAAGTGGTTTGGTTATACACTCGTACTCTAGGTTTCAAGGGGAGGCTTGGAGTTCGAGCCCATGGAAAAGCATCGAATGCTCAGTTGTGGTAACGGTAACCTAACACTGTATAAAACTAGGATGCAGGGTTTTAAACCAATACAAATACCCCCATTTTTTAGGGTACACAGTCAGTAGCATCTCAATCGAGTACAAAGAAACACATGGAACCAGTAATTTGGATAACTTAGAATTCCATAAGGTAGCTCAAAGACACAAACTTTCCCATCCAACTTATATTATTCAAAGCAAGTTGAGAGAGAGAGAGATGACCTGAATCTGATATATGAAAAGGTGAAATTGTTGTGGAATTACTGTTGCTGGCTATAACCTTCGCCATTGCTGTGTGGTTCAGACGGCATGAAGAAGACGAAGAAGAGGAAAGTCTATTCACAGCAATTCTCAGCATTTGCGTCTTTATTGTATCGATTAGGAATCAGAATCATTACTCTGGTGACGAAATTTGATGACGCTGAATTTTTCACATTTTTTCTGCTGAAGGTTTTTCCTTCTCTCTCTCTCTCTCTGTGTGCTGATAGTTGAGAGAGACGAAAAGGGAGAAGGCATTGTGGGCGTGCCGGCCAGATTAGGCCCAGATCAACTGGGAAGAATATGGCGAAGATGGGCCAAGACGTTTTAGTAGATCTCAAGTAGACGGGCCGCATTAGGGCCTGATCCACGGGCATCGTCCGGCTGGGCGAAGTCTGCAATGGGGCCTGATCTATCAGTGCTAGTAATGGGCCTGATCTATCAATGCTAGTAGAAGTATCCCAATTTAGAAAGAGAGATAATGCCCGATCCCTGAAAATACACGACTATAAGAATCAAACGCATGTAATTTAGGAAAACATAAGCACCATATAAGGGATCCTAATCCCCCAAATATCTCCATCACAAATGAGAGGTTCACAATCTCTATTATAAAACAGAAGGGTATGGGGACAAGTTATTGTAACGGCTCAGATTTGTTTGATCCAAGGGTTGAGATGCATTTTTTCACATTTTATGAAAGCATCCACATTTGCCCATCATATTACATAAATGTCATCTGTTGTCTAAGAGGAAAAAAGAATCGGAATTCAAATTTCACAGCTGTGTGTGTGTGTGAACAAAGAAGGGGGGAAATCAATTCTCCTTACTTCCTTTCTATGAGACCTTTCCTCCCCTATGGGTTGACTGTCTTCGGGGAAGGGGCACTCCTCCTCGACAGTCAAACCCCTTAGGAGAAATCAAATCGGGAGAGGTATTTTTTGTTGTCCACCATGTGTTTGTTAAAATGCTCTCTTCTATTTTGTATTCACTTCCTCCAAAATTTGGAGAGGTATTTTCTGTTGCCCACCATGTGTTTGTTAAATGCTCTCTTCTATTTTGTAGAGTTGTAGAGACTTTGTGGGGGGGGGGGGGGGTTTCCCTTTTTGAACGGCATTCTGCAAAATTTCGTGAGTTGCTAATTTCTTCACTACACTGCGTATTCACTTACTTCATATCAATAACAAAAATCTTTGCGGTTCAAAAAAAGAGGTTAATTTCTAGCAATTTGTAGCTACCTAAAAATTGAAATAATGTTTTGAGCCAATATCATCAAGATTCAAAGGGTATTTCAATTCCAATCAGGGTGGGTAGTGCCGTAGGCACGGGCAAGCACTAGTATATGTATAGTTAATTTCATCGTCGGAGGGTCTCTGGCCATGAAAAATCGTATACAGGAAAAGACAAGTAATCTGTTACTATTTTCTTTGTCAAAAATGATCCGTTGGACGTAATCGGCATATTACGTTAATAAGTTCCGTTCGGAGTGTATAAGCTTGTCCTATCTGGCTGTACTTTTCAACCTTGGTTGGAAATCCCTTTCCCCCTGTCCTTAATAAAATGTTAGTTTTGTCGATAAAAAAAGGAGTATTAATCAAACTTGATAAAGATAGAGAGAAAAAATTAATAAATATTACTAAAAAAAGAGAAAGAGATTTGGTAAGGAAAGCAATGATTAGTTTTCTTTTTTTGTTTCTTTTCGAGTCACATGGCTACTATTTTAACAAAAAATAGTTCTATGATGATAAATGTTGCTCTCATTTGTATGTATAGACATTTTCAAAGAAAACGCTCTATTTATAGGCATTTTCAAAGAAAACTGCTCTATTTACTATCTTAACAAAAAATAATTCGATAGCGATAAATGTTGCTCTCATTTGTATACATAGACATTTCCAAAGAAAATTGCTTGGGCATACAAATGAGAGCAACATTTATCGCCATAGAATCATTTTTCGTTAAAATAGTAGCCATGTGATTAGGGAAAAAAAACTAATTATGTTTTCCTTACTAAATCTCTCTTTCCTTTTTTTCCATAATATTTGCTTTCCCTCTCTGTCTCTATCTTTATCAAGTTGGAGAGAGGGGAAGCAAATGTTATGGAAAAATCAAGTTAGAGGGAGGGGAAGCAAATGTTATGAAAAAAGAGGGGGGAGAGAGAGAGAGAGAGATTTGGTAAGAAAACTTAGGAAAACAATAATTTAGGTTTTTCTTTTTTGTTTCTTTTCTAATCAAATAACTACTATTTTAACAAAGAGTAATCCAACTTGATAGAGATAGAGGGGAAAATTTAATAAATTGTTATATTCCGTAAAATATTACGAAAAAAGGACAGAGATATTTGGTAAGGAAAACAATAATTAGGTTTTTTGTTTTTGTTCCTTTTCTAATCATATCGCTCTGTGTATAGAGAGAGGAAGAAAATGTTAGGGAAAAAAAAAGGAAAGAGAGATTTGGTAAGGAAATCAATAATTAGGTTTTACTTTTTTGGAGATAAAACGGAAAAGTTAATAAATAGTATTACGGAAAAAAAAAGACAGAGATATTTGGTAAGGAAAGCAATAATTAGGTCTTCCCTTTTTGTTCATTTTCTAATCATATAACTATTATTTTAAAAGAACTTTTAGAAAAAGAAGGTAATTTCAAGCTCAAAAATCATGTGTTTACACAAATAATTTTCCTACAAATATGGATCTTGTTTGATAGATCTCATTAAGATCTTTTAAACGGTGCAAAAAAAATTGAAAAAATATTTTTCATTTTCATTATATTTGAATTTGAAATTACCTTCGTTTGAAAAAAAAGTACTTTTTGGGAAAGTGGAACACCACCGGTCCACCGTAATCTGATAACTATAAATGTTGCTCTCACTTGTACGCCTAGATATTTTTTTAAAAAAATGCTCTATTTTATGTAATATATATGATATACGTACGGTAGAGAAGGAAAAAGAACAAAATGAAGAACTAATTAGAAGTGTCTAGGAATTTCATCTAATACGTACATCATCGTCATCATGCATGCTCCGTGTCGTTTTTCGTGAACCCAGTGAAATTTCTTAGCCATTTACGTCACTTACGGTGTGTTTCACTAATTAAAATAAATAAAAATAAATATTTATTTTTTAATTTAAAGTAATGTATTATGAAAGAATGACTTGTCTCGTAAAACAATAAATAATATTTTAAAAAAAATAAGATCTTTGCAGGAAACACCCCTAAAATTATATTTAAACTTGTTTATAACATCACGACTCGATTGAGAGTTTTCACTTAAGCAATTAGTTGTACTTGAGTGGAAGTAGCTGCAAATAGTAGCATGAATGCATATATAACAAGTTTAAGGTATATCTCAACGAATTTGGCCAAGTTAGCGTGGGAAAATAATTCGTGTTGGCCCCCATGATGTCATGTTCAACTAGTTCTTTGGAACACTAGATGGTTTATCCGGTTATTAACTCTAGAGTCCCAAAATTTGCCAAGGTGCATCACAAGTTGGCCCGGACATCCGGTTGTAAAAATATACTCCCTCCGTCCCAAAATATTTGTCCGGTCCGCAAAACGGAGTATTAAAAATAATACAATTTTTGCAAGAAAAAATCAAAAGTTTTTTAACAACTTACTAGATATCAATGAGTATTTTTAATTTGTGAAAAAAGTTTGAATTTTTTCTTGAAAAAATTGCATTATTTTTAACACTCCGTTTTGCGGACCGGACAAATATTTTGGGACGGAGGGAGTATGTATTAGAAAACAAAGTTTGACATATTTCCATAAGGGGGCGACTATTCGCAACCCTTTATTTTCTCCATTAGCCCACTTCCTTCACATAACCCATTCCCAATATTTTAAAATAAATTTTTTCTCCATATAACCCATTAATTTCTCCATATCTTCCCATTATACCCCTCTCCTCCCAAAACACCAAATCTCCATAGCCACCACCACCAAAGCTACCAACACCGCCCCACCACCGCCACTCCCTCCCCTCCTCTTTTCAAGGTTATTATCTCTCTCTCTCTCTCTCTCTGCACAATTCAAAATCAAAAATCGAAACCCAAAAAATCCTAAAAAGTTCGAAAATTAATACCCAAGAATATCAAAACCAAAAAACCGAAACCCAAAAATTCAAAACGAATCCCACTTGGGAGCTGATCGAGCACTGTGTTTTTTTTTTTTTACGCAGAATTTTTAATTTTTTGAACCAGATTTTCGGCGTTTCAAGTTCGAAAAAATGTAATGTTTTCAACATTTGAATACCGTAATATTTACATAATTTCAACAGTTAATTAGCGAAATGTTTATATTTTTTCGGCAGTCAATTACCGAAATGTATATATATACAGGACTTTTCTAATCTTTCGTAATATAATATTGTTAAATAAATTTTCAGTAACCTAATACCGAAGAATATACCAGAATTCGGCAGTTAATTACCAAATTATATATATTTTTTCAACAGTTAGTTACCGAAATATATATATGTTTTCGACAGTTAGTTACCGAAATTATTTTCAAAATGGTCGCAGTGTGGTGATTCAATGGCAACTGTACTCTGAGAGAGAGAGAGAGAGAGAGAGAGAGAGAGAGTGTGTGTGTGTGTGTGGCGGTGTTCTTGATCGGGTGGTGATCGGGTGGTGGTGGCTATAGGAGGCGTCAACTAACTGAGGGAAGAGAGGAAGAAGATGATGATGGATTGTGTCTAAAAAGTTAGAAGGGCAAGTAGGACATTTCGTATTGGGGGGGTCATGTTGTAGTTATTTGAAACATTTTAACGCGCTAATGGAGAAAATAAGGGATTGCGAATAGTCGCCTCCTTCCATAAGTTGGTGTTGAGAGAAAATCACGCAACCATGACCCAAAAGAAAAGAAACAAGAAAAAATAGGCTTTCAAACGAAGTTTCGTCGAACAAATATCTCGAAATTGACCCCACAGTTTTTGTTTTGAATTTTCTCTCTAATGAAATTTTGCATCGAGGATTGACCTCAAGTCGTCCACCATTCATGGAAATCACAGCTTTTTACTTTTCAATGGATGAATTGAAGGTCAAGGAAAAAAAAAAAAAAACCGGAATTGGTCACGTGATTAAGAAACATTGTGGAAAATCACGCATATTATCATGTTCGGTGTTTGGTTAACAAAATGTTAGATAAACGGTTTGAACAGAGAACAAATCCCGATCGTCAATTCCACCTCCAACCATTACGGAGAATAACGTATATTATCATGTCCCGTGTTTGGTTAAGATCATATTGGACTATCACCATTCCAAACTTGATATTTCTGTAAGTAATTTTTCTATCGATCCCACCTCCTCACGGGGATTGAGCTCCCACACTCATGGAATATCATGTCGTTTCGTGTCATACAACCTGAGTGTACTTTTTTTTTCACTTATCGGGACACCTTAGAGTACGTTAGATAAACGGTTCGGACCAATCCAATCTCACCTCTTTTTCAGTATCAGGTAGACAACAAACATGGCCTTTAGAATAGTCAGTAACCAGGAAAAGTAGCTAAACTGGCAATTGATTTTGGGTGGTTTTAATGCCCTCAGTTGCCAAAAGGCCTAACTCATGGAATACACATAAAAAGCCTATCAAAAGAGAGCAGAGCTCTGTATCAGGTTTCTATTTTTTTTCCATACAAGAAACTGAATCATGGAGCAAAGAGGGGAGGTGTCCCTTAAGAAGAAAACTGAATCTGAAGAAACAACAGCAAAAGAAGAAGCAACAACTAATAAGAGAGGTGGGGAATGTGTCAATGGAAGCAGTGGTGCAGAGCAAAATAAGATTCTCCTCATGAGAGCCTTTGTTGAAAAACAAGATCCATCTTCCAAGGTTCTCTCTCTCTCTCTCTCTCTCTCTCTCTCTCTCTCTCTCTCTCTCTCTCTCTCTCTCTCTCTCAGAAAATGGACACTGTTCTTTGAGCATCATGGGTATTAAACCTTGGTTTCCCTCACATCTGTGTAGCTTCCCTCTAGAATACCAAAATCTGCCTGCCTTAGAGTAATCATTGTAGTTAAACTTAACATATTGGGAATGAAAACTTGAAATCATGGTTGCTTCATGGAGATTCAAATTTGGGTACACAGGAAGAGTTTGACATAATCAACCCCGGAGGATTGGCCTGGCGGTCCCTCATATGGTTCGATTCTCTTTGCCAGCGACTCTTGGGCCACCTCACCCGCACACGTAAAAGTGTGAAACGGCTATAGGGGTTAGTCTGAGGTGTGTGCGAGTTGGTCTGGGACACCCTAAAATAAAAGTCTGACATAGTCCACTGACATGATCTAAAACATGCTTTGAGCAGAAACAGATGCATCTGTCCATTCTAAATAAAAGTCAAGTACTATAATTTCTGTATCTATCTATACCATTCTGTCTTCTTTCTTTGGAATTTCATACGAATTTGTCTTGCCATTTTTTTAAATGTGTAAGGGTGTCTACTTAATGCTACCAGAGCTACCAGACCTCAATATGCCTTGCATCCCCCCTGAGGCCTGAGATTTTGAATTCCTGAAGTACAAATATCTTAAACCTCGTAAATCGTAACTCACATTTTGGCAACTCCTATTCCTGAAATTGTAGAAGAACGACATTACTGCTCAAACCATATCTACTTTCCTCTTTGCGTCTTTGCTCTCTTTGTGCCTGCTTGATTCTTCTTCATGCTATTGCGTTGCAGCCTGCTTGATTCTTCTTCATGCTATTGCGTTTGCAACGCAATAGCATGAAGAAGAATCAAGCAGGCACAAAGACGCAAAGATAGATCAGCGAGAACACTTAAATCAACCGCTCACTGGTTTTGACTGTAGTTTTAAATGAGGAAGAAGAGTTAGAAAGAGGAAACTGGGGATAGCAACACTATATGCTGCTAGGCTTTTGCACTAAGCAGAATTTGGCACTGATCAAGTTTTTCAAATCGAACAATTGCCACCCCCCGTGCGCTCTCTCTCTCTGCTTCACAATAATTTTAACAACCTTCATTAACGCCGCAATTGTTCTTCCTCGAGCATCTTAAGTTGCTACTAAATACTCATTCAGAATGGCTTCTACTATTCCAACAAGGTAAAGATTGTAACCCTGTAAAGTGTAAAGCCATGACAATATATACAAGCATAAAAAGAAAGTCTATGGTTTCATTGGGAGCTACATTCTTCATATACTGGATGAGATATCACTTATGATGTTGAATATTCCTCAATTTGGATCTGCAGGATGTTGACGATTATATGATCAGAAGGTTTCTCCGTGCTCGTGATCTGGACATAGAGAAAGCTTCTGCTATGTTCCTTAAGTACCTGAAATGGAAACGGACATTTATCCCTACCGGCTGCATATCCGCGTCAGAGATCGCTACTGACCTAGGACAGAACAAGGTGTTCACTCAAGGGTCTGATAAAACAGGACGTCCGATAATGGTCATGTTTTCTGGAAGGCATTTCCCCAGGAAAGGAGGTCTAGAGGAATTCAAACGTATGTTCCCAACTGAATTTTCTTGATGATTAGATTATGATGGGATTTTCAGATATTGAAGTTTCAGTTCTGGGAATATTTTGAAAAAATAAATAATTGTCTTTCAGTTGTTTGCGAATTATAACTTCTTCTTTTTTTTAAACGACATTTTAGTTGTTTTTGAAATTCAGTTTACTAAGCAGAGTTGGAACAGCTATTGGTTAATAGACTGAGTAACCTCATTTTTATACAGGTTCTGTGGTATTTTCTCTTGAAAAAGTATGTTCTAGGTACTCTCTCTCTCTCTCTCTCTCTCTTACACAGATATTGCAACCACTTTAAAAAAAAGAACTCATAGCATAACCTAATTAGCAGAAAATATATGATGTCACTTAATTTGATGTTCAGGATGCCAGAAGGACAGGAAAAATTTGCAGTTATTTGTGATATGG
Organism: Rhododendron griersonianum; assembly: GCA_018127125.1. NCBI lineage: Eukaryota > Viridiplantae > Streptophyta > Magnoliopsida > Ericales > Ericaceae > Rhododendron > Rhododendron griersonianum. The sequence continues at coordinate 38,436,440 of CM030795.1, read as the reverse complement.
AAGGATGGGGATACGCAAACAGTGACGTCCGTGCTTACCTGGGAGCTCTTACCATTTTGCAGGTTTAGTCCTCCACCGTATAATACAGATTAATTCTGCAGTTCATATTCAACTCAACTCAATAAACATCGCTGCTGTCTGTTTTCACTTCAAGAAATGGGCTATATCATGAATACACAGGACAATCTGATCAACATTGACAAATTTACAATATAAGTACGAAATTATATGTGGGTGACACAACTAGTTTTTTACCAAACCTTGTTGTAACATGGCAGGACTACTATCCCGAAAGACTTGGGAAGTTTTTTTTCCTTCATGTGCCTTACATATTTATGGCAGTGTGGAAGGTTGTATATCCATTTATCGACGACAATACAAAGAAGAAGGTAAGGTTTGGAAATTCCCTGTTTTCATGCAAAGCTAGCCACAGTCAAATATCATGTACTATTCGTTTCCGTTTGACCCAAAAAAAAAAAAATTCATGTATTATGTCCAACTACACAATTGAAGCTTACCATTGCATGCATAAATTTTACAACATCTCGGTGAACTAACCATTCTCTCTCCTGCAGATTGTATTTGTTGAAAATAAGAAAATGAAATCAACTCTGCTAGAAGATATTGATGAGAGTCAGCTTCCGGAGATTTATGGAGGCAAACTACCATCAGTTCCCGTACAAGACAGCTAATTAGAGCACTATTACTTGAAAAGTCTCTGTAGAACCAATCATGCACCTGCATTCATAAATTTCTGTCAGGCAATATTTCACCTGCCTCGTGTTGTTCTAGACCATTAATAGGTATATTGTTGAGATTCAAAGAAAAGTATAATGTGTTAGCCTCGTGTTGATCAGTCAAGCATAAATGGTTGGAGGGCTGATTCTAAATTGGCAAGATTTCAGTATGTTCTAAATAGAAGCTCTGGGAAACGAAAGGAGCTGCAGACATTTTAGCAATCTTCAGGAATCCTGTGACTCTGGATCAATATTGTGGTGGGGCTAATCCAATTTTACTTTCACAATGCACAGTGATGGCATCACCAGGAGGGTAAATTTTTGTGCTTGTAGTGTTACCCAGACGTGTATGGTTTCTTTGCGGGCACCACCTGCTGGGAGGTCCAACACTACTGCCACTATGTCCCAGAGCATGCTAGAAGCATAACCCTCAACATCAATTACCTATGGAATTCTATTCAGACAACCCACAATAAGATCTGAAACACCATAGCATGATCACTACTATTGGTACACTACCCAGTCATAACCTGATTGAAGAAACACTAGCACTGAATTGGAGCTGTGTCTTAATAATGTTGACGACCATTTGCGAACACTACAAGGTGGCTTGCTGATCAAACACTTTGAACTACAGATGCTAATGACCAATGATCATTCATGACATCGAAAATGGGAAGCTAACTAGTTTACCCTTTAAGGATGAAATCCTCAAGCACGGTTTACACTTCACACGGGATAAGTTTTGATAGGCAGGATGGACTAAATAAGTCAGTGTAGTAAGGCTGAGGATTGCTGGTATAGAAAGCAACACACACACACACACTGTGATGTACAATATACGAAATAGAGATGTGTAGAATTTTCTCCACAAAATATATATTTCACAACAAGTAAAAATATAGAAAGCAACACACACACACACACACTGTGATGTACAATATACGAAATAGAGATGTGTAGAATTTTCTCCACAAAATATATATTTCACAACAAGTAAAAAATCAACTTCTTCAGAAAGCAACTCTTTAGATGGAGGTGTAAAACCTTGCTGAACGCCTTTTACAAACAATTTTACAACTCTGACTCCAATCAATATGTAGAGCAAAACTAGGGAAACTATATTCTCGCTCATTAGCTGGAAATTTTCCAAGAACTTCTAGTCTAGAAAGAAGTAATGGACTAAGGGAAAGAAATTCTGAGTCAAGATAGAATACTCAGCAATTATCTACGGAAAAACTAGGAAACAACACCACGAACACATATCAGGATCAACTCACTCCAAAGTTTAGTTAGAACAAATCCTAGCATTATAACCATACAAAGCACAATTATTAACAACCTTGAGGTTGTTTGGGCAATCTTGAGTGGCTTCATTTGGTTCCATCCACATTAGCTTCAATGATGAACACCCTTGAATCCCAATCATGCCAAAAATATTGTCCCTGCTCTACTATGCTTGTGATCTAATTTCAGCAGGTGCTGTTCCCCCATATTTGGCATCATGGGTTCAGCTTATATAACCACAGTACCAAACCCAAATGATAGCATTTGGTGACAGATAAATAACTTTGCAAGTATTAAATGTTGAGTGCTCATTAACTTGCCACTGCAGCAGTACAAAGATTCACTGCAGTTCACGAGCCGAAATCTACCACTTTGTTTACATCTAGATCTCCTTCGAAAATCCAATGATGAACCTTAGCCTTTGTTGCATAGCATTAGTGCATGCATTCCACTGTCAAAGTAAGGTACTTCATTTTACCAAAGTATCTCAAATTTGGCTACCAATAATCTCCACAAGCACATACACCACCCTCAAACCGATGGAAATGGATCCGGTCCCGCACAACTTTAACCCTGTATAGTATCTTTGAAACTACTTTCATCCAACAATGACAGTCGAGACAAGTCCAGAGGTTTTTTGTAATCTGGATCGCCGTACCAGGGCTACTTTTCAAGATCCCATATGCTAACGCCAATTTCTCACTGTGGTGATTCAAATTTTCCTCCTTTTCCTCATCAGAAACATCCATCAATACCAGCTTTTTTTATGAATAAATCCCTCCATTTTGGTCCTCCGAATCAATTCTTCCAGCACCTTGTATATTGCTTCTCTTTCCAAGTGTGATTGATCTCCAGCTTTGAATTGATGAATGACACCTGCCATCTCAATCCAACTCTTTCCACTATTTTTACGAACTCCATTCTTTTTCATCGTGTCTCGCACTCTCTCAGCACTATCCCACTTGTTTGCAGAACAATAAATATTAGACAGTAAAATGTAATCCCCACTCTTAAGTGTTTCAATTTTATTAATAGGAACTTCGCCCAAGTGAGAATTCTTCTGAGTTCTACAAGCACTAAGAAATGCCCTCCAGATAACAACATCAGGCTCCATTGGCATTTCTTGAACTATAGCATAAGCTTCATCTAGACGACCAGCTCGACCCAAGAGATCAACCATAGCTCCATAATGCTCAAGCTGTGGCTGAGTTGTGTAACTACTCATCAAATCAAAGTACTTACGACCCAGTTCAATCAACCCACAATAGCTACAGGCAGTGAGAATTCCGACAAAGGTTATACAATCAGGTGAAACCTTTTCCAACACCATACGCGAGAACAGTGCAATGGCATCTAAAGCAAGCCCGTGAACTGCTAGACCATTGATCATAGCATTCCAAACAGATACATCATTTCTCTGAATAATTTCAAAAATCTCTTTTTCAGTTTCAATTCTTCCACATTTTGAGGACATATCTATAAGTGCAGAACCCAATATGTAATTTATTGCAATTCGCTTCTCAATCAGTAAACCATGTATCCATTGAGCATGACCACGGGCTCCTAGTTGTGCACACCCTTTAATAACAGATGCAAAAGTAAATGCATCCGGTTCATTATTTAAGCTCAACATCTCCTGGAATATCCTTAAAGCCTCCTCAAAGCGTCCATTTTTCACAAAACCGCCAATCATTGAGTTCCATGAGACTACATCACGGATGGGCATGTCATCAAATACCTTCTTGGCGATATCAATTTCTCCTATCTTCATAAAAGCCGCAATAATCACATTGGCAGAGATCAGATCAAAGTCCCAACAGGGAATTTCTTTGAGAAGCTGACTGGCAAGATTGGAGCAACCACAAGATACGTATACAGATATGAGAGACAATATGAGAGTTTGATGCATTCCATAGCCAATTTTAATCATTCTACCGTGTGTTCCAGTTGCAGCTCTTAAATTAGAAGAGAGTTTGCATGCTTCAAGATTATGGACGAGCGCCTGATGATCTGAAATGATTGTACCATGAAGGAGAATCACTTTAAGGGGAGACAAAAAAGCTTGATATGCAAACTATATTCAACAAAACAGTGTGAATCTACACAGAACCATCGGAAAAAGAGTCAAGATCCGCAAGACCTGTGAAACAGTATAATAAAATTATATTCGTGGAAGACACTATGACAATGCTCGTGTGGAACGTTTGAAAACAAAAATGCAATAGAGAATGGAAATTTTTTATCTATAACCTATGTTGAACAGATTGTTCTCAATGGATGAACTACCCTTGCTCAACACTCCACGAATAGCTACGGGAATGAAACCTTGTCCGGGAGGTATAACTGTGTACAAGAATTTTCCCTCGTAATTCAAGTTATACTGTATGCCAAAAACTCTCATAGTATGCGTCAAATACAGTGTGCCAACTTCTACTCGCAGTTTGATTCTAGAACCTTTTGCTTTCTGTTTTTCACATTGACCTACTTTTTTGTGTTTTACTAAACACAATGGAGTTATTGGCAAGAGATACAGGCCAAATTAGGTCCAAGATAATTATTTTCAAACTGCTTTCCATTTTTTTCCCCAGAAGATACAAGCGAAGTTAGGGCGTTAGTAAGTTAGCATGAAGCATAGCTCAAAGTGGTTTGGTTATACACTCATACTCTAGGTTTCAAGGGGAGGCTTGGAGTTTGAGCCCATGGAAAAGCATCGAATGCTCGGTTGTGGTAACGGTAACCAAACACTGTATAAAACTAGGATGCAGGGTTTTAAGCCAATACAAATACCCCCATTTTGTTGGGTACATAGTCAGTAGCATCTCAATAGAGTACAAAGAACACATGGAACCAGTAATTTGGATAACCTAGAATTCCATAAGGTAGCTCAAAGACACGAACTTTCCCATCCAACTTATACTGTTAAAGTGAATAGAACCACCAAAATTTAGAAAAGTGACATATACAGCAGGTGCCAATGAAAAATTACTCCTCAAATTCAAAGCAAGTTGAGAGAGATGACCTGAATCTGATATATGAAAAGGTGAAATTGTTCCTCCTATTTCACTATTTGGGATCTTTCAAAAATTTGTCTATATTTTTAATTTACACTAATATTTTTTATAGGTCTCAATTAATTTTGTTAAACATAAATGTCGGAAATCATAGAAAACAAAATAGATTGTGAAATATAGACAATTGTATGAGTCGCACGATTGCCCAAAAAGAAACAACAGTCAGTTGACGTATGGAATTTGATTGTATGGTTCGTCTGATTTAACATGTAGTGTCCATCCGTTTGACATGAAAGTATAGGGTTCGAGTAGGAAAAGTAGAAGTATCCCAATTTAGAAGGAGATAACGCCCGATCCCTAAAAATACACGACTATAAGAATCAAACGTATGTAATTTAGGAACACATAAGCACCATATAAGGGATCCTAATCACCCAAATATCTCCATCACAAATCCTATAAATATGGCACCTCGCACCATAATGAGAGGTTCACAATATATGTATAGTTAATTTAATCGTCGGAGGGTCCCTGGCCATGAAAAATCATACAGTATACAGAAAAAGACAAGTAATCTGTTACTATTTTCTTTGTCAAAAATGATCCGTTGGACGTAATCGGCATATTACATTAATAAGTTTCGTTCGGAGTGTATGGGCTTGTTTCATCTGGCTGTACTTTTCAACCTTGGTTGGAAATCCCTTTCCCCCTCTCTTTAATAAAATGTTAGTTTTGTTGACAAAAAAAGGAATATTAATCCAACTTGATAAAGATAGAGATAGAGAGAGAAAATTAATAAATATTACTAAAAAAAGAGAAAGAGATTTGGTAAGGAAAGCAATGATAAGTTTTCTTTTTTTGTTTCTTTTCGAGTCACATGGCTACTATTTTAACAAAAAATAATTCGATGGCGATAAATGTTGCTCTCATTTGTATGTCTAGACATTTTTCGTTAAAATAGTAGCCATGTGATTAGGAAAAAAAACAAAAAAAAAACTAATTATGTTTTCCTTACTAAATCTCTCTCTTCTTTTTTTCTGTAATATTTGCTTTCCCTCTCTGTCTCTATCTTTATCAAGTTGGAGAGAGAGGAAGCAAATGTTATGGAAAAATCAAGTTAGAGAGAGGGGAAGCAAATGTTATGAAAAAAAGAGGAGAGAGAGAGAGATTTGGTAAGAAAACTTAGGAAAACAATAATTTAGGTTTTTCTTTTTGGTTTCTTTTCTAATCAAATAACTACTACTATTTTAACAAAGAGTAATCCAACTTGATAAAGATAGAGATAGAGGGGGAAAAATTAATAAATTGTTATATTCCGTAAAATATTACGGAAAAAAAGGACAGAGATATTTGGTAAGGAAAACAATAATTAGGTTTTTCATTTTTGTTCCTTTTCTAATCATATAGCTCTGTGTATAGAGAGAAGAAGAACATGTTAGAAAAAAAAAAAAAGAAAAGAGAGATTTGGTAAGGAAATCAATAATTAGGTTTTCCTTTTTTTGGAGATAAAAGGGAAAAGTTAATAAATAGTATTACAAAAAAAAAAGGACTGAGATATTTGATAAGGAAAGTAATAATTAGGTCTTCACTTTTTGTTCATTTTCTAATCACATAACTACTATTTTAATGAAGAGTAATCTTTTTTTCGATCAAAGCAAAAACATAGCATATATATAAATAAAAGGACACTATCGGTCCGAAGTACAAACTACAAACCAAAACAACAACAAAAACAAAAATACAACATGAAAAACCAAAAAAGCCGCAGGAACAAAAAACGTCGGAGCCGGACCCATCGATCACACTCGTGAGGGTAGGTGGAGTGGTCAAGGGGGTGGCCAGGTATGGGAAGAGCAACTCTCGAGATAGACCCGCCGCACCAGTTGAGCACATGCCCGCCGCAGGATTCCAGGCCGAAGCCGCTGCCGAACGCCACCACCGTTGCCGTTGTTGAGCTGGTTCCAAATACCTAGATCTAGATCTGGACCCTCCGCGTCCAAATATAATGGGGAGAGGGGAGAACTCCCTCCCAAAGGAAGGAAGGAATCTCACCCTACTCGCAACCATGGAGGCTGGAGAAGAGGCGAGAGAGAGCTGAGGCAGAAGGGGGACGGATGGGTGGGGGAGAAGGAAGAGATTAGAGACCAAAGGGGGGGGCCCACCTGTCCCAACTCTCTCTCTCTAACTCTCTCTTGAACTTTCTCTCGACTTTAATTGTGGGTTGCAATGAAGAGTAGTTTGATAACGATAAATGTTGCTCTCACTTGTATACTTAGATATTTAAAAAAAAAATGCTCTGTTTTATAATATATATGATATACGTACGGTAGAGAAGGAAAAAGCAAAATGAAGAACTAATTAGAAGTGAATTTCCTCTATTACGTACATCATCGTCATCATGCATGCTCCGTGTTGTTTTACGTGAACCCAGTGAAATTTCTTAGCCATTTACGTCACTTACGATGTGTTTCACTAATTAAAATAAATAAAAATAAATATTTATTTTTTAATTAAAAGTGATGTATTATAATAGAATGACTTGTCTCGTAAAATAATAAATAATATTTTTAAAAAATAAGATCTTTGCGGGAAACACCCCTAAAATTATATTTAAACTTGTTTATAACATCACGACTCGATTGAGAGTTTTCACTTAAGCAATCAGTTGTTTTTGAGTGGAAGTAGCTGCAAATCGTAGCGTGAATGCATATATAACAAGTTTAAGGTATATCTCAACGAATTTGGCCAAGTTAGCGTGGGAAAATAATTCGCGTTGTCCCCCATGACGTCATGTTCAACTAGTTCTTTGGAACACTAGAGGATTTATCCGGTTATTAACTTCAGGGCCCCGGAATTAGTCGAGGTGCATCACAAGCTGGCCCGGACATCCGGTTGTAAAAATATATGTACTAGAAAACAAAGTTCGACATATTTCCATAAGCAGGTGTTTTGAGAGAAAATCACGCAACCATGACCAAAAAGAAAATATACAAGAAAAAATAAGCTTTCAAACCTTCTCGAAATTGACCCCGCGGTTTTTGTTTTGAATTTTCTCTCTGTTGAAATTTTGCCTCGAGGATTGACTTCAAGTACTCCACCATTCATGGAAATCACAGCTTTTTACTTTTCAATGGATGAATTGAAGGTCAAGAAAAAAAAACCGGAATTGGTCACGTGATTAAGAAACATGAAAAATCAAGCATATTATCATGTTCCGTGTTTGGTTAACAAAATGTTAGATAAACGGTTTGAACAGACAACTAATCCCGATCGTCAATCCCACCTCCAACCATTACGGAGAATAACGTATATTATCATGTCCCGTGTTTGGTTAAGATCATATTGGACTATCACCATTCCAAACTTGATATTTCTGTAAGTAATTTTTCTATCGATCCCACCTCCTCACGGGGATTGAGCTCTCACACTCATGGAATATGATGTCGTTTCGTGTCATACTACCTGAGTGTACCTTTTTTTTTCACTTATCGGGACACCTTAGAGTACGTTAGATAAACGGTTCGGACCAATCCAATCTCACCTCTTTTTCAGTATCAGGTAGACAACAAACATGGCCTTTATAATAGTCAGTAACCAGGAAAAGTAGCTAAACTGGCAATTTATTTTGGGTGGTTTTAATGCCCTCAGTTGCCAAAAGGCCTAAAAACTATCAAAAGAGAGCAGAGCTCTGTATCAGGTTTCTATTTTTTTTCCATACAAGAAACTGAATCATGGAGCAAAGAGGGGAGGTGTCCCTTAAGAAGAAAACTGAATCTGAAGAAACAACAGCAAAAGAAGAAGCAACAACTAATAAGAGAGGTGGGGAATGTGTCAATGGAAGCAGTGGTGCAGAGCAAAATAAGATTCTCCTCATGAGAGCCTTTGTTGAAAAACAAGATCCATCTTCCAAGGTTCTCTCTCTCTCTCTCTCTCTCTCTCTCAGAAAATGGACACTGTTCTTTGAGCATCATGGGTATTAAACCTTGGTTTCCCTCACATCTGTGTAGCTTCCCTCTAGAATACCAAAATCTGCCTGCCTTAGAGTAATCATTGTAGTTAAACTTAACATATTGGGAATGAAAACTTGAAATCATGGTTGCTTCATGGAGATTCAAATTTGGGTACACAGGAAGAGTTTGACATAATCAACCCCGGAGGATTGGCCTGGCGGTCCCTCATATGGTTCGATTCTCTTTGCCAGCAACTCTTGGGCCACTTCACCCGCACACGTAAACGTGTGAAACGGCTATAGGGATTAGTCTGAGGTGTGTGCGAGTTGGTCTAAGACACCCTAAAAAAAAAGTTTGACATAGTCCACTGACATGATCTAAAACATGCTTTGAGCAGAAACAGATGCATCTGTCCATCCTAAAATAAAGGTCAAGTACTATAATTTTTGTATCTATCTATACCATTCTGTCTTCTTTCTTTGGAATCTCGTACGAATTTGTCTTGCCATTTTTTTCAATGTGTAAGGGTGTCTACTTAATGCTACCAGACCTCAATATGCCTTGCATCCCCCCTGAGGCCTGAGATTTTGAATTCATAACTCACATTTTGGCAACTCCTATTCCTGTAATTGTAGAAGAATGACATTACTGCTCAAACCATATCTACTTTCCTCTTTAACTGTGCGGTGGTTAAACTGAAATTTGAACCATAAGATTCCAACGATTTATTTTAAGCAAAATCAATCCAGATAGTATAGAAAACCTCTTGGTGGTACATGCAATCTTCTCATCCTAGCTCCTAGCTGGATCTCGTAGGATTGTCGAATCCCTGATCTCTAACCATCGTATCTGACCAAATATGAGCCTTGTTTCGTTTTGTTTTGTGACGTAACTTTAGTGTCCGGGGCCTCCGGGCCTGAGATACTAGTTTTGGATAGGCTAACAAAAGCAGATTAGTGTTGGGCAACAAAACCAAACACATGCACGCAATAGCATGAAGAAGAATCAAGCAGACACAGAGAGAGCAAAGACGCAAAGATAGATCAGCGAGAACACTTAAATCAACGGCTCACTGGTTTTGACTGTAGTTTTAAATAAGGAAGAAGAGTTAGAAAGAGGAAACTGGGGACAGCAACACTATATGCTGCTAGGCTTTTGCCCTAAGCAGAATCTGGTACAGATCAAGTTTTTCAAATTGCCCCCACCCCCCCGCTCTCTCTCTCTCTCTCTCTGCTTCACAATGATTTTAACAACCTTCGTTAACGCCACAAGTGTTCTTCCTCGAGCATCTTAAGTTGCTACTAAATACTCATTCAGAATGGCTTCTACTATTCCAACAAGGTAAAGATTGTAACCCTGTAAAGTATAAATATTCCTCAATTTGGATCTGCAGGATGTTGACGATTTTATGATCAGAAGGTTTCTCCGTGCTCATGATCTAGACATAGAGAAAGCTTCTGCTATGTTCCTTAAGTACCTGAAATGGAAACGGACATTTGTCCCCACCGGTTCCATATCTGCGTCAGAGATCGCTACTGACCTAGGACAGAACATGGCTTTTACTCAAGGGTCGGATAAAACAGGACGTCCGATGGTGGTTGCCTTTTCTGGAAGGCATTTCCCCAGGAAAGGAGGTCTAGAGGAATTCAAACGTATGTTCCCAACTGAATTTTCTTGATGATAAGAATATGATGGGATTTTCAGATATTGAAGTCTCAGTTCTGGGAATATTTTGAAAAAATAAATAATTGTCTTTCAGTTTGCGAATTATAGCTTCTTCTTTTTTAAGAAAACGACATTTTAGTTGTTTTTGAAATTCAGTTTACTAAGCAGAGTTGGAACAGCTATTGGTTAATAGACTGAGTAACCTCTTTTTTATACAGGTTTTGTGGTATTTTCTCTCGAAAAAGTATGTTCTAGGTACTCTCTCTCTCTCTCTCTCTCTCTCTCTCTCTCTCTCTCTCTCTCTCTCTCTTACACAGATATTGCAACCACTTTAAAAAAAAGAACTCATAGCATAACCTAATTTGCAGAAAAAATATGATGTCACTTTGATGTTCAGGATGCCAGAAGGACAGGAAAAATTTGCAGTTATTTGTGATATGGAAGGATGGGGATACGCAAACAGTGACGTCCGTGCTTACCTGGGAGCTCTTACCATTTTGCAGGTTTAGTCCTCCACCATATATACAGATTAATTCTGCAGTTCATATTCAACTCAACTCAATAAACATCGCTGCTGTCTGTTTTCACTTCAAGAAATGGGCTATATCATGAATACACAGCACAATCTGATCAACATTGACAAATTTACAATACAAGTACAAAATTATATGTGGATGACACAACTAGTTTTTTACCAAACCTTGTTGTAACATGGCAGGACTACTATCCCGAAAGACTTGGGAAGTTGTTCCTCCTTCATGTGCCTTACATATTTATGGCAGTGTGGAAGGTCGTATATCCATTTATCGACGACAATACAAAGAAGAAGGTAAGAAATGGAAATTCCCTGTTTTCATGCAAGCTAGCCAGAGTCAAATATCATGCAATATGTCCAACTATACAATTGAAGCTTACCATCGCATGCATGAATTTTGTAACATCTCGGTGAACTAACCATTCTCCCTCCCGCAGATCATATTTGTCGAAAACAAGAAAATGAAATCAACTCTGCTAGAAGATATCGATGAGAGTCAGCTGCCGGAAATTTATGGAGGCAAACTACCATTAGTTCCCGTACAAGACAGCTAATTAGAGCACTATTACTTGGGAAGTCCCTGTAGAACTAATCATGCACCTGCATTCATAAAATTCTGTCAGGCAATATTTCACCTGCCTCATGTTGTACTAGACCATTAATAGGTACTAATATATTATTGAGATTCGAAGCAGGAAAATTCTAAAATCAGCCCAATGAGCTGACAATAGTAAGTGTGTGAATATATATTAAAGGGTGTATAAAGTACCCAAAAATATGTGTTTTCCTTGTCTTCTAGTGTGTATATCGTCAGCCCACTAGGCTGACAATAGCAAGACCGTTCAAAGTAAAACCATAGACAAAAATAATGTGTTAGCCTTATGTTGATCAGCCACACATAAACTGTTGGAGGGTTGTATCAGCTATTCAAATTTGTCAGCTAAATTGGCAAGATTTCAGTATGTTCTACATAGAAGCTCCGGGAAACGAAAGGAGCTGCAGACATTTTAGCTATCTTCAGGTATCCTTTGACTCTGGATCAATATTGTGGTGGGGTTAATCCATTTTCACTTTCACAATGCCCAGTGATGGCATCACTAGGGGGGTAAATTTTTGTGCTCGTAGCGTTACCCAGACGTGTATGGTTTCTTTGCGGGCACCACCTGCTGGGAGGTCCAACACTACAGCCACTATGTCCCAGAGCATGCTAGAAGCATAACCCTCAACATCAATTACCTATGGATTAGTATTCAGACAACCCACAATATGATCTGAAACACCATAGGATGATCACTACTAATGGTACACTACCCTGTCATAACATGATTGAAGAAAAACTAGCACTGAATTGGAGCTGTGTCTTAATAGTGTGAACAACCATTTGCGAACACTATAAGGTGGCTTGCTGGTCAAACACTTTGAACTGCAGATGCTAATGACCAATGATCATTCATGACATCGAAAATGGGAAGCTAACTAGTTTACCCTTTAAGGATGAAATCCTCAAGCACGGTTTACACTTCACACGGGATAAGTTTTGATAGGCAGGATGGACTAAATAAGTCATTATAGTAAGGCTGAGGATTGCTGGTATAGAAAGCATACAGACAACACCGTTACACGAAATGTAATACAGATGTGTAGGATTTTCTCCACGAAATATATATTTCACAACATGGAAAAAATCAACTTCTTCAGAAAGCAACTCTTTAGACGGAGGTGTAAAACCTTGCTGATTGCCTTTTACAAGCAATTTTACAACTCCGACTCTAATCAATATGTAGAACAAAACTATGGAATCTATATTCTCGCTCATTAGCTGGAAATTTTCCAAGAACTTCTAGTCTAGAAAGAAGTAATGGACTATGGGAAAGAAATTCTGAGTCAAGATAGAATGCTCAGTAATTATCTACAGAAAAACTAAGGAAACAACACCACGAACAAATATCAGGATCAACTCATTCCCAAGTTTGGTTAGAATGAGAAAAATCCTAGCATTATAACCATACAAAGCACAATTGATGCAGAATGGGAATTGAAAATAATTTAATAAATAGCATTATTTAGTTTTCCGTATTTTATGTTTTAGTAATTTTGTTAGGGAGTTTTAATTTTAAGAATAAATGTTCTAGATTATTCAGTTTTCCAATTATAGTTTATTAGTTTCCTATTTTATGTTTTCTTGTTCTACAAGAATTAGGGTTAAATTAAGGTTAGGGTTCTCAGCCTATATAATAAGTTGTAAGCCTTAGGGCTAAGGAGTTATTTATTGATTAATGAAAAACGAGATTTATCTCATTATTGTGTGTTCGTAGAGGAAGTACCTCTAGTTCATACTTATTCGTGATTGTCCTTATTGCGCATTCTTCCTTTTCGACACGCCTCCCTGCATCAGTTGGTATCAGAGCCTGCGCTCGATTCCGGATCATGGCGCGACAAGGATTCCGTTATGGTCGTTATGTTGTTGCTGAAGATGTGTATGAACGAAGTAAAGCTGCACGAGAAGCACGAATGGAGGCACGGTTCCAACAACTTGAGCAGCGTGTGATGGATGCGATTGGCGTCCTAACAGATCAGGTGGCTGCCATGGCTGTTAGGGGGAACCCACCTCACCGTCGTCCGGTTCAACCTCGGTTTCCGAAAGAGGAGGAGGTATCGGATGATATTTCTATCACCAAACCTTTGGCTGGTAACCATCAGTCAACGGGGAGGACAAGGGCGGTCAAGGTTGCTAATCGTGATTCGCAACTTTGGAAATCTGGTTTGAAGATCAACTTTCCTGAGTTCCAGGGAGGTATGATACCAGAAAAAAATATTAGAGGTTGGTGCTGTTGGAAAAAAAGTTATCGAAGAAATTTTAGTTGAGGGAGATGTAGGAGACTTTATCGACGATGTATTAGAGGAAGAGTTCGATAAAATATTTTTGGACACTAATACTTCCTTATTGCAATTACAAGTTGATTGGGATTTATCTGCTGCGTATGATGACTATCCGGAGGAGTATGACTATGTAGTCACTACAAAAGATCATGATTTAATGAGGAGGCAAGATTGAAGTGGCTGAAGGAAAAAATATTGGAATTGATATGGGCAGTGGTACAAAACAAGAAGAACTTGTGATGGATGAGCAACCAATTGGAGTTGTGGGCATGAAAAGCGTTGATGGGATTAATTGTGAGATAAGTGGTAATGTCATTAAAACCATGTCCACGTATCTTGATGCAAATCCTACTATAAACAATATTTTTTCTACACCAAAGCCTTCTGATTGGGACCGCGTGAAGCACACCGTAATTGAAAGCTTGGATATGAATTTCTTGCGTAATATTCAGAAATCGGAGGGGGTTGAAGCTGGTCACAGTAATCAATTCGTGGATCCTTTTTGGGAATATATTGAAGTTATTGTGAAGGAAAATATTTGGATTGCGTACTTAGAGCAAGTTGTGACAAACAATATTGTTTTATTTTTCTAGACTCATCTTTACAGTTTGGGGTCCGAAAAATTAATTTGAGGTACAAGATTGATGCGGACAAGTTACGGCGGATCCAACTTTATAAACTCGAGGACGAGTTTCTTCAAGCCGGGGAGATTGATGCAGAATGGGAATTGAAAATAATTTAATAAATAGCATTATTTAGTTTTCCGTATTTTATGTTTTAGTAATTTTGTTAGGGAGTTTTAATTTTAGGAATAAGTGTTCTAGAGTATTCAGTTTTCCAATTATAGTTTATTAGTTTCCTATTTTATGTTTTCTTGTTCCACAAGAATTAGGGTTCAATTAAGGTTAGGGTTCTCAGCCTATATAATAAGTTGTAAGCCTTAGGGCTAAGGAGTTGTTTATTGATTAATGAAAAACGAGATTTATCCCATTATTGTGTGTTCATAGAGGGAGTACCTCTAGTTCATACTTATTCGTGATTGTCCTTGTTGCGCGTTCTTCTATTCCAACACGCCTCCCTGCATCAACATATATTAGCAACCTTGAGGTTCTTCGGTGCATCTTGTGTGGCTTCATTTGGTTCCATCCGCATTATCTTCAACAATGAACACCCTCGAATCCCAATCATGCCAAAAATGTTGTCCCCGCTTGACTATGCTTATGATCTAATTTCAGCAGGTGCTATTCCCCCGTATTTGGCATCATGGGTTCAGCTTATATAACCACAGTACCAAACCCAAATGATAGCATTTGGTCACTGATAAATAACTTTGCAAGTATTAAATGTTGAGTGCTCATTAACTTGTGACTGCAGCAGTACAAAGATTCACTGCAGTTCATAAGCCGAAATCTATCACTTTGTTTACATCTAGATCTCCTTCGAAAATCCAATGATGAACCTATCGCCTTTGTTGCATAGCATTAGTGCATGCATTCCAATGTCAAATTAAGGTGCGGAGTATCTCAAATTTGGCTAAAAATAATCTCCACAAGTACATACACCACCCTCAAACCGATGGAAACGGATCCGGTCCCTCACAACTATAACCCTGTATAGTATCTTTGAAACCACTTTCATCCAACAATGACAGTCAAGACAAGTCCGGAGGTTCTTTGTAATGTGGATCGCCGTACCAGGGCTACTTTTCAAGATCCCATATGCTAATGCCAATTTCTCACTATGGTAATTCAAATTTTCCTCCTTTTCCTCGTCAGAAACATCCATCAATACCAGCTCTTTTGTAGGAATAAATCCCTCCATTTTGGTCCTCCGAATCAATCCTTCCAGCACCTTGTATATTGCTTCTCTTTCCAAGTGTGATTTATCTCCAGCTTTGAATTGATGAATGACACCTGCCATCTCTATCCAACTCTTTCCACTATTTTTACGAACTCCATTCTTTTTCATCGTGTCTCTAACTCTCTCAGCACTATCCCACTTGTTTGCAGAACAATAAATATTTGACAGTAAAACGTAATCCCCACTCTTAAGTGTTTCAATTTTATTAATAGCAACTTCGCCCATGTGGGAATTCTTCTGAGTTCTACAAGCACTAAGAAATGCCATCCAGATAACAACATTAGGCTCCATTGACATTTCTTGAACTATAGCATAAGCTTCATCTAGATGGCCAGCTCGACCCAAGAGATCAACCATGGCTCCATAATGCTCAAGCTGTGGCTGAATTGCGTAACTACTCATCAAATCAAAGTACTTGCGACCCAGTTCAATTAACCCACAATGGCTACAAGCAGTGAGAATTCCAACAAAGGTTATACAATCAGGTGAAACCTTTTCCAACACCATACGCGAGAACAGTGCAATGGCATCTAAAGCAAGCCCGTGAACTGCTAGACCATTAATCATAGCATTCCAAACAGATACGTAATTTCTCTGAATAGTTTCAAAAATCTCTTTTGCAGTTTCAATTCTTCCACATTTTGAGTACATATCTATAAGTGCAGAACCCAAGATGTAATTTATTGCAATTTGCTTCTCAATCAGTAAAGCATGTATCCATTGAGCATGATCACGGCCTCCTAGTTGCGCACACCCTTTAATAAGAGATGCAAAAGTAAATGCATCCGGTTCATTATTTAAGCTCAACATCTGCTGGAATACCCTTAAAGCCTCCTCAAAGCGTCCATTTTTCACAAAACCGCCAATCATTGAGTTCCATGAGACTACATCACGGATGGGCATGTCATCAAATACCTTCTTGGCAATGTCACTTTCTCCTATCTTCATAAAAGCCACAATAATCACATTGGCAGAGATCAGATCAAAGTCCCAACAGGGAATTTCTTTGAGAAGCTGACTGGCAAGATTGGAGCAACCACAAGATATGTATACTGATATGAGAGACGATATGAGAGTTTGATGCATTCTATAGCCAATTTTAATCATTCTACCATGTGTTCCAGTTGCAGCTCGTAAATTAGAAGAGAGTTTGCATGCTTCAAGATTATGGACGAGTGCCTGATGATCTGAAATGACCGTGCCATGAAGGAGAATCACTTTAAGGGGAGACAAAAAAGCCTGATATGCAAACTATGTTCAACAAAATAGTGTGAATCTACACAGAACCATCGGAAAAGGAGTAAAGAACCGCAAGACCTGTGAAACGGTATAATAAAAACTATATTCGTGGAAGACAGTCAAGACACTATGACAATGCTTGTGTGCAACGTTTGAAAACGAAAAGGCAATAAAGAATGGAAAAGTTGCATTTATGAACTATGTTGAACAGATTGTTCTCAACGGATGAACTACCCACGAATAGCTAAGGGAATGAGACCTTGTCCGGGAGGTATAATTGTGTACAAGAATTTTCCCTAGTAATCCAAGTTATACTGTATGCCAAAAACTCCCCTAGTATGCGTCAAATACTCTGTGCCAACTTCGACTCGCCGTTTGATTCTAGAACCTTTTGCTTTCTGTTTTTCACATTGACCTACTTTTTTGTGTTTTAATAAACAAAATGAAGTAATTGGCAAGAGATACAAGCCTAATTAGGTCCAAGATAAATATTTTCAAACTGCTTTCCCTTTGTTTTTTACTATAATTTTTTCCCCAAAAGATACCAGCCAAGTTAGTCTAGGTTTCTAGGGGAGGCTTGGAGTTCTAGCCCATGGAAAAGCATCGAATGCTCGGTTGTGGTAACGGTAACCTAACACCGTATAAAACTAGGATGCAGGATTCTAAACCAATACAAATACCCCCATTTTTTAAGGTACACAGTCAATAGCACGTCAATAGAGTACAAAGAACAAATGGAACCAGTAATTTGGATAACTTAGAATACCATAAGATAGCTTAAAGACACAAACTTTCCCATCCAACTTATATTGTTAAAGCGAATAGAACCACCAAAATTTAGAAAAGTGACATATACAGCAGGTGCCAATGAAAAATTACTCCTCAAATTCAAAGCAAGCTCTGAGAGAGAGAGAGAGAGAGATGACCTGAATCTGATACATGAAAAGGTGAAATTGTTGTGGAATTACTATTGCTGGCTATCATCTTCGCCATTGCTGTGTGGTTCAGACGGCATGAAGAAGAAGAAGAAGAAGAGGAAAGTCTATTCACAGCAATTCTCAGCATTTGCGTCTTTATTGTATCGATTAGGAATCAGAATCATTACTCTGGTGACGAAATTTGATGACGCTGAATTTTTCACATTTTTTCTGCTGATGGTTTTTCCGTTTTTTTGATCCGAGTTCTCTCTCTCTCTCTCTCTCTCTCTCTGCTGATGGTTAAAGAGGGACGAAAGGGGAGAAGGCATTGTGGTCGGGCCGGCCAGATTAGGCCCAGATCAACTGGGAAGAATATGGCGAAGATGGGCCAAGACGTTTATTAGATCTCGAGTAGACGGGCCGCATTAGGGCCTGATCCACGGGCATCGTCCTGCTGGGCGAAGTCTGCAATGGGACTGATCTATCAATGCTAACAGATACTCCCTCCCTCCGTCCCAAATTGTTCCTCTTGTTTCACTATTTGGGACCTTTCAAAAATTTGTCTTATTCTTTTAATTTACACTAATATTTTTTATAGGTCTCAATTAATTTTGTTAAACATAAATGTCGGATATCATAGAAAACAAAATAGATTGTGAAATATAGACAATTGTTTGAATCGAACAACTGCCCAAAAAGAAACAACAGTCTATTGACGTGTGGAGTTTGATTGTATGGTTCGTCTGATTTAACATGTAGCGTCCATCCGTTTGACATGAAAGTATAGGGTTCGAGTAAGAAAAGTAGAAGTATCCCAATTTAGAAGGAGATAACGCTTGATCCCTGAAAATACACGACTATAAGAATCAAAAGCATGTAATTTAGGAACACATAAGCACCATATAAGGGATCCTAATCCCCTAAATATGTCCATCACAAATCCTATAAATATGGCACCTAGCACCATAATAAGAGGTTCACAATATATGTATAGTTAATTTAATCGTCGGAGGGTCCATGGCCATGAAAATATCGTGTACAGGGAAGACACGTAATTTTTTACTATTTTCTTTGTCAAAAATGTTCCGTTGGACATAATCAGCGTATTACATTAATAAGTTCCGTTCCGCTAAGATTCCATTTTTTTAAGCACTTGTTTTTTGTTTTGCGAGACATGTCATTCTCTCACAATACATCACCTAAATAAGTACTTATTTAAGTTAATGAAACACACCCAAAGAACGGTGTTTTTCCTTTTTGTGTCGGCAACTTTGGAAAGAAAATGGAAGAGAAACTGGAGAGAGATGTTCCCCATTTCCCCCCTCCTTTTTTTTTTTTTTTTTTTGGTCTGGGTCAATGGGGAAAATGAATAATCATTAACTCAACATGGGGGCACAAGACAGGGTCCGATCTCCTATGTTCCGAAAATTCATGTACGGAGGGATTTTTCGGCCTTTGAATTGTATGTGTTTTTCTCTTTAATGTTTTAAATTCAACGGCGGAAAAATCTTTCAGCTCAGAGACACGGATGGTTTTCGGGTCCGTTTTACGAGAAGGAAAAGCAAAGAAAAGAAAAGGGCAAAGCAAATTTAAGGAATTGAGAGCAGCTTCTTCATGACTGACCCCCCCCTTTGCTTGCTTGTGCAAAACTCTCCCTTCTTCTATATACTATACGTACCAACACTGATCAGCCAGCCAGCCAAGCTGCAAGCAGACAAAAAATCTCTAGCACTCCCGTACACTGCGTCGACAGTGACGTGTCGACTGCTGATTCGTTCAGTTCATAATCACTCTCTCTCAGGTTGACCAAATTGAATTTAATTCACCCTCTTTTTTTAGGAGCGGTTTAAACTTCAAATTACTACTACTAGTAGTCTAGTAGTAGGACTAGATAATACAGTAGTACTCCGTAGTATCGTAAATATTCTTCTGATTATTTTACAATAAATAAAAATTGTAATGAGATTTTTTAAATAATGCAAAAGTCATGGTATTAAATTATTTATGGAGGCGAAAAAAACTAGTAACAATAGTCTCGGTAATGAAAAATAGTAGCGGGGTCTCTTCCTTTTCCTCTTCCTCCTCCTCTTCATCTTCTCTCTCTCCCCTCAAACCCGAAGAAGCGTTTTGTGGGGAAGGAAGACCCAAAGCCTAAAGATTGTACTCCTATGGAGCAAGTAGTAGTTATATTGAATTTTGTTACATTGGGGGTAAAGATGAAATGAGGTGCTTATTAATTACTACTACTATCATTGAATAAGGAAAGAAACAATTCAAGAGCAAAACAAATTATCATCTCACATTTTTCCTAATCGGGATCGTGATTATTCGCGACACTGAAATATGAAGAATGAAATCAATGGCGGAACCAGAATTTTCTCCTAAGGTATGCCACACCAGTGCAAATATGGTTTTTGGATGCAAATTATGGCGCACGACCGGTACAACACAAAATTCAGATGCAAATTATACTTGTACTGCTTTGACAGGGACGTTTTTAGTAAAAATACTTTGGACTACAAATTATTGTATCTTGTCATGTTGTACCCACCCGAACCCACAATTTCGTCCTAATACCATCTACAATTTATGGATTAGTGGAAACAACCTAGTAATATTTTTGGACAACAAGAAATTGTTCATAACTTTTTGGTTAGCGGAAACACCCTTGATGAAGACAAACAACTTATTTAATTTTTTTGGCATTTATTAATTTTTCATCGATTTTTTGTGAATTATTGCTTTGTTATGACGAAAGGAATCTAAAAGGTAAGAAATTGCGATCAAAACTCAATTTTTTTGAATAAAGACGAAAAGAATTGGCTTATTGACTTGTTTTTGTCTTTATTAAATAAAAAAATGTTGGATTTCAATCATAATTTTTCATTTTTGAGATTTCTCTCGTTATGACAAAGCAATAATTCATTAAAAAATAAAACTAACCACTACGGGAAAAAAATTGAATGAAAGACCAAAAACAAAAACATTTGGCTTATTAATTAGACCAAAATAGGCCTTATATTCTAGCCCCCAAGGTTTAGTCCGGTTGGCATGGATTTACTCCCCCACACAATTGATCGATCAGGTCGGGTTTGATTCTTGGAGCGAGACTGCAAGGGAAAAAAAATTACTGTGAAATGCCTTTGACCACACCGAAAAGAGAATTAGTTGAGGTACGTGTACGCTGATCCGAACACTTCTACAGTAGTAATCATCAAACCATAAAGAAAAGAAAAGAAAAGAAAAGGAAAGAAGGCCTTCGTGTTGGTTAGCTAGTTGGGAGGGGGTCTACCAGCAATGGTGGCAGTGCAATTGGAAATCATGGCGAGTGGCTGAAAAGGTACATACAGTTTCATACACACTGTATTTCAGAATCTTTTGTTTACAGTGGGGCCGGGGTGGGGTTTTGCTATGCTACGCTATGCTGCTATGATAGTAGTAGTAGTAGTAGTACGGAAATTCTAATCGCAAGGACGGATTCGCAGGGATCCACGCAAGGAAAATTGCGTTTGAGCCCATTCCGGGTCCCAAAAAAATCTAGAAAAATATCCATAAATTTTTGAATATTATTTTATGGAGTCCTGTAAAAAATCAGCTCCACTGGATATCGAGAGGCGAACTGAGCAGTTTCGCCCTACGAATCCAAAAGTAATACTTACCGATATCCACTGGAGCTGATTTTTTACAGGGCTCCATAAAATAATATTCAAAAATTTATGAATATTTTTCTAGATTTTTTTGAGACCCGAATTGGGCCAAAACGCAATTTTCCTTGCCTGAATCCCTGTAAACTTTCTCTGCGAATAGCAATGCTGGTAGTAGTAGTAGCCAAAATACAGAGGGTGACTGTGGGTACGTGGCACCACAATCCAAAAACTAGTCAGAGTGTTCTTTCGAAAGTACAATTTCAAACAGCCTTTCCAGTTTGATGAGAGAAACAAAAGAAAAGAAAAGAAAGAGAGATTAGATTTTAGGGTTGATTGATCATCTCTTTAGCTTTTCTTTTTCCAAATCGTGTACTTGCCTGCATTCTCCGTTCGGCTAAATAAGGCAAGTGGTTTATTTTTTTTTGTTCTTATTCAAAAAAAAAAATCGTATTTATTAGTTTTTCGTCAATTTCTTGGAGATTATTGTATCTCCAAGACGAGAGGAATCTAAAAAGTAAAAAATTATAATCGAAATCTATTTTTTTGAATAAATACAAAAAAATTGGCTTATTGGCTTATTTTTGTCTTTATTCAAAAAAATTATGTTTCGATCGAAATTTTTTACTTTTTAGATTTCTCTCGTCATGACGATGCAATAATCCCTACAAAATTGACGAAAAACTAACAAATACGAAAAAAAAATTGAATAAGGACAAAAAAAAAGCCAATTAACTTATATAGCCGAACAGGTTATTGAACTAGATTTAGAAAAATGCTAGTAGTGGTCAAACTTCATCAAGTGGAGATTAAAATTTAGTAAGTGTACACATTGAAGTGTATTAATTAATCATGTATTGAAGTTCTAATCCTTCAAACATTAATTCTAATCATCATCTAGTGAACGATTGATGATATTATGGATATATAACTGTCAAGTATTCGGGTTAGATGTGTGAATAATTTTCGATTTCTGATGAATATATGAGATGAGATCGCATGTGACATTTTAAATTGGTATCACCTCTTTACCGTAGAAAGACAAACTCATAGTCAGACCTTGTTCGGTTAAGAATTTGGAATTTTAATTATTATTTTATTTTTCTTCAATCATTACTCTCATTTTTCGGTACCGTAGAAGGGCAAACTCATAGCCAAACCTTGTTCGATTAAGGTATCGTAGGGATGGTGATAGTGTTGGTAGGTTTGATGACCCAGCATGGACACCTCTCATTAACCAACATTGCTTAATTCTCTAATACTAGTACTAATTGTCAATTTAAACAATTAAACCAACATTACTAATTCAGTAGTAATTCACAAGTACTATTGCTAATTACCTATGAAAAACTATTAGGCCTAGCTTGTTCCACTAAGGTTATTATTTTTAAAGTGTTTATTTTTCGTTTTACGAGACAGATCATTCTCTCACAATACATCACCTTTAATTCAAAAAATAAGTACTTTTTATATCTCTTAAAAGAACAAGACCTAAATAATGTATTTTTAAAATTCCTTTAGGCGAATTTTTAAGTTGAGCTAAAGCTGCAGGTTATCTCTACTTCTCTAGCCCTATTTTTTATTTTTTTTAGAAAACGAAACACATTATAGACAAACCCCAAGATGAGTACTCTCCTATTCCAGCTTCCCCAGAGCATACACGGTAGCACAACTGAGACAGAGACGGGTTCTCAACCCCTGCGAAATCTTTTGGTGATACCATGAGGGTCCGCGAACCCTAACGTTATCTGGATTGATTCGAATAATAGACCTTTATCATCGCATAAATATTGTTAAATATTGTTATAACCGGTCGAGTGGATTCGAAACCCTAGATCTTTTCTCTCATAAACTCTCGTTATTTCTTAATTGCCTTAATTTAATTTAGCTTTTAATATTTTCGAAATCAAACCATCAAATCCTTTTCCGAATTAATTTAGAAATCGATTGAAATAACTGCAACTCAGCCTTCATAATCTCTGAGGACGATACTCGAAATACTTGCTGCTATCTTTTAGGTAGTAGTAATTGTTTCATTTTATTAATTATTTTTTATGCGGAAACGACACGATCAGCGGGGATGGAGCGACAGAGGTCTTGAGAATGCAAGAGAAGGTCACGGCGAGACGAGCTAGCCTCAGACCAAATAGTACAAACTACAAAAAGAGACTCACCGGAAACAAAAGATCAGAAACGGAAAACAAAATCCAAAAGATCAAAAGCTGTGTAAGAAGTAATAAATCTTCGCGCTTCACTAAATGCTGTAGGGGAGTCTTAATTTGATCTCATTTTCATCTTCAAACTTTGAAATTACCTAAAGCAATGGCTACCCAGATAAAGGCTACGAGTTTCAGATATTAGGCTTTTCCAGACTGCAAATGGAAAAACCCCAGTAGAGTTCATCGATTCTAACTCCCCTTTTACGAGTACTACTTTACTTTTGGATCCCTCTTCATGCATTGTTCTATGTGCATTTTCCTGTGATTGTCAAATCCGTGGCCACTTTTGAGGAAATGGGATTTTTTTATTATGATCTTCTAGTTATGCATGTAAAAGCTTCCGTGGCCACCGTGCTCAAGAATTTTGAGTCCCCCAAACGAACAACGCCTTAAATGTTTCATCCATTCTATAGATTCAGCTATCATGGCGATCAAAACAAAGCAAAAAAACTTAGCTCGCTATTATCCGTTTATTTTTTAGTTTGTTTTTAATATTTGTAAGACCATCTTATTCGGGAAAAAGATATTGAACTAAGCGACCACATTGATGAAGAAGTGAAAATCAAGCTAGGAGGGGACTTTGTTGTCCCTTAGGGGAGAGTTGTCCAACCGAGGAGAAATCTAAACCGTTTATTGCCAAGCATTGACGTTTCGAATGGGGCCAACGCTCAGGCAAGGGACGGCAAGGTCCCTCAAAAGCCAAAAGAATGCATTGAAACCGAATAATTGCGAAAATATTACTCACAACACCTCATGTTCATTGGTAGAGTATATCTAATTTGATGAGTACAATTTATTTGACACGTAAAACGGATGTAACCTGGAGCATTGCCCGCAACACAACATATTCATTTGTAGAGTATCTCACAGCATCCATGTCGAGAGCAAAGTTAAGATCTTACGAGCGTTAAAAACTATGCTTAGCTCTACCAAACAACTCTAGATGCAAGAATGCTGAGCGAATAAAAATCAAGCATTCAAATACGCGCGACGAATCGGCCGCACTACACATAGTGCACCCCGAACAAAGGAGGAAACAGTAAATGAAAATCTTACCACTAGACAAGCATTACTGCTTCCTCCTCTGTTGCTAGTAAAAGATTAGAGAGTTTTTTCCTGCCCAACATTTTCCATAGCAAACAATGAGAAAGTTGAAGCCGTACTTGTCTGAAATTGTTCTGGTACATGGCAAGCGTTAGTGTCCACAGAAGTTCCTGATTCCAGCAGGGGTACTTTCTATAAAGACATTCAGTTTTAACTTAACTTCCGGTTCCTTTCCAACTAATTCATTTATGCCCTATCTGGTTCCATTCCAACTCTCCATTTTTCCACATCCCCACCCCCCCAAGTTTCAATGGAAAACAAAACCCATCTGCCAACAACAACAACAACAACAACGACAACGAGAAACCAAAAAAAAAAGAAGGAAAAGAAACCCAGTTTCCAAACGTACGATAATTCAGGCTCCATTTCGCTAAGGTTCTTACTCCTTCCGCCCCAATTTAACTGTCCCTCGTTCTATTCTAACCGGCTAAAAAATGAGTTATAACTTTGAATCCGTAATGAATTTCGTATCAAATATGGATATTGTTTGATAGATCTCGATTAGTTCTATAATACAATATTTTCGAAATCACAAAAAATATTATAAATTACAATATATAATCAATTGAAAAGTAGCACAAACTCCAAAGAAAGACAATTAAATTGGGACGGATGGAGTATTTTTTAAGTACTTATTTCTTACTTTACGAGACAGATCATCCTCTCATAATAATACATCCCATTTAATACAAAAAATAAGTTACTTATATCCCTTAGCAAAACGGAACTTTAGTTAAGTTAAAACCAGGGGCATTCCGAGATTAACAGCCTAACAATGGAGTCAAAGTGTCATTTTCATAGATTTAATTTCATGCACAACACAAATAATTTCAGACCGTCAGTTGTATATGGCGTCCGACGGTTGTAAATACATTTGTGTTTGGATGTTATGCTCAAAAAACTGTGAGCACAGATTTTCTCTTACGATCTGACTTCTCTGCAGTCTGAATGAACGGTCCGATTGTTTCAAATACTAGTACATTCTTGTTTGGACATTGTGCTCCAAAAATTTGTGAGAACAAACTCTCTTATTATTCGACTTCGTCTCAGCCGTCCGTATGTGTTATATCAACCTTTTATTAAAAATATTTTTCAGAAATTTCATTAAAGACTCTTAACCCTTTTTTTTTTTCAACCGGATAATTATTGGCTAAGATGCATTTTTTCAAATATGGCTCATGAATTAATGAAATGGACGGCTAAGATGCAATGTAAAGAAGTTCTCAACTATTGATCGGGTCCTCCTCAATTCTGCATATATATATATATATACACACACACACTCATGTATGCATGCACACAACTGTTCAGTCTTCACTTTCATATGAACAAGTCGTTCTGATGGATCCAGCTGACGCATTCTTGTTCAAGTGGGACCCACGAGGCGCTCTGGCGCCGCCGCCCAACCGGCTGCTGGAGGCGGTGATGCCGCCGCAGCCGGCTGCGTACGCGGTGCGGCCGCTGAGGGAGATGGGAGGGCTGGAGGAGCTGTTCCAGGCGTACGGCGTGAGGTACTACACGGCGGCGAAGATAGCCGAGATGGGGTTCACGGTGAACACGCTGCTGGACATGAAGGAAGACGAGCTGGACGACATGATGAACAGCCTGTCCCAGATTTTCAGGTGGGAGTTGCTCGTGGGGGAGAGGTATGGAATTAAAGCCGCGGTCAGGGCGGAGAGGAGGCGGTTGGAGGAGGAGGAGTTGCGGCGGCGCCACCTACTGTCCGGTGATACTACGCATGCTCTTGACGCACTCTCGCAGGAAGGTACGACGTCGTTATACCTGTTTTTTTAATCTCTAAATTCCGCTAGCTCTTGCGCAAGATAACTACTGTATCTTGTTATGGTCACGTGGCGCTTCAAGACTCTTAACGACGGCATACTCGTATAGAGTTGACCCGCAATTTATTAACCTCGCTTTTATGCTTACGGGATGATAGAGAGTTCTGGATCATCACGTGATAATGCCTCAGGAGCTTATAGTAATTTTCTTAGCTTAAATTTTTTCAAACACTAGATATGCAAACTTCGTACTGCGCGCGCTCTCTCTGTGCCTTTTTTTTTTTTTGATAAGTCTCTCTGTGCTTTGTTATTGTTTAAGGAAAGATGATCGAACAGTTGAAGTGAAGAGAATAAGTTCTTTCTCTTTGTTTTTGGCCCGATCTATTTGTCGAAATAATATTTTTGTATGGCAAATTATAGAAAAAAAACATATCCAAAATTGTAAGCTATTTGGATTTTTAGAATCATGAGCCGCAATGGACTTTCTTAGATTATAGTAATAGCAAGGTCAAAGGACTATACTATTTCCAAATAGGAAATTTTTGTCACTGTTTTATCTTTGTCTGATGGATTGGTTTTAATTTCGGAAAATATAGCAACCTTATATATGCCTTTTTTCAACTTGAGTCTGTACATTATTCGAGTATGATTGCCTAAACAGTAATGATGCGGACCAGGACACTCAGTCTAGAAAACTCAATCAACTGTCCAGATTTAAAGACACTATTTCAGGGAAGAGTTTTGGACCGTTGATTGGGTTACCCGGAGGATTTCTTGTTTTCTCTTTTCAAGATTGTACCATTGCCTTAACCACGACAAACAAAGGGCAAAAGATTTCAACTTTAGGGGCCAAATTTGTATATACAATAAAAAAGATTACAAGTTCACATTAAATAGTTTTGTTTTTTTAAATACCATGCACACCCTTATTTATAAGACACCTTTTTTGTCCATTATAAAATGATGATTTTGTATATTTACGTATAAAAAATGAAAAAAAGAAAGAAAGAGAATAGTGTTGGTTTATGCATCTTTCCTTGGTATTTATACGTTTGTGTGATAGGATTATCGGAGGAGCCGGTGCAACAGAAAGAGGCGGCAGGAAGTGGCGGTGGTACCGGTGGAGCACCACCGTGGGAGATGGTGCCCGCGGCGGGTGGCAAGAAGAAACAACAGCGGCGCAAGAAGGTGCAGGCGAGGATGGCGTCGTTCGGGGGGCCCGACGACGTCGGGACCGAGGGAGCCAACGAGGACGACGACGAGGACAACGGCGGAGGCGGCAGCGATCACAGGCAGCGGGAGCACCCTTTCATCGTGACGGAGCCCGGGGAGGTGGCGCGCGGCAAGAAGAACGGCCTCGATTACCTGTTCCACCTGTACGAGCAGTGCCGCGATTTCCTCATCCAGGTCCAGAGCGTTGCCAAGGAGCGCGGTGAAAAATGCCCCACCAAGGTAAAAATCAACCTAGTTAAGGTGGTTCTTTCCTTAAATGTTCGCGGTAAATCGGGTGATTTTGACTGTTTTTTTCTGTGCAAGACATTTTGTTGATCTGTGGTTTTGATCGTCCCATGTTTCATTGGAGCTCCTCCAATGAGGTGAAATTACATGGCTGGCCAGGTGGCACTTTCTTCTAGGAAACTTTTTCAGTGCACCTGAACGAATGACTCATGCCATCCCCACCGCGAGAGATGTTACGGTCACCGGTCCACCGCACGCCTACACGGGATTCGGGGTGGGTTCCACGTAGGCGTGCGATGGACTTGTATGATGACCATAAACTTAATGTCTTCACCACAGCTGTTGTTGGTGTCCATTACAAATTGTGTAGAGTCCACTCCAATGTGTGACGAAAAGAGGACACGGGATATTGTCCAGCACTGACAACTTAGTGCTCGTGGGGCATATCTAGTACTCTCTCCGTCTCATAAAGTTGGTCCCCGGCGACATGCAATTTTTAAGCTTAAAAGTTATGTACTTAGACGAAATAATTTTGTGTGCAGTATGAATTTTGTTTGATAGATTTCGATGAGATCTTTTGGACGGTGCAAAAAATTATTTAAGTAAATACATTATTTTTAAGTTCGAAAATTGCACGTAATTTCGTAGGAGACTAATTTTATGGAACAGAGAGAGTGACGAATGTTGGTTACATATATATAAGAAACACACAGTCAAATGAGAACAACCACACAAATGTGTAGTGACTGGAGGGGCCCGTTTAGTTTGGATGAGTTTGATGAAGAAAGCCCATTTTATTTTAATTTGGGCTTCTCTTTCTCCAACAGGTGACAAACCAGGTGTTCAGGTACGCAAAGAATGCAGGAGCGAGCTACATCAACAAGCCCAAGATGCGGCACTACGTGCACTGCTACGCCCTGCACTGCCTCGATGAGGAGGCGTCCGACGCCCTGAGGCGAGCTTTCAAGGAGAGAGGAGAGAACGTCGGGGCTTGGAGGCAGGCTTGCTACCAGCCTCTCGTGGACATTGCGGCACAACAAGGGTGGGACATCGATGCCATTTTCAACGCGCATCCCGGGCTTTCCGTTTGGTACGTTCCCACCAAGCTCCGCCAGCTCTGCCACGCCGAGCGCAGTGGTGCCGTGGCAGTGGTTGCTTCTAGTTCCGCGTCGGGTGGGGTTGAGCACCACCTGCCCTTCTGAAGTTATATTGCACTAATGTTCTAGTTTAGCATTTCAAGACTCTAGTGCACGATCACTTGAACGAATGAGATAACCTATTGTGTGGTGTTTTGATTCTAATAGGCAACATCAGTAATTTTGGGTTGGGTGATGCTACAAAACTAGGAAAAAATTCCAAAAAAGGCGTTCCACCACAATGCATTGCGTTCCTTCTTGTAGTTGAGGTGCATTTAAACTGATTCGGACACCTTATAAAAAAAATAACAAAAATTTGCATTCCTTCTGGTAGGATATGACTTCATCCAGAATGAATGCGCTATCAAATGCAATTGAGACCTTATTCGGTACAGTACCACCAAATAATGATCTCCAAGGTCCCTCCACACTACACATTGGTGATTGGTGCCCGTTACCATGCCTGCGGTGGGAGCGCCCTTGGAGCTGCGTGTCTTCAACGAACACGTAATCCCTGTGCAAAACTGGGCGTAGAATTTTCAACGAACACGTAATCCCTGGATATATGTTCAAAACTCAAACCAAAGGAGAAGGCACAACATTCTCATCTAATTGAGTCAAATTAAATGCTAGTTGGAGACCACCCTCGGAAGAAAAACTGCGCGTAGTATTTTCCCATTCGCTCAGTCCTGCTAATACACCATTATAACTTGTGTTTGTGACTTTGTGCATAAGAGAAAATCCACTTTGACAGCATCAAATAGTGTAGTAATGGTTACCACATCCCAATTCTAATCCTCAGCTGATGTGGATGAATGAGCTGGGTATTTCCACTGCATATCAGCCCAAGTGCTCAAACCATCGGTAACCTCCTTAACTACAGATGCCACTTCGTCTACATTAATACGAATCTGTTGCTTGCTGTCTCTATCACGAAGTGTCACTGAAGTTGTTGAGTCCACTGTAATGGCAAGGGGAACACCAAGTTCGTCTGTCCTTGCATATCGCTTCCCGATTGATGTACCTAAAATATACAGATGTACCATTTGTATCTAATTAGTTGCTGAGCTGACCCAATCATCAAATTGCTCATGACACTAATGTCTATCACAGCAAAAGTGAGTTCTACTATCATCCTTAAGACACCATGATGCAACAATGCCATCACAAGAAAATGTACTTATCTACAAAACCTCTACCTCTGTTTGATGAGCCAAAATGGGGTAAATGAAACTATTCATGCCTGCCTAACCATTGTTTGTAGGTAACCAAACAAAAAACAAGGACTTTCGGACATGCCTTTTGATTATTCCCCATTTCTCCTACTAACCAAACTACAGAATCTGGCTTCTCTAATTTAATAGTCAACACAATATGTTATGTGTCGCGCATACCTGTTATGTCGATCTTGTATGTGATCCCAGCAGCAGTTAATGATCGGGCAATGCGTCTGGCAACTTCCTCGTATTGCTGATTCTGAACCAAAGGGAATACAGTGCATTTGATAGGTGCCACAAGTGGAGGGAAACCGAAAACATTCAACTGTTCATCCCCGCCTCTACTAGCCCTTGTATAGAAGGAATGTTCATAGAGACAGTAAATTATCCTCCCAATACCAAAAGATGGTTCAATTACTGATGGTGTGAAAACCCTCTGATGTTCTTTCTTCTTCTCCTTCAGGATTGAAACCATGCTCTTAGTTATAGTGACATCCTTCCCAAGTGTGCAAACTTGGAACTCTACTTCTCCCTTGGACTCCAAAGTGGCTTTCATTTCCATAGCTTCTTTTTCACCCATTGCCTGCAGCCAAAAGGGGAAATGTAGCCCAAGTCAATATCCAGAAAACCGCCATCATTGCCTAGCAAAAAAATTGTCAAATACCTCCAATGCTTCGACCACCATCTTCTGGTTACCCTTGAATGCAAGACCCAGCTCCTTCTTAACTGGAGTTATAACAAGTTTCTGAACCAACGATAAAATAGGACGTCAGGATTTTGTAAAATTATTTGCACATATACGCGCGCGTATGAGAGAGAGAGTACCTCCACTTCAATAGGTTCTGCAAATTTTTCAGCTGCCACAAGAGGCACTCCACTTTTATCCTACAATGAAGAAGTGAAAACTCCCAAGAACTTCAGGACATAATGCATACACTGGTTTTTGGATGAACTTCTAGCATAAGAAATCAGAAACTATATAGATGTCTTATTGGTCTTTCCACAATTATCTATGTTAGTTCTGACTCCTTTTTTTTTTCCTCGGGTTGACGGTTTGTACCTCACAAACAGGTACATCAACCCTCACTTGTCCCAATCTGAAAAATAAGATGTTGACAGGTTTGTAATAGTTCAACAATTCCCTCAAAGATACTGCATTTTTCTTACCGTGTGAGCATGCAAATCATAAGCAGATCTATCAGCAATGCCAACACATTCAATCCACCCATAAGAGCATTCAATCTCAGCATCCCAACAATCAGCAGCATAGTGTGCCATCTCATTTGCAAGATGTTGCCGAAACCGTAACCGCTCCCTATCTATACCAAGGTGTGTCAAGAATAAATAAACCCTCCCAATAAAGTAGCCCAGCGTTTCGTTGTTGACAATACCCTAACAAATAAAAACACACAAAATGAGCTCGTCAATCACGTAAACGTAGGGGTTCTTTTTTCGAGAGACACGGAGGAGCAGGATGTTAGAATGGCATAAATCAACCAACCTCAGTAACTGCTTCACCAATTCGTATTCTCCTGGCTGATTGTCCAGACACCTGATCTTCTCTTGGGAACATAAGAAATTCCAGGTTTGAGACCTCAGAAAATTTTGGGTGAGATTTGTCCTCGGGATCCACAAAATGTTCGATCTCCGCCAATGTAAACTCACGAACTCTTAACAGGCCTTGGCGAGGAGATATCTGCAATTTTTTGAGTAGCCAGATTTCAATTGGATTCATGATTTGCAGACCAATGTTTAAAAACCATTCAAACCTCAGGCTCTAAGAAACCATCAACTCCAATGTTGAAAACACATCAATTCCCTAGAACGATGGCTATTTCTTGTTATACCTTCATTCCGTAAGTTTGACCCTTCAATTCAAGCAAACACATTAAAATAGTGGGGAACTGGAAGCAAATCACCTCTCACAATGCCAGTTTTGTTGCTAATGCAACCCCAACTAGACACTAGTAGACCCATCGTTACTATGAAACTTCTATCTATTCTTACTTATCAAAAAAGAAAAAAAAATTGAAACTTCTATATATTCTTACTTTGATACAACTGGGAACGCTTTTATTACTCCTTAACCTCACTTCTCCAAACAAAACTACACTCATCTCTACTTTTCCATCTCCTTCTGCTCTTTTGCTACTGCAGCAGTACAACCATTACAGAAAACATAACAGCTAGAATAATTGATACTTCTTCAATAAGAAGACTTCATTTCTAAATCAAAATGAGTTCCACTTTGACCAAAAACAGGAAAGTACATTCATGCATAGTAATGCAGCAGTTGGAGATGAATGAAACCTCATTCCTAAAAGCTTGACCAATCTGAGCAGCAGCAAAAGGGAGCTTGTTGCCATTATAGTAATATAAATCCTTGAAGTTCACAAAAATGCCTTGTGCTGTTTCGGGCCGCATATACCTGAAGCATGTTAAAGTGAGAAATCAGCACATCAACTGCGAAATCTATTAGAAGGAATAAAAAAACATCCTTACGAGTTACGACATACTCGATGTTACGCAAATGACATTTTAAGTATTGCAGTATTCTTACCCCGGGGTCAAACCAGATGGACCTATAGAGGTCTGAAACATTAAGTTGAACGGATAGGGAGGAGACAGAGGATTCTTGGTATCAGGAGCAGTAATCCCATATTCCTTAATCTTTGCACCCAATTCTTCGGCAGAAAGATCATCCAGTACAGCCATAACATGCCTGAACTCTGCTGCCTTCTCTGCTGTGATATTAGGATCTCTCTCGAGCTTCTCCTTGCAAAAATCTTTGATTAAGTGATCAGCACGGTAACAGGTACCAGTCTTTTCATCCTTAACCATGAGGTCAGTAAACTTATCCACGTGACCTGACGCCTTTAGCACAACCTCTGGTGTTACACACGGGCAATCGACTTCCAACATGTTCTCTTCCAAAACAAAATGCTGAAACAAGAACAAACCATGACATTGGAACATTCTCTAATCTCAAGAATTACAACCTCCTCACGGTGAACTATAAAGTACAACATTCACTACTCGAATGTCTTAAAGAAGTAAAATAACAGAAAACGTAATGCAGATTGAGAAACACAAAATAAACAATGAAAAGTTAATTCCAGTAGAGTATCTAAATCCGCCGCAATGGCCGCGCTATCTACTTTCCAAATTCCGATTTTTCTTTGTTCTTTTTTTCGTTTTATGGTGTGAATTATTGTCCCAGCCTGCCAAAATAGGCCAAGCCAATGTCGAATTTGTTTCCTCCCACAAGCTTGGAACTAACATAGATGCAGAAGTTAAACAAGTAATTATTCGCAAAAAAGGTACCAGAAAGAGGGCATTTGACAACCGTCCAAAATGCCAATTCGTCTCCCCAAGTACTGGATACGCAAGAGGTACAATAAACTACATAAAATGCATTGCACAAGATTGCGTGATTTTTCGGTACTTCATATATCCAACCGGTGAGCAGTTCCTACCTAAATTAAGGCATCAAAATGGGATACATGTCGTGCATCATTTTTCCCCATTTTATGTCTCCTATCAGGATACGCATCGCATACCATAAGATGCGTTCAGAGGAGTACATACAAGCTGATAAAAGAGCTATTATGCAATTTAAAATACAATATCTACTGAACAAATTAGTAGATACTTTGATGATACAAAATTTACATAACATATTCAACTAAGATTTGCATCACGGATCATATGGGCATTATAAGAATGTTTACTCAAACATAAGTTACGGCTAGAGATACGTATCGTCCTTGTCTAAAAAAATATGGAACCCCGTGAGTTGTAAGATTTTGACAATACCAATATATATCTTTAACGTGAAGGCAAACAAATAATGAAGAAACCAAAGAAATGAATTCAAAAAACAGGAACTTAGCACTAAATTTACAAGTCCTACGAGCGAATCAAACTCATAGCAACCTCCACTGTCAGAGGCAAACGGGACAAGGCAACAATATACGGACAGCAAGTAATCACCATACACAGTGTTATAAAAATCGCTAGGCGCTAGTCGGGCGGAATGGAACGCCTAGAGGCCAACTAGCTCCCTAGGCGGCCGACTAGTCCTAGGCTGATTTTTATGCAGGAGTAGGACCCCTGCCTAGAGCATCAGCCACCCAGACCGTTTTTTAGAACAGAGACCATACGTCACAGCTTTGTATGTACCCATGAATCAGAATTCACCTAAATCTATACAAATTCCAGTCCCATGAGCTAGTTTTACAGACAATTCACAACTAACAGATTCAGAAATGAAAAAAAAATCGTACAAAAGGAAAGAACAAGGGACAGACACATGAATCAAATTCACCTAGTTGTATGTACAGATGAGAGGTCAATGAGCTAGTTTTAGGAGTACTACAACTCACAGCTAAAGGAAAGAACAAGTGGTTTGAGTACCTGACGCCAGAAGGCGAGGACGTTAGACTTGACGGCGCAGCCAGGAGGGCCGTAGTCGTAGAGGCCGGCGACGCCGCGGTAGATCTTGAAGGAGGGTATGTAGAAGAGGCGGCGCTCGAGGGTGTTGACCACCGCCTGCCGGAACGCTTCCCTGGCGTGGGCCTCTCGTGCGGCGTCCATTTTCTGTGAGTCGAAAGCCCTAAGCAGAAGGAAGGACAGTGGCGTGCTGCGGAGTTATAGAGAGTGTTTAGTTATTTATTGCACAGTGGGTGTGGAGATAGTGGATGGTCAGTGGATATGGTATTTGACTTCTTCACCACATCATCCTGCTAGGGTTTTGCGTTTTCCTTCTGTAACGGGCGCCACAATAAATTGGGACCATTTCAAATAAAAGAATCAGAAATACTCCATTATTTTTTTATTTAAGAGTGAATTGGGAGATTGTTTATTCTTTTTTCTTTTCTTTTTTTAAGAACTTGTTTCTTGTTTTATGAGATAAATCATTCTGAACGGGGCCTACTCACTCGAGCTTTTTACCACAAAATTTATATTTATATTTTTAAATTACTTATACATTTCACTCCAATACTCGATCATCTCGTATTTTCTATTCATTTTTTCTTAATTTTCTATTCATTAGTTATATTCAAAATTGGTCTTATTTTGAAGGTATTGTTTTTGTGATAAACGGAGGTTCAGGTCAGCTTACGCTCATCTCGATTAATTCTCAGTGGTCCCAAGGTTTGGGATGGTTGACATTCATGGGATTCAAACATGCGATGTTATGGTTAAACACTTTGCCAACTACATTTTATTATTGCAAAATCTAGTTATATTTTCAAATAAGTACTTATTTTTTAAATTAAAATGATATATTATGAAAGAATGACATGTCTCGTAAAAAAAATATTTAAAAAATAAGAACATTGGCTAAACAAGGCCTAACTATATGTTGATAAAGGAATATCTTACTATTATGATACTGTTGATGCATAGATTTCTTCTTAATTTTCCAAAAAATGGTATGGTTCATGACAACTTTACATAGTATGGTTCATCATGAATCTGAACCGTTTATTTTTGTTTCAATAGACTATTTTCATGGTTCAATCCGGTGGTGGTGAAGTGGTTGTGGCCCCATGACTGGGATGCTCAGATCGTTTTGTGTGCCGAAATCCGGTCGGCGGCTACTCCGAGCTCTCATTCGGGCTCGGGGCCAGCAGTTCGTCATTCAGGTTTGCTGTTGTTTCTGGTTTTCTCCGGAGCAGCTGGGGTTGCTTGGGGTAAGATGTTGATTGGTGGTGGTGGTTTGCTCCTCTTGTCTTGATTGCTTTGATTTTCATTGTCGTATGCCAGATTCCGCTACCTGTCTCTACATCTGGGAGAGGTTGGCTCGGCTTAACGGCGAGACTGATTTTTTGGTGATTTGTGTGGCGGTGGTGATTGAAGTGGTTAGGATTTTGGGGGCTGATTTGGGTGGGCCGGTCCTCGGTTGGATCGGGTTAGGGTATTTTTGGGCTTTATTTCATCTTTTGCCGATAAAAAAATAAGCAAATGGATGTGGATAAGCAAATTTAACAACAATGCTCAAAAAATGCCCCACATTGTAATGAGCAAAGTTACAAGTCTTTTAACAAATAACCAAATTTCACTCATTTCATAACCAAACTTATCGTTCCACTTTCTCAAATACGTACTTAAAAAATAAGGACCTATTTTTAATTTTTTAATAAGTAAAAAAATAATTTTTAAATTTTTTTTGCAGGGTTTGATAGATCTTATCGAAATCTATCAAATAAGATCCATATTACATATTGTATTTTTTATTTCAATAAGCCTACTATTTTTAAACTTGAAAATTACAAATAAATACTTATTTTGTAAGGACCCAATCCGAAATAGGGCTTTTTTACTAATAACCAAACTCAAAAGTCAATAACTAAAAAACACCCTACATTGGAATCGTCTCATAGAGACAAATAATTTGTTGTGGTCAGGTATGATAGAGATTTTTAAGTTTAATTATAAACTAAATGAATAATTAAATACTGACGTGACATATTTTGATTATTGATTTTGATTAGTATGTAGCTACCCTCGCCTGATTTCCCCGATGAAAAATAGCTTTCTTGTTAGAGTCCGACTACAGGTACAGATTTTCGGGTACAGCAGCCGGGTACAGCAGTATTTTGCTCCCGTCTCGGGTCCCGCAAAGATGATCGGAGCCGCTCATTTTGTTCAAAATACGTCGTTTAGGGTCCTTGTAAAAAATCACCTCAATCCGATATCGGGAAAGGTGTTTACGAATCATCCAATTTTGCTTCAAAATTAGCCCAATTTTGAAGCAAAATTGGATGATTCGTAAACACCTTTCCCGATATCGGATTGAGGTGATTTTTTACAGGGACCCTAAACGACGTATTTTGAACAAAATGAGCGGCTCCGATCATCTTTGCGGGACCCGAGACGGGAGCAAAACGCTGCTGTACCCGGCTGCTGTACCCGAAAATCTGTACCTGTAGCATTTTTGTTCTTGTTAACTTCTGGAGTACGGACTACTATAAAAAGACACAGAAATCGGGCACACTCTCTCTCTGTACTGCATCACTTTTCCCGCCATGGTGAAACGTCGAACTTCTCGGAGATCTCCACGTCCGTCGACGGCAGAGCTTCGCTCCAAGCTCTCGCGAATCTTCTCTCGCCACGAAAAGATGAAAGTCGCATTCAATCACCTCAAATCTCAGATCAAAACCGGCCTGCTAGAAGTAAACTTTACCTCCAAAAAAATCTGATCAAATTTGAATTGTTTCAGCGTAGGAATTGCGAAGTTATGACGGATTTATCGGTTTTCGCAGGCGGAAGACGTGTTCGAATCGCTAGCGATTCCGTTGATGAGGCTCGTAGGTTTGAAGACGGTGGAAATGGCTGAAGAAGGAAGATTCAGCACCATCGTCACGAATACCGATTCGAATCCTCGAGTAAACTTCTGATCTTTTAATTTATGAAAAAAGTGAGAATTTTTTTTGGAACGGACGTAGTCTGATATACGGTGCCAACAAAAATTTACGGACGTAGTATGATCTACTCGTTTGGATTTTGCTCTCAATAGCGGTTAATTTTTTTGTTAGGGAAAAACACAGCCGAATTCACCGTGTGCTACTGACGGAGGAGATGAGGATCATCAAATCTACGAAGTTGGGGTAAATAAACTCACGTAGTTACGTTTACACATGCATGAACGAGCAGAATGAGCCTAGCAAGTAGTTGATCATGCTTGATTTGAAAAATTAAGGAGCTTCAAAAATTTGTTCAAGTTTTAGCTTATTTAGGAGATGAGCTGCTCTATCTTTAATCGAGCTGAACATGAGCGTGTTCCGAACAACTTGAATTTTCTATATATCATAAGCCGAACGAGCCGAGTAATAGTTTGTTTAAGCTTGGTTTGAAACATTTATGAGCTTTAAAAATATGTTCGAGCTTGATTTGTTTATTTAACGAATAGTTATTGAACAAGTTTTTAACGAATGAACACGAGCTCGAACTCTAGTAGTTTGGTTCGTTTAGGAGCCCTAGATCTTGCTTACACGACGAGATTAAGTTCATGCTTCATTTGGAAACATCTGAAGACCAGGTTAGTTGCCTTCTAATTAATTCTGCTTCCTGGCTTTTGTTTTCCTTTAAATCCTGTTCGTACATTTGAGCAATTAAACTGTAGAAGGAATTGAACCTTTTAATGAATTGGGGGAAATTTTGTGCAATTTAGGAGAATGACCGGGTTTATTCCGATGGCATGTTTCGGAATGCTCAATTGGAAAAACTGCATCTACCATTCAGGATTTCATGCCAAATGCATGCCTTCTCACTGTAGACTCTAGCACAGGCCAGTTTTGTTGATCCGTGCAAGGCAGTTGTTGAAGTTGTAACTAATTCTTTAATACTAGCTGAATTGCATTTATTAGTGCCTGGCTAACACTTGATAGCCTCGAGAATATGAATGCTTTCATGTAAGAAAATGCAAGGACTCTATCCATGAGTTGTGGCGGAAGCAGTATGTGTATTCTCGCATTGATAATAAAGCAATCATCTTCATTTATTTTAGGACATAAATACATATCAAAACATAATAGAAAGTAGATTCCATAAAAGCATATTTGTACTTGCTAGGTTTGAGGGAGAGACGAGATTGCATACAATGATGTTGTGGCTGTTTAATTTGATTCGCGTGACCAAAAGCAAGTTGATAACTTGGAATTCGAGGACCTTTTTTTTCCACGCATATGGAGGATTAGGAAATTTTTCACCTAAGGGACTCGCCAGGGCTAAACCCGTAGGACTATTTCGGTATTTCCTAACTAATGTGAAAAACTATTATATTTAGAGTCGTGCAGGGCGGGCACCCCCTTGTGTCCTCCCCTGTCCATAAGTTCATATTTCTTGATTACCAGGTTAAAATGTTGTCGTGGTCTAACTTGCAGCAAAATAAACAGAAACTAAGTCAGTGACCAAGTTTTGGACATTATGACTAAGGAAACCTATTTTTTCCCTCTAACATATGTTGCTTTCGTGGGCCAACTCAAAAAGAAATACTGTGTGTCCTTATGAAGTTGGATAGACCAGAAATCTAAGCAGCAAACCATCATTGTTAGTTAAAACATATTTCAGCTTTGGGATGCATTTTCCATGTTGGATATTTTTGCTATTCGTGCTTGCATCAAATCAATGAAGATTGAAGAATAATTGTTCCTGCGGAGTTTGTACATATGGTCACCTATCTACTCCTTTCGGCAGGTAGAAAGCTACACTACTAAGGCAACCATGGCAAGCAAAGAACTCTTACAGAAACAAAGACTGCAGCTAACACAGCTAGTTCACCTTCTCAGAAAAATCGAAAGTCAGGTCAATTCTAGCCAAGATGATATCCTTCAGAACCTTGCAGACCATCAGGCCTCCATCCACAAGTTCTTCCAGAGGGGCATTGCATATATAACTGCAGTTCACCAGACAGGTCAAAGCAATGGCACCTTTCTGGCTGCACTTAAGCTTTTCAAAGCCACATTTGATCACATGGATGCTGCCCTTGGTTCAGTAGAGAAAGGCGTTGAAGATATGATGTATCAACTAGCTGAACAGATGTGTAATCCGATGGTTGAGTATGTGAAAGGCCTTAAGGCCGAAATGGCATCCGGAACTTGCCCGCGCCTGTTGGCCATAGTAGAGGACATGGGTGGAGCCATGAGAAATGGAAAGATGGAGTTGGAGGAAGCTAGAAAGAAAGTGCAAGTAGCTGAAGAGAGGAACCTTGAGGCTCTGTGCAGGTTGAAGGAATCAGAAGAAAGAACAAGGAGAATGAAGGATTATCTTGGGTACTTCTTAGAAGCCAAAAAAGGGTCCATGGAACACAAAGTTCCAAGCCAGGTATGGCTCATTACGTGCCAATTTTTTGGTATTCTGAGATATCGCTTTGAGTATCGATTGGCCCATTGTCCAACAACAATAACAGTACCCAATACCCATATAATTTCCAATCGTTTGAGGTTATTGGCCCATTTTAGTATAGTGAATGTTCTTCATAGAACCATCTATCCTCCACTTAACCTATTTAGTTGGAACATATACTCGTGAATCTGAATTGGTATTTTCAAAAATTCAGAAGCTCCCTGAAAACCACACCCAGACCACTATAAAATGTTCGTTGCATAGCATGTCAGATCTTAAATCCTAGTAAATCACACCCAGACTACAACAAAATGCTATCTCATTCCCTAATTCTACTCTGACTAAGATGGCATGCAGTTTTATTCTTCTTTCTTCTTATTCAGTAAATCTTAGAGAGGAACTTGCCAAATGTGTGGAATTGTTAACTTATAGTGTTGCCTCTGGAGTTGGACAAGTTAAAAGAACTTATCCAGCCTTTATCTTATATTATATGTATGCCATAGGTCAAGTGTGGGTATATTATAATGCCTTGCAGTTTTGTGGGAATTATAACATTTAACAAGGCCATATTTTCTATCCATTTTGTTTGTCCTCCGTGAAGTTTTTAGGTATGGAGGAAGATCGAGCCAAAGATGAGAGTTTGCTGTGGGAGCTACTAAAAATGAAAAGAAAGCACAAAGCACCTGACAGCCCAATTGGACCCCAAGAGCTTCTATCCACGGGAGTCATGGGACTGAACAACAATCACCTTAAGTCGACACGGGTGAGCCCCCCAGTCTGTAGCAGGCCCATCACAAGGAATTACATGCGAGGGATAAGTCCACAGACCCCGTGTTCGGAATATTGCTTACCGTTGGGCTCATCACCTACAGTGCCAACTCAGCAGGTTTTATCGCGCAAGCGCATCACTCCTTGAAGGCTTCAATCCGTGTACAAAGGTACACATGCTTCGGTGACTTCTACATTTGCTAGTTGGATTTAAGCAAGTAGATCGTGGATTTGAGACCTTTTCCAGTGGATTGTACAAAATTTGCCAGAATTTGACTTTGGTAACTGCAGATAGATGCATCAATTCATGCATGATTAGAAAATTATGCAGTACTAAGGTTTCTCTTATTTTTTCCTTGTTCTGATGATGTCCGTTGTCCATTTCTTTGTTTAGTGCTTTCCAATTTGTTCTTCTAAAAAAGTCATTTGGCTTTCCCGCCAATTTTTTTTTGTCCTTATTCAAATTTTTTTTGCAATTTGTGGCTTATTGTCAATTTTTTGGGGATTATTGCTTCGTTATGACGAGAGGAATCTAAAAAGTAAAAAATTTTGGTCGAAATCCAAATTTTTTTGAATAAAGACGAAAAAAGTGGCTTATTGGCTTTTTTCTTTATTCAAAAAAAATTGGATTTCGACCAAAATTTTTTACTTTTTAGATTCCTCTCGTCATAACGAAGCAATAATCCCCAAAAAATTGACAATAAGCCACAAAATGCAAAAAAAAATTTGAATAAGGACAAAAAATAAGTCACTTTGGCTTATTTATCCGAACAACCCTTTGGTAGAAGTCATCATGATTAAACTTATATTACGCTTTCAATATTCTGTGGGTTTAGAGACTTTAGAGTCGTGACTGATTAGATCATAGGTTTCAAAATTAGGTGGTCTCTGCTGACTTTCTTTACCTACCGAGCCCGAATTTAAATTAGGAACCTAAGATGAGTGAGGAAAGGTTAGATGACTAATTAATTATTAGGTAGTCCGAGAGTAACATGTGGCATTAACTAGACCCGCAACGCACTATGTGGGGCATTTTTTCTGTTCCACAACCCAACATAAGTGATTGTTCACATCTTACTTGCAAAATCTATCACAATGTGATTGGCTAGGAGTACTGGAGTATATGAAAACATCACCTGGTACAGCCTAATGACTTTGTCAGTCAGCATAAAATACTACTAAGACATAGGCATTAACTTTTTCTAAAGTTTATTAATCTAGCTTTCTCCCATGGTTTATGTACGAAAATACTCTTGGCACTCCTTCCGATGTTACTAACGACATGTAGCCACTATCCTCTCACTTGAAAAGTGTAATTTTTTTTTTATAAAACTAGATAACATATCTTCGTGTTCCCCCTCTTCCCAACAAGAAAATGGGTATTGCCAAAAAGATAGGAGTATTGTAAAATGATAGGGTGGGGTAGGGAAGGGACGGGTGGGCAATGTGAATCATGTGATAAAAAAAATGCTCTTATGGGGTTTTTTTTCCTTGAAGGTCAGAGGTGTTCAGGCCAGCTTACGCGCACCTCAATTATTCTTCTTTTTGGTCTAGTCAAAGGCAAGCCATTCATGTCAGACTAGGGGATTCACGAGAGATTTCTCTCTAGCGGCCTGGTCCCAAGGGGTTTCAAACTCAAGATATTTGGGTTTAGAGCTCATTCTTGTTGCGAGCTACCTTGTGGTTGCACTTTTGACTTATTGTGTTAAGCTGAGCTTGATGTTACAAGCAAGCAAAGCTATAAAACTCCACAACCAGTAAATTTTGCACACTTGATAATTTGGTATACCCGCACCATATTGACGTTTGTCAAAAGTATTTTTTTACCTTTTCACCTATAGTTTGCTCTCTCTCTCTCTCTCTCTCTCTCTCTCTCTCTCTCTCTCTCTCTCTCTCTCTCTCTCTCTCTCTCTCTCTCTCTCTCTCTCTCGAAATTCCTCAATGTATGAAAAGTTTCGACTCTTCTTAAGCACGGTTGGATTTCAAGTTTCCATGTATTCAATTTATTAGCAGGAGACTGATTCGGAAATATGAAGCGACCTATTTTTCTTTGTTTAGACAATCTATTCCTCCAATAGTTGTCATGTGATCAATTGCTTGGAAATTTGTTGATTGAAATCTCAAATTGTTCTCGTCTATAAATGTGAACTTCATGGAATCTGGAACCAGGCCTTGGATTATGTGCTTGATTTATCCATAAATTTGATTTACAGCAGCTGTTTGATCAATTACTTATGCGATTTTGTGGTGGATTATGTGTCATTTTCGTTTTGGAATTGGATCCTCCCCTTGTGTCCGGGTTGAACCGGACAATTCACAATCTCATCAATGAATAGTTTGTTTTCGTTGATAGTATCTTAACGGTAAGATTAGTCTCTTACAGCTAAAAAAATAGATGGGTGCTGAGATCTGAGCTATCCGGTCCAGTTCAATTTCCAAAAAGAGGGGAAGTGGGGGTCTTGTAGTGCAGACCCTATAGTGCGGCATTCGAGTCGTCCATCTCGTCAATCAATGGTTCAGATGTGTTTGTTAACTCTTACCCGTAAAAGATAACTTTGACCGAAAAGAGTGTTTCAGCGAATCATTGATTGCGGAAACGGATGGTCGGATACCGTACTACAGGGTACACTACAGGATCTGCACTACATGATCCCTGGGAGTCTGGGATCAAGAGGCCATTTAAAAACCTTCATATTCCACCAGAAACTTTTAAAAACGGTGAAATTATTATACG
Organism: Rhododendron griersonianum; assembly: GCA_018127125.1. NCBI lineage: Eukaryota > Viridiplantae > Streptophyta > Magnoliopsida > Ericales > Ericaceae > Rhododendron > Rhododendron griersonianum. The sequence goes on along the minus strand of CM030795.1, from coordinate 38,392,446 downwards.
TTAATAGTTAAATACCTACCCTAACTAATGGTAGTACCAACTTTTCTTTTTGGAGATCCACATTTAGCCATAAATTAGACACACCTCCCCTGTGGAAAATGCAAGTAGGTTCTCCTTTGTTTTCTATAATTGTTGGTATGTGTTTTCTTACTTTACCTACAATACACTTCTTGTGTGGTTTAACCCTTTCATATGTCCACTGTGTGTAATATTATAATCATTTTGGTACAAAATTTGACTATACCTCGATGGATCGTGAGTAGTTTTTCCTTTTTAAAATACCAAAAAACGACAAAACGAACTTGATTTGACGGTCCTCAATCTTGAGACTTTTTGAACAAGTAAAACTCCCACATGTGTTATCATCAACATTTTGTGCATGAAATAACAAAGTTTTACATGGAGTCTTGTTGGGTGGCCTAATATAGGAAAATAGGAGAGGTAGAGAGGAGAGATTGATGACAGATTACGGCAATGATTACTCCTAGGCCCCGTTTGATAACAGTGATAGATGGATGGGATTCGTAAGGAGATGGGATTAGGGTTGGGATTGGTAATGAGAAGGGATTGTTAATGAGAAGGGATTGAAAATGAGTATGTTTGTTTAGGATGGGATTAGATGATGGGATTATTAACATCATGTTTGTTTGAGATGGGATTAGACGATGGGATTGGATTGATAGAAGAAATTGGTAATGAGAAGGGATTGGTAATGTGAAGGAGTTGGGATTGGACTGTCAATACCAAGTCCCACGGGGTATTGCTAATACCCTCTAAAGGCCGGATTGTTTATCCCATGGGACTACCAATCCGGACCAATTTTGGAAACCAAACAAAGAATTACTAATACCATCACCTTCGTAATCCAATCCCAACCTCCAATCCGTTTATCAAACGGGGCCCTAAAGTTTTCATCAAACGTCCTTTAATAATTCAATGGTGTCCAGAGTCGTGTAAAAAAAATTGTGCATGTAGCATTCCTGTTTAGAGAATAGAAAGGAGGCAATCCTAAATGTAAGAAGGCCAACCAAGCGAACCTTTTTCTTTCTCCTCCTTTTTTTGTCATGCAGTGAGAATGCATGTTGGACCTTCCAATTTAAGTTCACACGCTGGTGATTTGGTTCTTTTAAAGTTATTTATGTTGGTTCTTTTCAATCTTGTTTTACCCATTTATATTTAGGATTTGTTTGTTGAGTCCTTCTACAACTACACCCAAACATACACCCAAATACACACCGGGTGTGTAAAATGGGTGTGGTTATAGAATTATTGTTGTTTCTTTGGATCCAAGTTTGTTCGCGTGGCCCTTCCTCCCCTTCTCTAATTCATCAATGAAACAAAGCCAATTTTGAGAGGAAAGGAGCAAAATGAGAGGGTACGAAACAAAGACACAAACAGGGACAGAGCCGTCCATTATTATTATTATTATTATTTTTTACTTGAAGCGTTCTGGGAAAGAACTATCATCTAACTTTTTAAAAAAACGTCCTATGCATATTCGAAGGACATAAGCCATCATTTGGCCTCCGTTTGTTTTAAAGTAAAATACTTTATCGCGAAAAATATTTTTCATTTAAAATGATCGATTTTGTCACAAATAAGGTTTTCTTTTCTTTTTTCCGAGGTTTGATTGGTTGTTGGAAAATATTTTTCTCAGTATTACCTCCGTCCCATTTTCATTGTCCATTTTCGTTTTTCGTGTATTCTTTCAACGCTTATATTTTCCAATATGAATCTAAAAAAATATGCAATATGGATCTTATTTGATAGTTCTCGATTAGATCTATAATATAAATTTTCAAAATTATAAAAAATATTATAAATTGAGAGTATTTTGAAAGCAAGTACACAAACAGTCAAACTTAAGATGTCAAACAACCTAAGAGCATCCGCACCAGCCTCTCTACATTTTGGACCAATTTACACCTTAAAAAGTCACTTTATTACTTTAGCTACTCATTTTTAAAATGTCTACTGCATCAGACTCTCTATATTAATATTATCCCATTAAAAATATTATTTCTTTATTCTAAAAAAACATATAACAAAAAAAAAAACCAAAACCAGCCAAACCAACAACAACGGCGCAAAACCAGCAAAACCACGAAACCTGCAAACCTCTCTCTCTCTCTAACTTTACTCATCTTCTTCTCAACCCCAGCCCCAAAATTGATCACAGTCTACACCGGCAAAATCACCCCCTCCGATTAACCGCCTTCTCTCTCCAAAATCGTCTCAAACGGCAAGCAACTGACTTCTTCCCCAATCCACCACCCACCACGACCAAGCTACGGTGATGAACCAGATCCACTAATTGTGTGATCGGCCACACGACAACGTTTGGTCCAGAGCCCCACCTGCTCCGGCTTCAATTGCTTGAATATTGGAGTATATTGTGTTTACCGCATGAACAGTTGCTCGTCTAGCTAGACGAGGCACTGTTCCAAAGTTACATATTTTGTAAAGTAACCAGGGAGGAAGCGAGGCTGATACTGGAGTGTTCTGGGGTGGTTTTCCAATTTTCGCTTGCTACTTTAGTTTAAAGAGGAAAGAGGCGACACTAATGCGGATGCTCTAAGCTCTCTTTTTGTTCTTTTCTGTGTGTGCCTCTCTCTCTCTCTCTCTTCCCTGTGTCTCTTTCTACTGGTAAACGAACAGGAAAGGACGGTTTTTGTTGCCGACCAAAAGATACTCGCTGGCTTGTGCAAGAGACGGGGATTGAATTGGAAAACGATACGCGAGGTTTTGGAGGAAAAGTTATTTTACCTTCATTTCAGGAAAATCTTTTCCGAGTAAAACATTTTACTTCTACTTCGTCCAACCAAATATTGGAAAATACACAGTAAAATATTTTGAACAAAAAAATTTTATGACCAGACAAACGAAGCCTATATCATTCATGAAAAAACGGTCTTGATACATATTTCCAAATAAGTTCGGATATCGATATATATTTTACGAATATTAATACATTGTCACAAAAATAAATGAATTTTTTGCGGATATATATCCTCCACCCTAGGGGCGCGGAGTCAAACATTTTCCCTTTAGTAGTCCACCTTTTTCCGGGATAGAACGAAGGAGGGGCAAAGGATTCAGGTAATCTTATAGGCGTTTAAGGTCTTGTTTGGATAGTGATTTGAAAAAAAATCTCCAATTCAAAAAATACTTATTACTCTTACTTTCAATCATTACTCACACCTATCTTCAATCATTATTCTCATTTCTCTCTCTATCTCTCTAATCATTACCCATACTTCCAATCGTTATTCTCATTTCTCTCTCTATCTCTCTAATCATTACCCATACTTCCAATCGTTATTCTCATTTCTCTCTCCACTCTTAACCCTACAAAAATTTCTCAAAAACTCATTCAAACACAGCATAAATGCTCGAGATTCTGAAAGGGACTTTATATGAGATTGTACAACATTTTCAAAGTTAGATTTTGTATTTAACTCCCAGATTTTGTACTATATTTTTGAAGTAAATACCCCAGATTTTGTAGTTAACCCCCCAACTTTTACTGGTCAATGAAGGCAGGCTGATAATAGGTGTAGTAATTGAAGGATGAGTGTGAAGGCTTATTTATAAGCCTTAATATGGGAAAGTATTAAAATCAAATTTCTATAAAATAAAATAAAACTAGTTGACGTTATATAAACTTTCTACAATATTTTAATACAAAGCGAATTGGGTTTTGTGTAAAGATATACGCACAAATTTATTACGCAAATTCGGATATAAGATGTGCCATGAATCTCGCAATGCATATTGCCGGACTCTTCGCTATTGTGTAAAGCGCCACTTGCATCAAATACTGTAGTTTATGTGTGATTTTATTATAATGATCTAAGACGTCAATCACTGTCACTTGTAAATTTAGACGGTAAATGCCCCGCTATGTAAGAAACCTTGCGTCGAGCACATACATGTAACATATGCACACGCTAAATACTATTCACACATTAAAAAAATATTGAAAAGTTTATAGCTTGAAATAATCAATTTCTACTCCAATAAAAAATAGGCATGCATCATCTCCCATACTGAAATCGTCAATATTTTCAACTACGATTTCTTTATTGCCTCTTTCATCACACTTAGGGAAAATTTTAACCAAAAATAAAAATTATTCATGTTTTTCAGTTACGCAATTTTGGGTGATTAGGTACTGTCAACTTTGTCCATCGCCATCAATGACCTCCGCCATATTGTAAAACCTACGTACTTTAAAAAAATAAAATAAAAAATTAACATGTCAAATATGTTGTAATAATTTCAATTTCCTTAACCCGACTGCGTCGATTGCATCTTTCATGAACATCGAGCGAATCACTTTTATTTTTTAATGTTATACGAGTATATAATTATTGTCGCGGGTCCCACAAGATTCTAGCGAGTTAAACTCGTAGGTCCCATCTCATTAATACTAGTATTAACTTTTGTACATTGTTTTATGTGTCTATGGTTAGGTTTGTTTCAACTAACATTTAATCAAATTTAAATTTTATTTGAAGTCCATCAAACGATGATGAAAATAATACGTCCGACTTTTATATAATTTCAATTTCCTCAACCCATCTGCGTCGATTGCATCTTTCATGAACATCGAGCGAAATCACTTTTTAATTTTAATGTGTATTACATGAGTTCCGTTGTAAAGGTCATGATTACATTTAACGTTATAATAAGAGTATATAGTTATTGTCGCGGGTCCCACGAGATTCTAACGAGTTAAACTCGTAGGTCCCATCTCATTAATACCAATATTAACTTTCGTCCATTGTTTTACGTGTCTGTGGTCAGGTTTCAACTAACATTTAATCAAAATTAAATCTTATTTGAAATCCATCGAACAACGATGAAAAGAGTAAGGCCCCATTCCAGAACGCAAAAAAAAAAATCCTTACTTTTTAAGAAGGCAATTTCAAGCTCAAAAATTACGGGCTTATTAAAATATAAAAATATGCAATATGGATCTTGTTTGAAATATCTCATCGAGATCTTTTATACGATACAAAAAAAATTGAAAAATTAGAGTTTGAAAATGTAAAATAAGCTGCTTATTTTTTAAGAAGGTTTCTGGAACGGGACCTTAGGTCCGGCCTTTATACAAGGTACCCAAAAAAAAGTACAATTAATTCATTCGTAAATGAATTTTCTTGGCTAGTTGAGCATTGGTGGATGACACATTAAAATAGTCATAGTGGCAAATATAAAGTTGAAATTTTTTCAAAAAGGAGAAAGTGATGATTAAATAAAACAAAATTCCCTGAAATCCAGGGCTTGTAAAGTTAGACACAAAACAGCTGATAAATTAAAATGTACTACCCAAACAAAGAGTAAGCATTTTTTTGATAGCCTTTAATACCCATGCATGAACCTTGTTATTTCCATCTTTGCCAACTAGTAATTTCTTTGTGTCATAAAAACCTTTCCACTTTTCATTTCTCTCACTCTTTTTTTTTTTTTTGGAAACCTAATTCACTTTTTGTTTATCTAGTGATATCTGCTAATTTTGAAAATACCCCTTTAAACACATTTTTTTAATTCGTAATCAATTTAATCTTTCAGGAAGCTTCCGCCGCAAATGGATAGATGTATATTATCTTGATGTGCGAAAAGATAAACTTAAATAGTCTATCGGAAGATACAACATTTGTATGGCGTGCTAAAAAATGACATAACTTTTTATAAATATAGATTGACATATATAGCTTTGATAATGCAAGTTGCTTCTCCTATCATATTCTTTTTGTTCAAGACTATTTAAAAAAAAAACACGTGATCATTGCGCCATTTTCCCTTCAATTTAAGCAATCCTTCTTTTGAGGTCGCTTTCTTAAAAAAGTTCATTACTCTTGAACTTTACAATCGACTAATGATTCACTTGTAGGAAAAAATGTTCATTACTTTTTTTTTTTAGTTTTTTTTTTGGTATAACGATCTTATAATACCGCGTAGAGTAAACTATACACAATAAAAGAACCCATAATCGCCAGAATATCAAAGTTTTTTCCCCCTAAGTCAAAAGAAATTTCAACATAAAAAGATTTCCATTTCTCAATGGAAAATTTTGGGATCTCAAAAATCTAAACAAAATTTATTTCAAGAGATTAAACTGAAGGATTCGTTAAAAAAAAAAAAAAATGGAGTTGTTATCAAGGACACTTTCGTCAATTTGTTGGTTTGATTTTCTTTGACTTATTTTACAACTTTTTCCACCAAAAATATTTAGAAAATTACGGGCAATGATTAGATACTCTACGGTCAGGTCCGGTGAATGCGACGTCTGGGCAAAAAAATACTACTAGCTTGACCAAATAAAAGTCTTCGTTCCACACCCAGAGCCAATAGGTTTCTTGCTCCCCACAATAGTTAACTGCGCTCGAACGCAGAGGACCACAACCCAAATACAACTGTGCAAGCTCTCTTCAATGTTCAAAAACCAATTTCAAATCTCCTCTCTCTCTCTCTCTCTCTCTCTACATCTATCTCCACCTGTATGCGTATCTCTCATTCATATCCTCCAATCCAACACCACACCAAAACCCCTACATTTTCTCTCTCTACATCCTCTTTCATACTCTCACACATCACTCATTCTCTCTCTCGCTCTATATATATATATCTATACATCATCATCCACTCTCGCTCGCTGTTGATACAAACACTCTATCTCTATCTGTCTATCTGTCTCTGCAGATCGCTGATATAATCATCCACCCGTGGGCGCGACCGCCAATGGCGCACGCTAGCCAACTCCCGTGCGACGGAGACGGCATTTGCATGGTGTGCAAGCAGAAGCCGCCGGACGCCGAGAATCTCGCCTGCAGCACGTGCTTCACCCCCTGGCACGTGGCTTGCCTCGCCGCCAGGCCCGAAACCCTAGCCTTCACGCTTCAGTGGGAGTGCCCCGACTGCACGATGCCCTTCGACGGCAGCGCCGCCGTATTCGCCGGCGCCGGAGGAGGAGACGCTGCCTCCGGCGATCTCGTCGCGGCGGTGCGGGCGATCGAGGCGGACGCGTCGCTCACGGAGCGGCAGAAGGCACGGAGGCGGCAGAGGCTGCTGAGTGGCCAGGGAGGCGAGTCTTCGGACGAGGAAAGAGAGGAGAAGAGGAAGGGGAAGGAGAAGGTGGAGGAGGAGAATGATGTGCTCAAGGTTGTTGGAATGGCATTGAACTGCTCGTTTTGTATGCAGTTGCCGGAGAGGCCTGTTACGGTATAGGCCTTTTTTTTTTTGTGCCTTTTTATTTCCAGCTTTTTATTTTTTATTTTTATGTATGTGTATTTGGACTTGTTTACTTATGTTGCGATATTCGTAGGTTTGATCTTGACTCTGTAAGGCATTTGTATCTGTATATCTGAATTTTATAGTTGCGTAGAAACAGTGTTTTGCCTTGGTTTGGTTCAGATCAATTCATGTAGATAGAATATCACTAATACTTTGGTGATCACATTTTGGGTACCATGTGATGTGTCACCACTGCATTGATAGGGTACACCTCTCTGGTCATGTAATCTACCAATCGAGTGATGACACATTACATGGTACCCAAAACGTGGCCACCAGAGATGGTTACCATAACATTGAATTGAGATGGTTACCATAACATTGAATTGATCATACAGTATTTTCAAAAAGTCGAAGAACACAACTTTAGAAGATACATTCGGACACAACTGTGCCTGGAGCAGTTTGTTGTATGTGGGTCCATATGCACCAAACTGCACAAGACACGGTTGTTGTTTCTGAGTTGTGTTCGTTTCTTGATTATTATTTTTATATGTATCTGCACTTGTGTATTTGTGTTGCTATTGCTGGAGGTTTGATCTTCGCTCTGTAAATTGGCATTTGTATCTGTAATCTGAATTTCCATTTAAGAAAAAGGAAAAATCTGTACATCAAATTTTGTAGTAGTGTAGAATGTAAATATTGTGTTTTGCTTTGGTTTGATTTAGATCAATTCTCGTGCGCTCGTAGATTTCCACCCCCCCCCCCCCCCTATGTTGTGATACTTCTAGTATTGAAGCTTTTGATCAATGTCTGATGGTTTTCGCCTTATTTCGTATTATGTAGTTGTGGTTCATGTTTGCTTTGACTTGCTTAGTGTTGTCTTATTTGTTGTATGGTTGACCGGATCCCTTCTCTTTTGTAGAAATGCTGTTTATCCTGAAGCATTTGAGATAAACTCTCAGTTATCTGTCTCACTTTAAGGGTATTCCGATCACTTTAGTGTTTAAGACAGAAATTTTGCATGCCTAAAGAGCGGCCCCATGCATTTCTTTCGGTTAGATTTCCCATCTTAGCTTTCTTACTTTTGAAATTTATTGTCGGATTTATGGAAATTTAACTAGGGTTCGTTAGGTTGTCGGACTAAACGTATTTCACAACATTCTGTTTCCATGATTGTGTGATTCCCTAGCCCCATGGTTTGTGGAATTAGCTATTTCTCACTTTTAAAATTTAGTGTCGGATTTATGAATATTTTAATTAGGGTTCCTTAGGTTGTCTGAATTTAGTGAAAAGAATAGAAAATGCAAGAAGTAGGAAAAAACGACACCTTTTTGGTGTTTGATTAGTATGAAAGTGGTAGAAAGTACTAGAAAGTAAGTTTTCTTGTGCAACTCCCTTAAGCATGGTTAGATAGCTTTTACTTTCTTGCTAAAAACACAAGGAAATTTTGTCTTCTTGTGGAAGTTGTCACCTCTTATGACACTTCCCATTAAGCCTATAATTTTTTCCTTTCCTACTGGGATCCGTATTTCTTATTAAGGTAAGTTAGCAACTATAAGTAATTTTTTGCAAGATTCTTATGGAACTTTTCAGTGTAATCAAACAAGTAGAAGAAAATAAATGTTCTTTTCACTTTCTTTTCTCTTACTTCACTTTCTTTCATTTTCACTTTCTAGCATAAATTTCTTTCTAGTCAAACGGACCCTTAGTGTTATTTGTCCTTTCTGGTTAGAATGCTGCAGGTCATTTTTGTATACCAGGGTAGTTGTATCTCACCTATTTAACTTTTGGTCAATGAGAATTCATCTTTGGATTAGTCTCCAAACATCTTGACGAGGGTACAATTTTATCTGATGGGGTGAACTCCAGTCATAATGCCTGGTGCTTATTAACCTTAGTGTCATTTGAGTTAGGAGAACTAAGAAACTTGAGTGGCGTTCAAAGTTTCCTATCAACATTCTTGGGGTGCCAATTTTCATGTTGAGATGGGTAGACATGTTTCCTCCTGCATTATTAGTAATGAAACAACATGCTTTTACTTGATTATTGGTTCTCTCACAGACTTTGGATGTTTGGACTTGCCTTAATGGGCAACTCAATTAGATATCTCGTTTTAATTGTAGAACCTAGAAAGTCAACAGTAAATAAGTGCAAGTCATTTTGATGTTCTGTTGATTTTCACTTTCATTAATGGAGTAAAGAGGGGTTTGATTCACGTTAACGAGTGCAGTGCACATTAAGTGGTCCGTTTTTAATGCTGAGGCGTGTTGAAGGTTATACACCAAAACTACTATGTCCGCAAATGCACTTTTTCTGGCTGGCTTGATATGCTCTCAAATGGAAGTTTGCGATTATAGGTAGTTAATGTTGGTTATGGTGGATAAATACTTATGAAACCAAGTACATTGCATTTTTGGTGTTTGATTTTGATGTAAGAAGCACTTACACTCTAAGAGGGTTGCGTGTGGTGTCGGACATAAGCAATCGCTGGAGACTCTCAGGCAATGTTATGAAAACCAGACTGGTGAGCGAACTGGAAAAGGGCCGGGCAGAGATGGGTCACTGGATCCATCACGAGTTGAACTGTGATGTCATAATTACCTTATAGATATATAAAACTTATTAAGAAATAAAAAGGCATGGAATAACACATCTAAAGACACGAACTTTGTCTGATATTTCTGTTGATTTGATTATGAGATTCACAAGAAGTCCTGAATATATAGAACTGTAGAAGTTTATCTCTTCCAGTAGAAATCATAGAAATTTATGGGATGAGTTTGTAATCGTGCAATTTGGTTAATGCATGTCGAAGCATAATATTTGGCTGGTTCAAATTCTCACAACTAATTGCATATAGTGTCTTCAAATCGGGTTACGTATCATGTATCGTTTTTTTGTTTCATGAAGGGATATGTATGGCATATTGTAAGATACGTTAACATAAGTTAGTATACAGTAACTTAATAGTTGTACCTAATTACAATCTAAAAATCTGTTGTATATATGAAAAATAGGTTTTTAGGATGAAAAATTCCAAGTCTCTCAAGTAGGATTTATCACATTGAGGCTTTCTAGTGCCTAGGTCACGGGAATAGAAGAAGAGCCCTTATCTGGTTCATACAAAATATGATCAAAATATGCTCTTTCGTCTATTCGAACTTTGAGTTTTGGTTTTCTTTAAATGGATTGAATACTGCCATAATTAGATAAGACGATCCAGAATGCGTTTGTTGTTCCACTTCTTAGGATGTGGTATGACCTTTTTTTCAATAAGTAATTGTAAGATACGTTTTGAATCGGGATACGCGAATATATAGTAGAATATATCATCATATTGTATGATTTGTATACATAAACGATAAGGGGTGGGATACATATTGTTTTTGGAAGGAGACTACGAATCATATGATGCATATCCCGTATCGTAGGATTTTAACAACAATATATTTTTATGACAGCTAGGAGCCTAGGATGTTGGACAATTAAAGCCACATTTAACTTCCCACAGTCCTACATTGAAATCATAAAAAAAGAACTGACGCCTGGGCTCTATATTTACGAAGCCGCGAACAATATCTTCCGCATCTGACCCCGATTGGTTTTACATGACCACCAACAGTTCTGACTGTTCAGTGGTTTAGTACCAGTTTTTACTTTTCGCAAAATAAGCTGGCTTTTAATCTAAAACAATTGTAGGGAAAGTCCGGACCGAACCTAAGACCGGTCAACGGTTCAACCGATTGAACCGGCCGGTCAAGTCTGGTTTTTAAAAGATTGCTCTCAGGCACTTGTCCAAGTCTGTCTTATTATTTATTCGTTCCTTAGAATTAGACACTCTTTGTACAATGGGATTTTAGAACTAGACGCTCTTCGGAATGCACATTTCCTTAACTGAGGCAAACATGAAATAGATTGTTTGGACACTTAAGCATACGTTTTCATCCATCACTTAGTCCGTTAAATTATTGAATGACATGGTCTTTAATTTTACCTAGTGTAATGTTGCATACTTGCATTTACGTTATCTTTGGATGAAACATTAGCATATGCTGCTTACGGGAGTTTATCTATTATGAGTATTTGTTTCTCTAGTGTCCTCAATGTGTCATTCCTCCATTTTTTAAAACCGGTGTGTCCATGTCCGTGATAAGTATCAAGGGCAGAGGGAGGAGCAATAAAGTGGCATTAGTTGACCCCATTGAGTCTCTTTACTGGATTTTTACCCATTTGACTCCATTTATGTCAGAAAATATATTAAGGGTCATATTAAATAGCAATGTGTGCCCCATTTATGATTACTAAACTCGACCAAATCTGTAATGACTCTAGCTATTATTTTGACCTCACTAGTCACTACCTACAAAACTCGGCTCTGCCCCTGCTACTTAGATATTGATTTCATGTTGCAGTTGGATCTCAACTTATTATTCAGTTTACCAGCTTGTCCTCCTTTTAGCTGACAAAGATCTTTTTTTCCCTTGCTCCAGACACCATGTGGTCACAATTTCTGCTTAAAATGCTTCCAAAAGTGGATTGGCCAAGGGAAGCATACATGTGCCAAGTGCCGTCGCAGTATTCCCCCTAAAATGGCAAATCAGCCACGCATCAACTCTGCACTTGTAGTTGCCATCCGAACAGCCAAGCTGTCAAAATCAAATAACTCTATTGGCTCTGTTAAAGTTCAGTACTTTATGCATAACCAAGACCGACCTGATAAGGCATATACTACAGATCGAGCAAAGAGGAACGGAAAGGCAAATGCGGCGAGTGGGAAAATATTTGTAACTGTTCCACCAGATTATTTTGGACCAATCCTGGCTGAGAATGACCCAGAGAGGGATCGGGGTGTGTTGGTTGGAGATTGCTGGGAAGGTCGGTTAGAGTGTAGGCAGTGGGGTGTTCACCTTCCACCTGTGGCGGGGATTTGTGGGCAATCAAAACATGGTGCACAGTCTGTAGTACTTTCAGGAGGTTATGAGGATGATGAAGATCATGGAGAGTGGTTTCTCTACACTGGAAGGTTTGTTTTATGCGACCTCTGTCCTTGCATTAAAACTGGTATTGGTTGTTTGTATGTCTCTCGAGATCTAGTAATCAATCGATTTTGCTAATATGGATTTAAGGATTTCTAGCATGTGTTACTTATTAGATGTAACCAACCTCTAGTGGTTTCCTTTTTGAAGCACTTTCAAAAAGGACAAAGCTGTCCTCGACTATAGCATTAAGTTCTAGTGTGGTTGTTTTCTATTATTTGAACATCCTCACTGACTGCCATTGTAATATTGTTTCTTACATTTTTTATTTCCTTGCTTTGAGAAAAATAGGATTCATGTAGCTGACCCAGTTGATTGGGACACAAGGCTCGGTTTGGTGTTTGAGAAACTGTTACATTTGGCTATTGATACCTATTCTTTCTCTTGGTTGTATGGCAGTGGTGGAAGGGATCTTAGTGGGAATAGACGCACTAACAAGGAACAATCATTCGATCAGAAGTTTGAGAACTATAATGAAGCTTTACGGGTTAGCTGCAAAAAGGGCTATCCAGTCCGTGTTATTAGGTAACCATTGAAGTACAAGGATTTTTGGTTTTTTAATTATTGGATTTTCCTCTTTTGCTAATTATGGAGTTATTAGCTAAAATTGTTTTTGTTGTCCATTCAATTTAAATGTAACGAGCATTTCTATCTTTCATGCTTAGAGATGATACAATACCGCATACCTACTCATAGTCATAGTTGTATGACGTAGCCATTCCACTGTTTCCCTATACAAGCTGAAGAAAAGCCTGCTAAGGTAATGCATTGGTTACATGAAGATAATTCGATTGAGCATTTGTTGCATAGGATACTCTGGACATGTGCAATTAACACTGCAACTGCAATTATGGAACCTGAACCTTTTTTGTGGTAGTTTCAGTTTATGTGATATTTATTGGGATTCCCTTGCTCAGGATTGCATGGTAGACATAATTTGACAGGCACTAGCATTCCCGGATGACAATCTAAGATGGTGTGGTTATTAAATAAAACCTGAGCTGATTTCCTTAAGTGCACTTGAATTTGTGAATAATGGGAGGGTTCATAGTTCCAGGGATAAACACAATTGATTAACCTACATTAATTGATAGATAAATAAGCTGATGGGAAGTTTAAAGGTTCAGTTGTTTTTCTACTTCATTTTGCCTTCCATTTGCATCTGTGGGCAGATCTCACAAAGACAAGCATTCTTCATATGCCCCAGAAACGGGTGTGAGGTATGATGGGATCTATAGGATAGAAAAATGCTGGCAAAAAGATGGCATGCAGGTAACTTTCTATAATCAGAGCACCTAGTGGCTGTTGGATTGTCTGTTCACCTCAGAAGGTTTACTCCTAATGCTTTGCTCTATTAGGGCTTCAAGGTCTGCAGATACTTATTTGTGAGATGTGACAACAGTCCTGCTCCATGGACAAGGTTTGTTTTTTGTCAAGCTTGTCTTTTTCTTGTTTTCTTTTTAATGTACTATACCTATTTATTAGTTACTTTCCAATTCAAATTCTAAAGCGATGATCATGGAGACAAAGTTAGAGCCTTGCCAAGAATTTCTGAACTCAAGACCAAAGCGACTAATGTTACTGAGAGGACAGAGAGTCCTTCGTGGGACTACGATGTGAGTGGATGCAATTTGTTTTCTTAAAGTGCTATTTTACTGGTCTGAATTATCTGTACAGATCAGGGCAATTGATGTGAGTCTAGATTCTGGCATAAATTTTCAGGAAGATATTTTTTCATCAATAATAGGATGGAGCATCGATTATCGGTCCATGTTTAGCATTGGATCTTTGTACATAATTAACCTTTATGACTTTGAATCTCAGGAGGAAGAAGGTTGCTGGAAGTGGAAAAAGCCACCACCCGCTAGCAAGAAACGGGTAAGTGAGAAATGTTCTCAGGACAGACAGCAAGAAGGGAAAGCCGTAACTGTAAGGAAAGCTCAAAACAACTCTCTGAAAGAGATGGTTCTTAAAGGTCTGACCATGCCCACTTAAATGGTTTGTTATCATGCATATGATATTTTCAGTTTTGAGTCTTTTGACTACTTCACTTTTATTTGAACTATTTTGGTTTTCAGAGCTTGTTGAAGAGTGGCTTAATCATGCGGTTCAAAAAAAAAGAAGAGTGGATTAATCATGATTCCTATTTACGTTTTGCATCCTTGTTTGAAGTAGTTAGCAGGAATCTCAGGCAGTGTTTGTTCCATTAGAATTAAGGTGGTGGAATGATCATTCTTTTGGGATACCCGGATATTCATGCCGATGTTTGGTTTTCTAAAAAACGGACCTAATGGATGTTACAATTGGAATGATCATTCTGTTGCTTTGCAGAGTAGTAAATATATTGGGAGTGTTTTTTTTCAATTGCCTCTTAGGCTTTCTATTAGCCATTAGGTTTATCTAGGTGGGAGTGTTTTTTTCAATTGGCACTTAGGCTTTCTATTAGGTTTATCTAGGTGGGACTATCTACTGTGTGGTGACTGTGATACATGTTCACATGCATGATTTTAGATGCAAATTACCACATATTCTAAAATAGAAAGTTATACAGGTCTCTCCTGCCTTCTCTGTGGAGAAGTGATGACTCTGCCTCTCACAACACCCTGTGCTCACAACTTCTGCAAAGCTTGTTTGGAAGGTGCCTTTACTGGGCAAGCTTTTGAGAGAGAGCGAAAAAGTCTGGGTGGACGTACCCTTCGCTCCCAAAAGAATGTCATGAAGTGCCCTTCTTGCAAGCTTGACATATCTGAATTCCTTAGAAATCCTGAGGTTTGGAACTCCATTTCTCTTTGTTTCTGCAAAACTCTAGTCCTTGTTTGGTTTGTTTTGGTTTTCATTTTCAAAAAACACAGGAAGTTTTTTGGTTCATAGTTTTCGGAACTTGCTTTCAGGGAGTTTGTGGTAAAAGAGCTCAATTTTTAAAATGAGATCGTCAAAAGATGTTTCCCAATGCTTGAAGTGAAATTATTCGATAGTCCAGGAGTACCGCCACATGGTACTCCGGACCACTTTACAACCACGCATTCTTGGGTTCACCACTAAGTGTATGGACCCCACAGAAATGTGTGGTTGTAAAGTGGTCTGGAGTACCATGTGGCGGTATTCCTGGACTATTGAATAATTACTCAGTCTTGAAACCCGTTTTGGCTACAAAATAATAAGTTAGCATGGACATTATAGATTTTCACGGGAAACTATTTTGGAAACAGAAACCATTTAGGGCCTATAATTTCTTGTCGGTTGTTTCCATCAATGTTGTAAAGATGGAGGACTTGATAACAAAGGTTGAATTCTTCAATCTATTCAGTAATGGAACTGCTTCCATAAATTTAGTCCCTCTTTTCTCATTCCTCTTGTCTTGTTTTCAACTGAAACATATCTCCCGCCATACAGGTGAATCGGGAACTAATGGTGGTTATAGAAGGACTCCAAGATAAGGCGGAAGAAGAAGCGGACACTGTTGAGGTGTCTGTTGAAGAGAAAGGATCAGATTCTTCATCTGGGATTGAAGAAAATGAATTGCCACAATCTCAAGCTGAGGACGAACTCAAGAGGAAGAGAAGTGGTGCTATTCTTATACAACAGAAAGCTGAGGAGACATGTAAGCGAATGAGAATTGATACCGGCAATGCCATGTCAAAGATTGATGATTTTGGGAAGAACGTTGAAACTGAAGTAGCTGTGGACGAAGGAATTGAATCGCCCTCAAGTCCTCTACATGTTCGATCAGACGAGGATACCCATTGACTCGTCTTTCAGTTGAAACATTTACGATTGTGTTTGGATCTTTGAGTTGGGGAGCGAATTGGTAAGGAAAGGGATTTGTGAAGCTAATTTCCCTCTCCACCGGATATTTCTCCACAAATCAGAGATCCAATCACAGCGTAACGAATTTCGTATCATTGAGTCTCATCTCTAGTACTTGCGGACTTCTTTCCCAATAAGGGCCACCTGCATTATCACAGTTTATTCTTAGTTCATTTCTTGACATTTATTCAGAGAAACTGATACACATGTTAGTCTGTTTTATTGGATGTTCTACAGAACCACAGTTTATTTGATCATTCTATGCAATCTTTCAGAAGTACTAGTACTCTAGATATAGTTACTTTATGAAGTCCGCGAGTTTAAATGTCATAAGTGTTTAATTTCTTTGTGGCCATCTGAGACCTGTCTGGTAATTACTTGTTATATATGTGCGATAGAGACTCCAGATGCTCAAGGTTAGTCACGGAGAATCCATATGCTCAAGGTTAGTCGCGGAGAAAGCCTCGGATATCTTTGGCGCAGAAAAAAGGATAGAAGATATTGAAGTTACATGGATATGCATTGCTGCATGAGTGAGAATGGTACTCTCAACTTTGCCCTCCCGTCAGGCTCTAACACTATTGAGCACAGGCAAAAAGGGAAGTTCTTTTCCATTTGGAGAGGGAAGATTGGGTTGAGGTTCTGCTGGTGGATAACCTTCTCCTCTTAATGTACTTCTCTATTGTAGGAGTATGCATGGATTCTCATCATCCTTACATAATAACTCCAAGGGTTGGTTGAGTGAGAATATAACAAGGATCTTGCTTCTCTACTTCGCAGGTTCGGTTTTCATTGTTGACAAAAAAACTCTTGGGGTCTTTGCTAGTTTACCGTCCAAGGCTTCGTAATTGGTTCAGGTGTACGCAAGTTAGCTCGTGAATCTGGTTATCCATAAAATTAGATAAGTCAAAGATATTGGAAATTTGGAAAAAGAAATCAGGTCTATATGGTGTTTCTTTGGACCATATGATGGAAAAACTCTGAAATACAAAAGAGCATGTGTTAAATTCTCGTGGTATTCTCTCTCCTTGTTCCTATTAATCTTTGTAACATCTTCAAAGGTTAATAAAATTTCTTTTTCGCTGTTCAAAAAAAAAAAAGTCATATGATAGACTACAAAAGAGAATGTCGCACGTGAGTTTTTGCTTTTGTTATAGAAAGTTAAGTAAGAGATACAGAGGAGGGTTGACATTGTTGTTTAAGCTATATGTCTTAGGTTTGAACTGAAAATATTACAACTAGGGAGAGTAATTTGTGACACATATCAAATTGTAAGGTGCCCTACGTAATTCTCCCTAGCTATATCTTCGTATTTGTGGCCCCAGAATGCCAAAACCTTATAAATCGATCAAAGGTCGTCGGAATCTTTGGTCCCAAGAAAAAACGGCAACCGCCAACAAAGGTCGGCGAAGAACTATAAGCGCAGGTAAATGTAAAACATCAATATGTTCGTCTTCGTAATTGTCCCAAGTTATATGTATTAAATCAACCACGTTCCTCTCTCTCTCTCTCTCTGGGTGTTTCCTAAAGGGTAAGTGGCGTGTAGGGTTTTAAGAATTCTCTCGCCTCTCTCTCTCTCTCTCTCTCTCTCTCTCTCACACACACACACACATCCTCTCTCTCTCTAGCAACCAGGTTAACACACATCTATTTCTATCTGACCTCGTCGTGGGTTTCCTCGTTCAATCGTGGTATTGACTAATCAAGTTGCTGCTCCGATTCCACAGCCCAAGTGGAAAGCTCCTGCTCAAGGAAAGGTTAAAATCAATTGCGATGCCTGGTGGAAGAAGGAACTTGGTCAAGGTTTTGCTGCAGTAATCATCCGTAATCACACAGTTGAATCTCTCTCTCTCTGACAAATGTTTTTTATCATCAGAATCAGATTATTAGATCCTGGGTTAGGTCACAGATTGTTTCTTGATGCAAAAAAGTGAAGAATAAAAGCTACGTATGAACTAAGATCTGGCTTTTCTTTTTCCGGTTTGGTACTCCTGTGAAGAATAATAGCCATGAATTTCTTTTTTCCTCTTGTTCTTCGTTTGGTTCAGCTTGTTTTGTTTGATTCATAGCTTGTTTCATTTGATTCACAGTCTGTTTCGGTTATCCATTCGGTTCGGGGAATAACCAAACCCTGTTTGGTTCGGTTTTGGTTCATTACTCCTCCACCTGTTCGGGTTTTGGGCGGGTTTGGGTAGCCATTCGGTTTCGGGGATCGGGTACGGATTTACCAATATCCGCCCCGAATGCCATCCCTAGATATTTGTGGCCATCCTAAGGAAAAATTGATTTTTTTGGAGTCTAATACATAAACACACATTTTAGGGAGCCCTTCACTTAAGCATGATAGCATCTGAAGAATCTAGCTTGTGGTTTTGTAATGAAAATTGATTTTAGCACTCCAAAAATTGATGGAGGGGCTTCAAAACGATGTCGTTTTGTGTATCAACACAGTACAGTTTTGGAGCCCCTACATCAATTTTTGGAGTGCCAAAATCACAATCCTTTTGTAATTCCTGCTTTTGATACGTATGTGTACATGAGTCATATGACACCGTCGAAGGAAATCAAGTGATTATGCGTAGCTTAATTTTTTTTCATGTGTGTATTAATTAGAGCAATACAACCTGCAATCATCCCCCAGCCCAGCCGTATGGCCCCAGAGGATTGATCTGGGGTCTGAAATATTAACGACATGCCAAACCTCCAGTGGCCTTGAGAGGACTTGAGCTGACGACCCCTGAAGTGACATCCAGGGAATCTTGGCAAACATTAAAGGGAGCATAGGTCTGGTTTAAACCTTCCCCTAGCTCGAACCAATCAATACTATGTACGAAGGTAGTGAAACTTCTGAGAGAGAGAGAGAGAGAGAGAGAGAGAGAGAGAGAGAGGGAGGGAGGGAGGGAGAGAGAGAGAGAGAGAGAGAGGGGTTAATTTTTAATCGACTACTAATGCATAATGAACTCCATTAACGGATAACATCAATGCATTTGTCAACCCGTGCATCGCATGGGCAAAATGCTAGGTCTATGCTAATAGGAAGGTTCAGGTCCCTAAAGCAAACCCTGGCTGTTGTTCTCTCTCCGCCATACACACATGCACAAGTTGTTGTTTCATAGTGTTCTAAAAGTCGGCCGCCTAGGCCAACTAGTCCCCGCCCAGGCGCTAAGTGGTGGTCCAATGAACAGGGGTTTCATAGCTCCCTTTTTCCTCGAGTGGTTCTCATCTCCAACAAGCTTACCACCCTTCCATTCCCTATGTGGTTTGTGAATCACGGCCTTGAGAATGAGAACATTATTCACCCCCTAATGAATTGAATATGGTGAAAATGACTATTTTGGTTACTGAGGAACACTAAATGTATCGTTATGGACTGGAAGTGTATCATGTTTCGGAATGTTCGTACTTCGTACCAAACCGTAATTTTCTAGGGCAGTAGCGTTCCCTGGAAACAAATGTCCAATTTTTTTGGACACTATGCTGAGTTTGGTTTGATTCTGTTTCTATGCATGAAGTGGGTTTTGTTCTTCAAGCCTTTTTGTAGTAATAATAGATTGGGATTCTGTGCAAAATAATCTAATTTTCGGTATGTGTAGTTTTATAAAGACAAAAATATATTGTTGACACATGGACATGGTGGAGTGCACCTACATGAAACCTGCATTGTGGAAACACTTATGAGATTTGATCAGGAAACAAATTCTGACTTGCGGAGTTTTCTGTTTTGTAGGTTTCTGACTGATTCATATCTTGGTCACCCTACCTTTGAAATTTCTCTCTCTCTTCATCTTGGAGATGGTATGTATTACTCATGAGTCTCATTGTTCTGTTCTTAATGAAGTTTCATTGTTGTTGTGCATAACACTCTCTCACCCCCCCCCCCCTTCTCTCTTTCTCAACCAAGTGCCTACTTTTTGGTTGGTCATGTGTTGTATGGCTTGATCTCATTCATTTTTGAAGGTGAGATTCATTGGTTGCTTGATTTTTTATTTCCTCTTTGTGGGCAAGTTCCAAATGATATTCACGTTGTATATATTTCCTATGGCGTTATAAGTTTTAAGCTATGTCAATAGTCTAATTGTTATTTGCCAGGCGTTTATCTCGTGTGAACATGCACCCTTCTTATGGACCTGTCTTTGAATCAATTAATTGTTGACATGATGTTGGAGATTATTTGTTTTAAGTAATAAGTCCTGAAGGTACTTAGTAACCTTAATAGAGTTTGGCATGGGTGTGTTTGTTAAGTCTCATGTTGCACGCACCAAATCAATGCCTTCATCTCAAAGACTTGGGACCCATGTGTTAGCTTGGTGGTGATGCATGGACTAATGAACATTGTTTTGTGTCTCGATGCTTTCCTTTGGGGTTTCAATCAAACAAACGTGCTCTGCTCTACGGTCTTGCCACATTGGCATCACTTGCGGAGGCTCCTTGTAGTACGCTGGCATATATTCTTGGGACACTCAGTCAGCCAAGCTAAACGAATGTATGCCCAAACGCCCATTATGCTCACGATGACGTGCTTAACACCTTCTGCTCATGTAACCGCACTTCAGCTTGCCCTCCTATCATGATTCATTACGCAACTGTTACCTTCATATGACATCCTGATACGCTCATACTGATCTAGGTCTGTAGCAGGGTCTAAGGATTCCGTTGGAGTAGATGTTGCAGTTTTGGGGCATTCCTGTGACCGTTGCGTCGGATTTCCTGAGATATGTAACTTGGGCGCTAGAGTCAAGGATTTATAATGCGCTTCTAAGTTCTCCCTCATCTGAGATATTTGCAGCTTCACAAATCATGGAGAAAGATACCCCCATAAGGAAGTATTCTCCATATGAACGCAAGAGCATGTGGTTCAATGTTTCCTTGTAGGATCATGCTCAACTACTGATGTCACCATAGAGGCGTTGTCAAGTAGAATACATATGTGATGATAGCTACGTTTATTGTTTGGTCAAGCAGAGGGGGCCTCCTTTTTTTCCCGCTACTCAAACACATGACTGTGGTCTGCTTAAGTGAGTTGCCTGCCAGGCCCAACCCTTACATGAATTGTGGTTCCCATCTACGGTTGTTTCCAAGCAAGCAAATCTTCCCTTCTGTTCAACATCCTAAATGTTCTGCTTTACTGCCTCGGGTTCTCCAATTTTTGCCCCTCTTTCTCTCTCTGTCGTCTCTGATCATGGCTGCTATCGTTGCCCACCGCTTGTGGTCTCTCCATCTCAATGATTGCCATACGTCCCACCGGCAACCATCTACGTTAGGCATTCTGGTTTACAGCGTTGTATTTAGGTTAATCTTTGAGAATAAGTTGTGTTATTTAGGGAGGCCCAAGGAAGCAAGGGGATGGAACTTCTAATTTCTCGGCCATGAACATACAGGGAATGTCAGAGGGTTGAAGGACCTGGTTAAGTGATGGTTAGATGACGTAAGGTAGATGAAGATGGGAGTAATGAATCAGTTGCATTAGTACTTTATGCATCTCGCCTTTTTTGGGATATCGAAGATGGGTTTTGTTTGGGAATTACAAAGCCCAAAACTAGCAATTTTCTTCTCTAAAATTAAGATTTGCAAGCTCCAATTTCCATCATAGTCATCTTTATCTGTACCATGCTGCTTCAAATGTGTTTCTTATGCTCTGCAATAGTGCAATCGCCAATCATGTAGCATGATGTTATGTGCAATGAGCAAGGTTTAGGTTGAACTTTGGGATGCAAAAAGCAAAGACGTCTCAATGAGATAGAGCAATCTTTAGATTCTCAATTTGAATATGACTAAGAATCAATACAAATTTCGGAAAAATTAACATACCTTCGAGTTGTGCTACTTGTTTGACTTCATGCCTATTTTGTTTTGGTACTTACTACTTAAGATACCAGTTGTGCAAAAAATTGTAGAGTTTACCTTAGAATCGTGAGGTCAAATCAATTCTCTAAAACCGCAATTGTTGGTGCAGGCTTCAAGGCTTCTTGCGAACTTGATTGTGATGGGCGGTGGAATAATGGCTAGAGCTGTGGTTCAAGCATATCGTCAGGCACTTATGAGTATGCCTTTTGTTGGCTCTTCTTTCTGCCATTAGGATATACTGTTTGGATTTAAAATTGGTTACTTTATATAATTAATTTTGAGTGCATGATCACATCAGTTGCAAATATGATGGGATTTTGACTCTTTTTCTTCAAAATACAAGGAAGTAAAGAGCTGAAAACGAGTCCTTTCGTAGCTAGCTCTTACTTGTGTTTAGTGAGGAGGCTACCTAGATAGAGGTGAATATAGCCCTGGTTATGATTTCTTCCTTGTGCAGGCCTGCCTTTATGTGAGGGGGGTAGACGAAGGTTTTACTCTGCCATCTCTTTCTGTCTGCTTCCAGAGATTTATCTTAGGAAAGCCACATGGGAATCCTCATAGCCAACAATAGGAGTAAGAGCAGTAGCAAACCGTAAGGCAAGCCCTAGGGAAACGATCTTGTGCTTATGTAAGGTTCAATCTCCGCTGGTATTCCCAGAGTGAAATGCGGAGTATGTGAGCCAACAATTAAGACATGGTGTAGGATATTGTAATTGAACTTTGATCTTTCAGATTTAGTCTTTCCCACTATCATATAGTAAGAAGCATTTGGACTTGAGATCAGGTAAAGGTTGACCAAGCCTGTGATGTTTAGCTGGTCTTTTGGGATGGTCAGCTACACTGTGTTTGAGACTTGGCCCGGACTCCAGTGGGGGGCAGCAGTGGGGAATCTTGGACAATGGGCGAAAGCCCGATCCATTCTGCTAGTCCTTTGATTTAAATGTCATTCTGGGCACACGTGACGGCCTGTCATAGTTGTCTTGATCCATTTCTTTCCTTCATTTGAATATCTTGTGTCTGCTCACTGCAGATGCCTCGAAAAACGGCGTTGCTCAAGAAGCAGCACAAAACATCATAAGAGCAACCAAAATTATGGCCGAACCAGAGGCCAGGCAGATTCTAGGCGTCACTGAGCGTTCATCTTGGGAAGAGATCTTGCAGGTTTGTTCCATCGTTCTAGTACCTTTTTCTATGATGTCTTTCAGAGCAGAAGTCTTAAGGTCTGTTTGGAACTTAGCGAAAGGAAAGTGTATAGGAAGGGGAATAGTTTTTTTTTTATCAGAAAGGGGAATAGTTATTTCCGCTCTTTTTTGTTCTTCATAGAAAAGGAATGAGAAAAAAAAAGCCAATGACAAGGCAATGTAAGCTTATCTACCTCCCCTTTTCCTTTTCTTTCCTCATATTCTTTTGTTACTTTCGTAATCTCATTGCATATTAGTGGTTCCCCTTCTCTTTGAAACAAACATGAGAATTTATTTTTCTTCTCAGTTCCTTCCCTTTCTTCGTAAAACAATAAAGGAAAGTAACTATTCTGCGCATAATTTGTCTCATTTACTTTCTCGTCCTTTGTTTCCTCTCCCGTTCTCAAGTTCCAAACAATGTAACTCTCTGTACATTTTGCTAATTGACGTTTCTTCTCTTTTGTGCAGAAGTATGATCACTTGTTTGAGAAGAATGCCAAGAACGGGAGTTTTTACCTCCAATCGAAGGTTCACAGAGCCAAAGAATGTTTAGAAATGGAATACAGGCGGGCAGCTGAACGTGCAACCGGCTCATAATTGGCGCTGCTTAGTGTTACGCAGACTCTTCTGGTCAGTTTTGAATTCTCCCTAACATTCACAGGTCATTCTAGAGGAAAATACTGATCAGTTCAATCTTCCGAGTTGTATTTGACGATTAGATATGACTTCTGCACCGCATATTGTCTTATCGCCCGAAATCAGAAGGTATTTTTTGGCCGTTGTTCATGCTATGAGAGTGTATTTGAACTTTAAAAGCATTATATGGAAATAAATTATTATTGCTCGAGGATAGAGTTGTCAAGAAATTTGGAAGTCCTTGGCATGTTTTTTACCGTATTTTTTTTCTTTTACATCGATGATTTACGCATCGGGTCTTTGCAGGGACATACAAAATTAAAGGTTGGGTTACGAACGTTAGAAAAAACTGTAACGTGTAAAGGGTGATATCTATTGTGATTGCATAATCCCTTTGTTCCTGATTATTAATCCGTTTTTCATTTTGGGATGTTAAAAAATGATTAATCTTTTATAAAAGTGGAAATAGAAATTTGATGATTTTTCAAAAGTATCCCTAACAACTGAATAGTAAGTGTTGCAAAGTAGGTAGATTATGGGGGCCATAAATGAAATGGTGTCATTCAATTTAAATATAAGTGCAATCATTTACATGTTTCTTTTGAAACTCTGAAAATGGAACCAAACATCAAAGAACGGACATTATTTTTCCAAAACTCTTGGTTGGGCATGTGTCGGATTGTTCAAAATAATGTTGGCCGAGTGTCGGGAAAACAACTATAATTCTACTAGAAATTTGAAATTTGAAACTTGAAACATGGGTATGGCGGTCATCCGGGCTCATTTATCCCTCGGTCCGTACTTGGATCTTTGGAAATAAACTGATCCAATGGGCTTGAATTGTGCAGTTTGGAACTTTGGGTAGCCCAACGCGAGCCTCACTCTGAAGGTTCGATCCGCTCCGTTCATAGACAAATGGAAATATAGAAGCAAAGGGCTGGGTTGGTAAGCCAGATAAAATGAGCCGAAGGAGTCGAGTAATTGATTTCTTAATCTTGATTTGAAAATTTAACAGGCTTCAGATTACGTTAACACTTAGCTTGTTAACAAGGCGAGTTGGACTCAAACAAGCTTTAATCAAATCAAATATGAGCTGATTTCGAGTAACTTAAATGCGTTGTATTGCATCATTGGTCAAACACATTGGGTATATTTAGTTCAAGCGTGGTTTGAGAGCTTAACGAGTTTTAGAAAAATGTTCAAGCTTGGTTTGCTACATGGTTTATTATATCAAGTTGATCCATGTAACAAGTCGATCTTAACTAACTTCTTCCAAGGGAATACAAGTTCGCGCTCGATTAGTTTAAATCATTTATCCATCGTTTTAAACGGCGATGCAACTATATATGGATTCCCATTTTTCAAAACAACATTCTGGCCAAGATAGATGGGTGGTGTAAAAGCCCAATTCACGAACAAGAAATGCATTAGGATTGTTTGTTTTCGTCATTCTCCTTATCTCATTCATAGTATTATTCTTCAACAAGATCATCCACTCGCATTCTCAATTCTCTTTCTATGCTCTCGCGATTACAAGTACTTCATAATATTTGAAAAATGTTTTCACTTGTATGCTTGTGCTCTCGCACGAGCACGTCATTCATTACGTGACTATGGTTCTTTATTGTAGTTACTATTAGGGAATTGATTTTGTCATTCCTCTTTTTGTTAATACCACTCCCCTTCTCTCACAAAACAAATCATCTAATAAAGACACAAAGGGAAGTGACATTAACAAAAAAAGAGAATGACAAAATCACTCCTACTATTATCATAGATGGAGCCAACTGCCAAGGCATTAGGTGGGGTGGCCTAGCCCCCAAAGTTTTGAGTAATTACACAACAGTCCTAATATGGGTATGTGTTCTTCAAAAACTCACAAAATTTACACAGCTGGCCCCCTCACGTTTCCTCGTACAGATTGTTATTGTACAACTCATGTGTCATTTTTAATTATATACCTTGAAACATAATGAAATTAGCTATACTATTTTTCATCTACAAATTTCAGTTGTGCATTCTTCTTATATGTATTTGGCAAGATTAAATTTCGGAAAGTGAGCTCCAAAATTTAAAAATATCATATTGTATCGATCATGGATAATGCTAGAGTATCCTCTTCTTGTTTGGGGATACCGTATCCCCCTATAATATAATCACTTGAAAACATAATATTAAATCAGTCGAATACATAACACTTTTTCAAAAAATGGCATAACATTTTTCAAAACGTAACCACTCAAAGGTATAACATTAAACCATTCAGAGGCATACCTTAGGCCCCGTTCAATTGTCGGGAATGTTGTGTGAGAAATTAGTTCTCAGAAAAAGTAAAGTGAAGTGAAGTAAATTAAGGAAAATGAAATTTATTTTCCTGTGTGCATTCTCTTGACAAGAAACCTTGCAAGAAAACAAGAAGAAGTGACAAATGCCTAACAATCGATGACGGGCTAGCATACTTTAGAATCTTATTAGTCTTCTCTTTAGAGTACTCATTATGGAATTGATCAAGAAGATTGCCAAACCAAAGCTCATGGGAGGCTATCCCTATTTGGCGGAGTACGTACGTATCCGGGATACGGTATTCCAACAGGAAAGTTGAAACTGTGAGTCCTAGCTACAACTTTTTTAGTAACTAAACACACAGAAAGTTACGGAAAAATTGATTTTGTCATCATTTCTCATTCTTTTCGTGCAACTGAACTGGGCTCCCTTGTATCATTTGCGTAGAATTTTCTCTCAAATCTCGGCCTTCTGATACCAAAATCCTGGCTCCGTCCGTGGGTGATTAATATGGGGCTCCAGAATTACTGTTAAGAACTTAATTAAGACAGCTACAAGAAAGTTGACCTTTGCGTTTTTTGGAGAAATTAAGATATACTCCAAAACATAAGTATCTCCGACGACCTTTGCTTTGGTTGCAGACTTGCAGTACTGCACATTTACATGGTTGCTACGTTTTGGGGCGTAGCGGGTACATATTAACTGCGGGGCCGGCGGTGGTGGGTTTTAGCCGCAAATATTGACGCCGACAGAGCCACGTACAGATCCAAAAGAGAATTAAAGTCAGCCGAAAGTGATAATGACAAGTACTATGTTTCCATCATCAAACATAAGATACTATACTACTAGAAGATAGATACTACTGAATAATGGAGTAGTAGTATTCTAGAAAAGTTAGATACAATGGTCCGTTTGTTATCACTTGTAAATTTTAAATTTGTAGATTATAAACCCAAAAGAATGTAAGTATATTTCATGTAGGCCTTGTTCCACTATATATGGTTCTTATTTTTTAAGTATTCTCTCCGTCCCAAAAGGTTGGACACTTTCGGGACTGGGTGCCATTATATCTTCCAATTTATAAAGATTTATGTGATTTTGAAAATTTTGTTTAATAAAATTTATTGAAATCTATCAATTAAGATTCATGTTGATCTTTGTAAATCGGAAGATATAAGCAATTGAAAATGGCATACGCAGTTCCAAAAGTGTCCAACTTTTTGGGGCGGAGGTATTACTTTTTCCGCTTTACGAGACATGCCATTCTCTCCCAATACATCACTTTTAATTCAAAAAATAAGTACTTATTTTAGTTAGCGGAACGGGGCACGAATGTACCAGAAAACTAATACTCCATTTGATACTATAAATTTTTACAAGCTCGAATAAAATTTGAAGTTGTTTTGTTAAATAAGTTATAGAATAGCTTAAATTGTCCGTTATTGTTTTATACAGGTTCTGAAATTAAAGAATGTTTTCACAATACATAAACTTTTCAGCTTTAAATAAATAAAACAGCTACATATTAATTAATTAGACCTTCAAATTATTTCACTTTAGGTCAAATATGCTAAAAAGCTAAATATAAGTAGTAATACACTTGCTAACAAAATCTACTCATTAGATATTTAAGTAAATAAACTGAATATATATATCAGTGTTTTTCGATAATTTAAACCACACCGAAAATACTTTTCCCAATGATAATTTTTTCTCAGAAGCAAAACTAGAAAGATGTAGAAAAAACCTAGACAGATGAAGTATCATATGTTCTTCAGGAAATCTGTCCACACAGATTTTTCATGCACAGATCGTGCACAGATTGGGATGTGGGGCCCACTATCGGTCCCACACAAATGATCCGAGCCGTTCATTAAATTTAAAACATGTTTTCCAATCCACTACCTATAAGTACTCGATCCAATCATCTAACTTTTCATTCAAGTTTTAAGATCCTAAAAACTGGACGAAAAGTTGGATGATTGGTTCGAGCACTTATAGGTTGTGGATTGAGCTGATTTCTCACGGAAGGCCTTCAAACCATGTTTTAAATTTAATGAACGGCTCGGATCGTTTGTGTGGGACCCGTAGTGGGCCCCACATCCCAATCTGTGCAAGATCTGTGCGTAAAAAATCTATGTCATTAGCACTAGTATATTTTTAGAATATGTACTCAGAATTTGGGAAAAAATAGATTTAAAAAAAGCTCTTTAAAATTCTTTTGATTTAATCGTACATGCATTGATTTAACAGATACTCCTACATAAAATTAGCATATGTAAAGTGTATGCTTTCAATTTGACCACGCTAAAACTAGAGACTGCAAAAATTTAGATAATCCATTAATTTGTTAATGCATTAATGATTGTGGTCTCTGTGTGTGTGCGTGAGAGAGAGAGAGCAACTAAAATGTTGTGTACCATAGGCGTAGCTATCGGAAAACTAGAGAGAGAGAGCAACTAAAATGTTGTGTACTATAGGCGTAGCTATCGGAAAACTAGAGAGAGAGAGAGAGCGCAAGGCGTAGCTATCGGAAAACTACAGAAGTATCGATACAAGTCAAAAAACAGGGAAATCCAGTCAAGATTTTTTTTTCCCGGACTAGATTGCAAAAAACAAACTTGACATTATGGGCATTTGAAATACAAGCTTAGAGCATTCACAGTGGAATAACCAAAAGTCAATAATCAAAAGTTGCCACATCATCTTTTGGTTATGCATTTAAGGGGTTGCTAAGGTTAGCAATGTAGAAGTCCACAATGGTACAATCAAATTTGAATAACCAAAACTTGCCACATCACCTTTTCAATTTATAAAAATTTAAAAATTGTGAACAAAGAAAACAATTTTTTAAAAATAGGTTTCAAACTAATAAAAATAGGTTATTAGAAAAAGAGAAAATAGTTTTTTGAAAACTTTGATTTTAAAAACAAAGTTTTCGGGAAAAATTAAAAAAAAATAGTTTTCGAATAAAAAATAGTTTTTGAATTTTTTTTAAAATAATAGTTTTGGAAAAAACAGTTTTAATAAAAAAATAGTTTTTGCAAAAAAAAAAAGTTTTGCGAAAAAATAGAAACTATTTTTAAAAGTATTTTTCTTAGAAATATGTTGAAAATGGAAGAGAGAGAAGATTTTTGTGTTACGATGGTGTACTAAATTAAGGAAATGTGGGGACAATTAAATTTGATTATTAGCAAAAAGTTGCTAGTTTTGATTATCCAATGATCAAAATTTGATGAGTTGCTAAGAGGTTGCTAAGTTTGATTATTCCACTATGAGCTCTTTTTTGAGCAAATGTTGCTAACCTTAACAACATTTTAATTTTGATTATACCACTGTGGATACTCTTAGCAATTGAAAACTGTCTAAAATCTTGACCGCCTCTCAAGGTTTCAGGTTCGAAACCTTTTCGGTGCTATCAATTCATTTACGCCTATTCCAAACCAGGCTTTTGCTTCGTTTTTAATTAGGCTCCCGGTCCGCAAGTGAACGGTGCGATCGTTTTTCTAACATTACTCGAGATGCACAAAATTTGACTCGAATACCTGATTTATTAAAAAAAACGTTTTCACTTGTATGCTTGTGCTCTCGCACGAGCACGTCATTCATTACATGACTATGGTTCTTTATTATAGTTACTATTAGGGAATTGATTTTGCCACTCCCTTTTTTGTTAATAAAGACACAAAGGGGAGTGACATTAACAAGAAGGAGAGTGACAAAATCACTGCCCTACTATTACCATAAGGGCCTGTTTGGATGGGGGATTTGTTCCCGGATTTGCCAAGCCCCCAGACTTGTTCTCCCCCTCTCCCTCTTCTCCGGTGTTTGGCTGTGCAAAATGGAAGGGGGATTTGAGCTCCTAGCCGGATTCCATCTCCGGCTCCTCCCGTATTAGTTAACGACAGGGGTAACCCTGTCGCTAGTGAATCCGGGAGGCCTTTTGACTGTTTTGCCCTCTCAAAACCCCCCTCCGCCATGACTGTGAAAAGCTCCTCTCTCTCTCTCTCTGTAACAATTTGAATGAGGCTGTGATGATATTTTCGAATCAGAAACTTGGAGGACTACTCTTGTTGTGGCGGGGTGACTAAGTGGGTCTCTCATGGCTCCTGTTGTTGCAGCCATGGCGGAGGGCCTCATTTGTTTGAGAAAAGACGAATCTGAGCCTTGTCGTCTCTCTTCAT
Source organism: Rhododendron griersonianum (assembly GCA_018127125.1). Taxonomy (NCBI): domain Eukaryota; kingdom Viridiplantae; phylum Streptophyta; class Magnoliopsida; order Ericales; family Ericaceae; genus Rhododendron; species Rhododendron griersonianum. Next base: position 38,362,233 of record CM030795.1, on the reverse strand, counting down.
ATCTCCATCTCTTTCGTAGATTTTCCTTTTTCCTTGTTAATTTGATTTTGATTTGTGTAGAGTGGAGTAGTAATTTTGGCTATATTTTTTGAGTTTTGGCTATGGAGGTGAGAGAGTGGGGAAGAAGAAGGGAAGGGGGAAAACGCAGACGGCCGGTTCAAAAACTTCCATACAGTTCAAAAAAAGGGAAAAAAAATTGGATGGGCAATGTATTTTTGTAAATAAAATAATATGGGCTCCAAATAAATTTTATTATAAATAATATTGAGTGTTGCTAGGGGTACATGCACTCATGTACATATATCGCGTACATACGCACTTTAAATCCGTATCAAGTCCTACAAAAAAGATCCAAGCAACTAATTTTTTACAAAGCAAAGTTGAATGTATCGTAAATGCCTTTACCGATATCGGGTTGAGTTAATTTTTTACAGAGATCATAAACAAACTATTCTGAACAAAATGAGCGACTCGGATCTTTAAGTTAGGACTTGATGCAGATTTAAAGTGCATATGTACGCATGTATGTACATGAGTGTATGTACCCCTAGACTTTTCGAATAATATTTTTGAAAATAATATTTGTCCATTTATTCAATATGTCCATTATTTATCTGTACAATTTTGATTTAATGCCTAATCGTATAATTATGTTTCAATTAGGAAATTGATTTTAGCACTCCAAAAATTGATGGAGGGGCTCCTAAACGACGTCGTTTTGTGTATCAATACATTACAGTTTTGGAGCCCCTCCATCAATTTTTGGAGTGCCAAAATCACAATCCTTCAATTATTGTAGTATAAGCATTAAATCTATACACAAGGGCAATTAAGTCATTTGACATCTTATCCCATCATATCCACCCACCAAATCCTCCTTCTCAAAAAATTATCCAAACACCTCGTTACAAATCCACTCTTCTTAAGAGGTGGGACCACCCTTCTTAACATATCACCTCTCATTACATATCCACCCTTAAAGCCATCCTTATTACATATCCACCAAAATCAAATCCTCCATCCAAACGGGCCGTAAGAGATGGAGCCAAGGCATTAGGTGGGGTGGCCTGGCCCCCAAAGTTTTGAGTAATTACACAACAGTCCTAATATGGGTATGTGTTCTTCAAAAACTCACAAAATTTACACAGCTGGCCCCCTCACGTTTCCTCGTACAGATTGTTATTGTACAACTCATGTGTCATTTTTAATTATATATATACCTTGAAACATAATGAAATTAGTTATACAGTACTATTTTTCATCTACAAATTTCAGTTGTGCATTCTTATATGTATTTGGCAAGATTAAATTTTGGAAAGTGAGCACCAAAATTTAAAAATATCATATTGTATCATGGATAATGCTAGAGTATCCCCTCTTGTTTGGGGATACCGTATCCCTCCTATAACATAATCACTTGAAAACATGCTATGGTGTCTCCGGTCATTTTGGGAACACCGTAATTTTTAGCATAACTTCACCATTATGAGCATAATTAAAACCTATTACAAGCATAACAAAACCCAAACAAGGCATAACCTAGGAATATCCAAAAAACCAACCAAGGCATAACCAAACCCAACCAAGGCATAACAAACAAGTTATACCTTGTTATGGTTTTGTTATGCTTGTAATGAGTTTTGGTTATGCTCATAATGGTTTTGTTATGCCAAAAGTTACGGTGTCCCCAAAATGACCGGGGACACCAAAGTCATTCCCAAACATAATATTAAATCAGTCGGTCGAATACATATAACACTTTTTCAAAAAATGGCATAACATTATTATTATGTTAGGCATAACATTTTTCAAAACGGCATAACATAACCACTCGAAGGCATAACATTAAACCATTCGGAGGCATACCTTAGGCTCCGTTCAATTGTCGGGAATGTTGTGTGAGAAATTGGTTCCCAGGAAAAGTAAAGTGAAGTGAAGTAAATTAAGGAAAATGAGATTTATTTTTCTATATGCGTTCTCTTGACAAGAAATCTTGCAAGAAAACAAGAAGAAGTGACAAATGCCTAACAATCGATGACGGGCTAGCATACTTTAGAATCTTAATTAGTCTTCTCTTTAGAGTACTCATTATGGAATTGATCAAGAAGATTGCCAAACCAAAGCTCATGGGAGGCTATCCCTATTTGGCGGAGTAGGCAAGACCTATTTTTGTAGGAAAGCGTACGTATCCGGAATATACGGTATCCCCGTAGGAAAGTTAAATCTGCGAGTCCTACAACTTTCTTGGTAACTGAACACACAGAAAGTTACAGGAAAGTTGATTTTCTCATCATTTCTCATTCTTTTCGTGCAACTGAACGGGGTTCTCTTGTATCATTTGCGTAGAATTTTCTCTCAAATCTCGGCCTTCTAATACCAAAATCCTGGCTCCGTCCGAGATTAATATGGGGCTCCAGAATTACTGTTAAGACAGCTACAAGAAAGTTGACCTTTGCTTTTTTTTTGGGAGAGAGATAAAACGTAAGTATCTCCGACGACCTTTGCTTTGGTTGCACTGCACATTTACATGGTTGCTACGTTTTGTGGCACAGCGTGTACATATATATATTTTTTTTTCTCGGCAAAAGAAAATTTTATTAAACTCGAAGAGGGTACATCGAATAAAAAGGAAGGGAGAACTAAAAAGTTCGCCACAACCCTAAAAAGGGAAGGAAAATAAAAGGAAAGTTACATCCAAAAAATACACATAAAAAAATGAGTCTTCTATACCGTTAAAGTTTGATTTGATTATCTTCTACTGTATACATTTTTATATCAAACTTGGCTTTGATCCATATGACTGCTCTTATTTTGATTAACTCTTCCAAATGATTGCGATCCACAATTTTATTGTTGAAAATAGCGTTTGCAATCAGCATGTACATATTAACGACGGGGCGGTGGTGGGTTTTAGCCGCAAAAATTGACGCCGACAGAGCCACCTACAAATCCAAAAGAGAAAGTCAGCCGAAAGTGGTAATGACAAGTACTATGTTTCCTTCATCAAACATAAGATATTATATGGATCCAAAAAAAAAAAAAAACATAAGATATTATATTATACTAGATGATAGATACTGAATAATAGTAGTATTCTAGAAAAGTTAGATACTTGTAAATTTTAAATTTGTAGATTATAATAAACCCAAAAGAAGCGTAAGTATATTTGATGTAGGCCTTGTTCCACTATATATGGTTCTTATTTTTAAAGTATTCTCTCCGTCCCAAAAAGTTGGACACTTTTGGGACTGCGTGTCGGTGTCATTATATCTTCCAATTTATAAAGATTTATGTGATTTTGAAAACTTTGTTTAATAAAATTTATTGAAATCTGTCAATTAAGATTCATATTGGTCTTTGTAAATTGGAAGATATAAGCAATTGAAAATGACACACGCAGTCCCAAAAGTGTTCAACTTTTTGGGACGGATGTAATACTTTTTTCGCTTTACGAGACATGTCATTCTCTCCCAATTAATACATCACTTTTAATTCAAAAAATAAATACTTATTTTAGTTAGCGGAACGAGACATGAATGTACCAGAAAACTAATATTTGATACTATAAATTTTGAAGTTGTTTTGTTAAATAAGTTATAGAATAGCTTAAATTGTCCGTTATTGTTTTATACAGGTTCTGAAATTAAAGAATGTTTTCACAATACATAAACTTTTCAGCTTTAAATAAATAAAACAGCAACATATTAATTAATTAGACCTTCAAATTATTTCACTTTAGGTCAAATATGTTAAAAAGCTAAATATAAGTAGTAATACACTTGCTAGCAAAATCTACTCATTAGATATTTAAGTAAATAAACTATACTCGTATTTGTTATCTTAGAGGTCCTAACAAATCTGAGGTCATGTGATCTGCTAAATGGAAGAGACTTCATTCAGTTTGTCTCTTATATAAACTGATCTTAAAAAGTTAAATATATATCAGTGTTTTTCGATAATTTAACCACACCGAAAATACTCTTCCCAATGATAATTTTTTTCTCAGAAGCAAAACTAGACAGATGTGAAAAAAACCTAGACAGATGAAGTATCATATATTTTTAGAATTTTTTTTTAAAAAAAATATTTTTTTAATATGTACTCAGAATTTGGGAAAAAATAGATTTAAAAAAAGCTATTCAAAATTCTTTTGATTTAATCGTACATGCATTGATTTAACAGATACTCCTACATAAAATTTGCATATGTAAGGTGTATGCTTTCAATTCGACCACACGCGCTAAAACTAGAGACCACAAATAATTTAGATAATCCATTAATTTGTTAATGCATTAGTGATTGTGGTCTTTGAGAGAGAGAGAGAGAGCAACTAAAATGTAGTGTACTATAGGCGTAGCTATCGGAAAACTACGGAAGTATCGATACAAGTCAAAAACAGGGAAATCCAGTCAAGACTTTTTTTCCCGGACTAGATCGCAAAAAACAAACTTGACATTATGGGCATTTGAAACACATGCTTAGCCATTGAAAACTGTCTAAAAATCTTGACCGCCTCCCAAGGTTTCAGGTTCGAAATCTCTTCGGTGCTATCAATTCATTTACGCCTATTCCAAACCCGACTTTTGCTTCGTTTTTAATTAGGCTCCCCGCAAATAAATGGTGCGATTGTTTTTCCAGCATTACTCGAGATGCACAAAAATCGACCCGAATACCTGATTTATTAAAAAAAAGAAAAGAACTTGACAAGTCAAGACATAGCGGCGTTCAAAAGAGGTAGCTTTGAGAGTAGAAAGTTGGAGAACATTCACAAGTCAAAAGTTAGCGACGAGAGCACAAGAATTGGCGGTTGGTTTTGGCATCTTTGTTTTTATTGATAGTGATGATAAAATATTAAAATAGTACTAGTAATTTTGTTTTTTCCGTAACACAGAGGGTTTCCGGGCCAGCTTGTTCTACCATGGGACTAAATCTCTACGGTCTCCACCAGCCTTTGCTAACCCAAAGGATTTTTACGAATAGGTGGCCCCAAAGGTTTTTTCACTGTGCAGGAAAGTCAAATTTGAAACCTCGCGGGAAGATAAGCCCCTTCCGTCTTGGCCGATCGGCGATCACCAACTGCACTGCCCCTCGGGGTTAATAAAATAGTACTACTGGTATGGATTTTTGAGCTCAACTTGTGTCAATGAGTCAACCACAGCCGAATTGCATGACTATCACCGTTTACTTCTCTCTTTTTTTTTGATCAGCCGTTTACTTCTCTTTTGACGACACGTTATTAATTCTTCCCTTTGAATGTCAGATTTGTACACATGCAGGCATATTCAGGTCAGGCATCTTTCATATAGTATCCGACGTCGGTGCCCATTTCGTCATTACCCATAGAAGAAGAAGGTCGTCTCTTAATCAATATCTCTATCTGCTAATTACTACTCCTATAAAATTAGGTGAGAAGTGAGAACGCCGCATGCCCATTAAAAGTTACTTCTGGTTTCTCACACAACCTACAAAGTGCAAAGGCGATCATGTTTATAGAAGCAGCTAGCGCCACACCTGTTAGTACCCCTCCCTCCCTCCCTCCCTCTCTCTCTCTCTCTCTCTCTCTCTCTCTCTCTCACACACACACACACACACAGCGCCACACTTGTTACCATATATAAAGTATTACTTGTGTATAAAAGTATGAGATGGGACTGTGCAGACTCTCACAAAAATTGAAACAACACGAGATTTTGTTTTTATTTTTATAACCGGATGTCCGGACTAACTTATGCCCACCTCGATTATTTTCGGGACCCTGAAGTTAACGACCAAGTAAACTCTTCGATGGCCTGAAGATTTTGGAATGGTTGCCGGCCTCTGTAGTATTTGAACATGCGACCTCATGGAGAACCAACGCTTATTTGCTTTCTTGTGTTCACTTGGCCAAACCTCTTAGGGTTCAACAACATGCCGGTAGCATTGTTCGTTTTGGGGTCTCAAAACCCCTAGACATAAATTTTCTCTCTCGTATCTCTCTCCACTCATTATTTTTCAAAATCTCCCTAAAAACCGAATAAGGGTGAATATCAACCTGAGATCTTATAAGATAAGGAAGTAAATCTAGTCTCATATCTCGACCCGGGCCATCCTCTTGGATTAGGAGTATTTCTGAGCTATATATATATATATCTAATAAAACACAAGGGTCTTTGGGAATATTCCTAAAGAATATTCTCTCTCAACGGTTCAGATTTCTCCTGACACAAAATTTATCTACTCATACAAACAAATCTAACGGACCAGATTTCTCTACCCTTCACATACAAACTAATGGCATGTTTTGTAAATAGCGTGCAATCCTAGGGCTTAAAATCCTGGGGCTTATATTGGAAACGTCTCCCAGAAGAAAAGGTAATTTCAACAGATTTATAAAATCAACACAATATACGTCAATTGATTAATAGGCGAGGGAGGATTTTTGGAAAGATTTGATGTATTGATTTTTGTACCGACTAATTTTATTGGGAGATAATGGCAGATTTTAGATTTTTGGGTGACAGATTTTTACGGGAAGCTTGATTTTTTGCAATAATTTTTTATTGCCGATTTTTTAGCAATATAGCCTTTGGCGTTTTTTTTTTTCGGTTTTTTTTTTCTCTCTCCCTAAACGTTTTCTTTACTGGCTGATTTTTCGGAAAGTGAAAAATAGTTAGTTTTTTATTCAACAAGTTTCTATTAGTTGTAACACCATTTATTGACTCTCATTTTTTTGGTGTGTGTTCAGAATTATAGGATGAATAGTGAGAATGAAATTAATATAAAATTAATATGGTGCATTGAACATGTCTCTTGATTTCAAGAGCTTCAAAATTTGAATCACTCAAACCCTGTCCTCATTTCAACGATGGCGATTTTTTCATGACTCTCTCTCTCTCTGTTTTTGTTGCCATTGTCAAACCCTGTCCTCATTTCAGCGATGGCGATTTAGTGTTTTGAGCCACTAGCTAGCAAGTGCCATAGGCACGGATAATTTCAATAGGGATGCGTAGTGCCGTAGGCACGGGCAAGCACTAGTATATATATATATATATACATGGCTGGGTAGTCGACCTTTAAAACTTGAATAATTGCACACAAGCATCGGGGAAAACCTCATGTATTCTGTAAAGCTTTGTACCTTGATCAATTCACCTTATTAGCTTATGGCCACCTTCGTTTTAATTTGAAGATGGAGAATGCTAGACTTTATCCCGCATCGTTCACTTAGTCCATCCAAAGTTCGGTTATATAATTTAGAGGACGTTCCACCCATTGTTGGTTGGTTGGTTTTAAGTTGGAACCCTCCTCCGATAAATCTAACATACAACCACCTTATTCCTCCTAACCTAATCTTGCAATCCAACAGTACTCTACCTATGCTAGAATCTATTCATAAGTAGTACTCCGGAAATTATAGGTGTAACTGATTCAGAAAGAGAAGTGTGTGGCTCATTTTTCCTTATAACTCAGGTGTCCGGTCACTTTACGGGATTACACCGCTCACTTGTGAGGTTCCAAAAAGCTTATATACGCTCATGATAATCATGTTTCGTTTGACGTGGGACCCAGCTGGTTTGAATAGAGAACACAATTTATTTGCGTTTTGTAGAAAATTTAGCCTTCATATAGATCGAACAGTTATTACGGTGGTTCCCCAATTGCTTTTTTTTAGAATAGGGACGGCTTATCTGTAACTAAAAAAGTTTGAAATGGACTTGAGCCCTAGAAATAGCTAGAGAAACCCTTACTTAGGAGGGAAGCAAGATATAGATACTACTACCCAGTGGCGGACCCAGAATTTTGTTATTCATAGATAATGGGGGCACATTATTATTCATAACCTTAAAGAATTTCACCGTCAACTATAATTATACACCATTTCAAAAGTTTTTAAACATATCCACACATATGTATTCTCTGCTAGATTTTTTCACTTGAGTGGTGAAGCGGCAAAATACGTTTTCCAAAATTTTGTTTTAATGTTCTGTTCTATCTTATTCTTTCCTAACTTAATAAAAGGATCTAGATTTCCTGCAAGTGCAATTTGCCCACAAGTATATCTCCTCTTGTCAATCCGAACCGTTCATATGATAGGGCTCGTCATATAATTTGTCCATTAAAAAATCTATGTTGATTAGACTTTAAATTATAACAACTCCATCGAAATACTTATACTCTTAAAAAATACATGGTCTAACAATTTTTTGCATAAATAAAATGTTCTTATCAAGTTGTTATCAGTGTCCGATCAATTTGATTTTTTGGGTGGACAAATTATTTGACAATCTTTACGTTATACACGTCTTGAATCATCGAGAAAAGATTCACAATTGTGCGAAATATATTTCGCACCTCTAAATCAAACAAGAAAAAACCTTAGTTGAAAAAAATACTAGTATGAGAGGGTGTGGGGGCACGTGCCCCTTAGTAAGTCCGCCTATGCTACTACCAAACTATTGGAGAAGTTTTTGGATTCTAGCCGTTTAAACGTGTTTTGAGCCGTCTGGATTCAACAGAGAGAAAAATAGGAGAGAGAGAGTGGTGGGGTGAGGGGAAGAGAGAGGGAATAAATCTAGACAGTTCGAAACACGTTTGAATGGTTGGGATCGCCGACGGGTACCGCCACGTGGTACCCGCTCGATCGGCACCCAAAATTTTATCAAACTGTTGCTAGCTAGTTTTTTTTTTTATTTTATCGGCAAAAAGAATTTTATTAAAAATAGAGGAAAGAAGAAGGGAATCCAACTAAGAGTTGAAAGATACACCACAAGGACAAAACCCGAAACACCCAAGAGTCTAAAAGGGTCCACAAAAAATAAACACTAAAACCCAACCCTACACCCAAAATAAATAAAGAAAGCCCAAAAACCCAAAACCGACTCAAACCTTGGGCCGGCCCACCCAAACCAACCCTCAAACCCAAGCCACCTTTAACATCCACCGCCGCATAAATCACCAGAGCCCAAGGTATTAGTACCATATAGTGTGAATGAACTTCAGCAGTCCTACACTAATTATGTTAAACCCATCACTTATTAAAGCACTTTACGGCTTCACTTCAATGATTCCTGGACACTGAATTGATGCCATTGCACCTTTTTTTTTCCTTTTTCTTGGACGAGAAAGATAAATTTCATTCATCACAAGAACACAATAGATGGAAAGAGATAATTATCTCTTATGGATGTGTGTGTACATGTATGTGTAGATTAAAGGCTTGTTTGGTATTTTTAATTTGCTTACTTGCTTATTTTGTTTATTGTATGTCTTTGCACATTATTTGTTTTAAGCAAAATAAGCAAGACCACAAAACGGGCTTTATAAAAATGGGTATACCCACGTTCATACAGCCAAGACCCCCCAAAAAAATTAAAGAAATCAGGGTCCAGTTTTTTTTTTTTTTATAGGCAAAATTAATTATGAAAGATATAAAATGAAATCAGCAAAATACAGTAGGAAAAGAAGTGGATTGAGCAACTTCTTCTCGTGAGATGTAATCCTACTATTTCACCCCTCAATTTTCTCAAAAAATCTATTAGCAAGACGCCAACAAGATTCAAAGCCCCAAACCTACCCTTAATGTTGAACCAAACCCCAACTCACCCCCAAAATCATGGTCCAGTTTTTACACCCCTAAAAAAAATAAATGAATAAGTGAATAAGTAAATCGGAGAAAAGATACAAAATGGTCTACATGCATATGAAGAATTCGTTGCAGGATTAATAACCATCAAAATTCACATCAAGAAATGCTTATATATATATATATATATAAACCCTGAGATAATTTGATCATAACTCACAATTAGTACTATAACATGGCAGTTTGAAGAGGTAAAGCATTTTGAGTACTATTTTTTTTTTTTTTGAAAGGCAAAAAATTTATTAATATTTGGAAACAAATTACAAAGATTAAAAGGAACCTAGACAGCTTCAAGCTGGAGCAAGAGAAAACCAACAAGGGAAAACAACAACTCCAACAATCACAAGGACCCCAAGGGAAAACGATAACACACCAAGGTTGACAAGAAACCAACAAAGAAAACACCTAAAACTCAAAGCTAAACCCAAAAGGGGCGGCACACCCAAGCCTAAGCATTTTGAGTACTATTGATGCAAAATATATATACAACCTTATTGAGATGGAGATTCCCATATGCTGCCATAGATATAGAGAGCTCGTTTGCATTGTTTGACGGGATTAATAGTGAAGAGATATATATGTGCAACATATATAGTTGGGATGTTTGTGTTGCATTAATTATTGATGCCGTCTTGCCTTTGGTTTGTTTAATCTTAGGTAATTTATTTCCATCGATTAATAAAATTCTCTTTTTGCTGGTAAAGAAAAAATACTCGAGATATATAACCGCCTAAGATAGATAATCCTTTCAGGCTATTTCGTATTGTATATTCTATGCATGTTTAATACTTTTGTGAAATTTTTAACCAAACACGAAATATGTAGATTATAGCAATATATAGTCGAATTTGATGTCATAATCGGTTAAACAAATGGTTCCAAAGAGTATTGAAATTAGAGATAGACAATGATAATTTGAACATTTGATGTACTGACAATTTATAAAATGTTTCGTTTGTCGAGCAAAAAAAACAATTGATGTACTGACAGAAAACCAATATAAAGGCATTAATACGAAAATCGCAAGTTGATTACATTCTCACTCACTTGAATTTCATCAAACTTAAACTTCTTGAAAACATCTAGATATAACAAATAATTTGAAAACAGACTAGAGCTTGCAATGAAAAATAACAACTTACATTCTATATATCACCTTCCATGCATCTAGCTAGTGCTCCTTCTTGATATCAAAGTCTTCCCAATTCCTATTAGAATCAGAACTTGAATAAGAATTTCCAATCTGATCAGATGAATATCTCATGATCTCTCCTTCTTGTCGCTGATCGGATGATGTTACAGTTTGAGAAACAAATGTTCCTCCAGGATAATTACCCGAATCACCCGAAATTCCATCGTTCACATTAATGTTTCTACCCCCACCATGAAGAAGTTGTGCATATTGAAGAACATGATTAGTGTAATTCGTTCTATCGGGAGATAAAAGGGGACGAGCAGGAGCAGGAGCAGGAGCGAGTGAATTTTGGTAACCGAAAAATTCGGTGGTTTTCCCTTGGACTCTTTCGGGGAAATTAAGCTTGGCTTTATTTCCTCTGAATCTAAGAGCAGCTTCATCATAGGCAAGTGCCGCACCCTCAGCCGTGTCGAAAGTCCCCAGCCAGACGCGGGCAGCCTTTTTCGGGTCGCGGATTTCGGCGGCCCATTTGCCCCATGGCCTTTGCCTCACTCCCCTATAGTGTCTCCTCTTAATATTACCTTCACATGATATATTTGAAGTTAAAATTGTGGTACAATATATATGCATATGTATATATGGTGATGCAATAATAGATTGTGAATTCCCATATATGGATCATGGCATTGCACTCAGGTGGGAAAGCATGATTCCTATAGTACTATGTGAATATATCTCTATTATAAAACAGAATGGTGTGGGGACAAGTTGTTGGAACGGCTCAGATTTGTTTGATCCAAGGGTTGAGATGCATTCTCCCACTTCCCGGTTAAGTGTCCATAGTTTTCACCTAAATCACACAACTGCCATCCCATTCCAACCGGAATACGTAGTGCCGTAGGCACGGGCTAGCACTAGTTAATTAATAACTCGAAAGGGTAGATGGAGATAATAAAAATAGAATGCATCACCCGATCTTTTGAACATTCGTCCCAACTAGGTTAGCACCAATGTCTACGAAAATCAGGTGCAAAACAGCATATCCTCAAGGTAGAAGAAGAAAAATGATTCCCACAAAATAAACTACATATAAACATTCATACCCACAAAATCAACTACATATAAAGTAAAATTTATAACCGAATCCATTCTCTTCCAAAAAAAAAAACTGAATTCATTCTGCTTATGGTTCGCACAAACTTTGAATCTATATCATACTCCTCACTTTTAGATTTTTTTAAAGATTTTTTTTTGTTAAATGAATTTCTAGAGAAGGAATTAATAAGTTAAGTTATTGAGGATTAAAGGGGTTAGGTTATTTCCATAGTGTGGTATGTAGGGGGTTTTGTGGAATAGAAAACATAACGAGTGCACCTACTTATTCAGGCAAATAAGTTTTGAATATGTATTTTTTTTTTTGGTACGTCGGAAATTCAATTAACTAAAAAAACAAGGTCCACAGCAGAGACATAACAAAGATAAAGGATAGAATAGCCCAAGATAAGCCCAAAGAGCACTAATCTAAAGCCTGCCTAAGAAGAAGGCTATCTTTAATTAAGAACTCCCGTAGGGAGATGGGGGTAGTCACTGCAATAGTCAGCTTGTCGTTTTGTTCGATCAACTCCCAAGTGGGCAAGATGATCGGCACATTGATTGGCATTGCGGTAAGTGTGGGATAACTTGGTGCCCGTGCGATTTAGCAGCCCATGAGCTTTAGTTATGATGATACTTTGAGCTTTGAATATGTATTTAATAATGCTTATTGCGGTATTAATTTGCTGAAGAACTGATTGCATCATTGCATGGGGAAACAAGTACAACCACGATCCTTGAGTGAAGCATAAAAGAAACAGCTAGCAAAGAAGAGAGAGAGAGAGAGAGAGAGAGAGAGAGATGAACAGAGTCTTACAAGCAAACAATTGAAGCACATGAATATTCTTGTTTCTATCTTGTCAATCTTGGATTTGGGTCTCAGATTCTTGGGCACATGATTGTTCTTAGCTTTGTTTAGTAATATGATATCGTCAAATCTTTGTAACAATTTCAAAGATTAATACAAAAAAAAATTGATCTTGTTTGTATATATCTTGGGTACTTCACTTAGAGTTGTTTTATCTTTTTGGCGATGTTTGTTATGCACTTCTGAATCTAAAACTCTTGAATAATCTTTCTAATTCCTCGCAATTATGTACGAAGAAAACAAGTCATGATCGAAACGGAATAATATTTTAGGTATTCACTTAATCTTGTTAGCTAGGTATAGGGTTAGATCATAGCATTGAGGTGGAAAAATCGCTTACCTTGATCTTGATTTTGTTGACGAGATTGGTTTTGGGAGAAGGCTGATGAAGAGTTGCCATGAAAGTCATGAGGAAGCACTAGGGTTTTATCATGATCAGTAGCAGTAGCAGTAGCAGTAGCAGTACTGTTTCCAATAATTTGAGAGAGAGCTGAGACCATGACCGCGGTATCTTGTTCGGATCGAGCCGAGTAAGCAGGGAAGTTCATCATGTATTCTCCTCCTCCTCCTCCTCCTTCTTCTTCTTCTTCTTTTTCCTCTTTGATCTTTTCCGATGATTCATCGGATGCAATAGGCCTCTTCCCATGCCTTCTATGATCCACTTTTGAGTTTATTCTATTCAAATGGTCAAGTAACTGATGATAGGGGATGGGAATGAAGACCAAGAGAGTCTAGAGAGAGAGAAGAGAAGAGAGAGAGAGAGAGATTTAGGGTTAGATGAAGGAGCTTATCTATCTCTATACCTCGATCTCCTTGGTTTCTTGAGTAGTGAACTGACTGAATGTGAAAAGAATATTGTTTGGTCATACTTTTGTAGCCAAAGAAGACTTTCAGGGAAATTTGACGTAATATAGTAGGCTACTACTAGTATAGTGGAAAGTGATTGGTTTATTTAAAATATAAAACAAAAAAGTTTACGAGAAATATAATTCAATATTGTTTCTTTCCCACTTTGTTGTACTAAGTATTTTTTGCTTTCGGTTTTCATAAAGATTTTATTCTCCTCTGAGCAAACTATTTCAAAGGATACTACTATTAACAAATACATATGACATACGTACGTCATATATATATATATATATATATATATATATATATACTAGTGTTTACCCGTACCTACGGTTCGGACATTTTTGTAATATATTTTTATTTTTTTATGCCGACCCAGAAGCCGAGCAGTGGATAAAAAGAATCGATAACATTTTTGTAATATATTTGTAAGAGTGTGGGTGTTTTTTTAAGAGAGTTGGAGAGTACACATCAGCCATTTGATCAAATGAATCTCAGCTCTTCTTTCAACTTGTGTTTGTGTGGTCCCCACACCCTTGTATTTTATTAGGTAGATATATAAAATACCTTATTAAGGTGACCGAGCAAAAATATATATTTTTTTCGTTAACTAATTTTTTTTTTTTTTGATTTTCCAAACTCAACCAGTTTTCTCACTTTTTTTTTATCGGAACAAATATTTTAATACAGAAAACTTGACAAAAAGTACATCAAGTTACGAGAGATGTGACAGGATAGATCTGTAAAGACCCGATATTTTAAAAAATATATATATAATAATAATTATCAAAAAAAAAAATTATTTATGTTGTCACAAATTTTATTCCAAAATCGGTCGTGTGCGCACGTGTCCAGCGAATAATTTTTCTTAGTACACGTACGCGTTGCACCGGAGCATTTTCTTTCAACCCAACCCTTTTCCATCCTTCAAATTTTCGGCAGGAGATAGAGACAAATCCCTTAATTTCCTCCCTAAAACCCTCTCCATTAGACAACTCATTTTTACCCATTATGTAAAACTCTCCATGTAAATCCAACCCATCTTTTTAATACCCCCTCTTCCTTTTTATTTTTCCCAGCCAAATCCCTCTCCCATTTCGGCAGAGAGAGAGAGGCCGGCATCTTCACCAATCTCCACCACCTCCTGCTGCCATCACCACCAGCCAAGCTCACCACCACCAGCCGGTTTCCTCCATCACCACCGTGGACCGTACCACCCGAACACCACCGCCTTCCGTTGTCACCGAGAACACCAGCCGTGTACCTCCATCACCACCGTAATCCATCTCTTCACCATCGGAATCCCACCGCCACCGTACATTCCCATCACCACCGTACATCATCATCTCCATCAACCGAGCTCCGCCGCCGCTCCGACCCGCCACCGAACCTCTCCGTAAATCGTCTCGCCGGACGAGAGGTAGTCCAAACTCACCTCCCTAAATATATATTATGTTCCGTATTGATTGTTTCGTGTTTCGGTATGATAATAATCAAACCCGACGTTGCCGGTCGAGCCCGGCCAAGATCCTCTGTTTTTCCGACATGAAACAGTAGCTCTGGAGAAATTTGTTGAAACTTAGTTGTAATAATTACAGTTTAGCCCCTCAAGATTTAAGAGGTTATAAATCTAACTCTTGAGTAGTAAAATTTAATATTTAGCCCTGAGATTAATTAGTTTTCGATTCCAACGCCGCCGGCCGAAACCCACTGAAATGTCCGAACGCATGACCACTGTTTATTGGTAATATATTTTGGATTATTTCCAGCTTAGTCCCTCAAGTGTGTTTAGTTTGTAAATTCCACCCTAGTGTATTAAAAGGGGAAAAATTCAAAAAAACCCCTGAACTTTGAACTCAATGTCAAATAGGCACCTGAACTTAAATAAATTTCAATTGAACACCTGAACTTTCACTCCGTTATCAATTTACCCCCTGCCGTCTCAATCCGTTAACGGCACAGTTAAAAAAAAAAAAAACTTACCACCAGTTTGCAATCCTATGAAGCAGAAACGTGATTATGAGAGCCTTAGAGACAAAATTTGATTATGTCTCTTTAGAACAATATGATCAGAATAATAAGATCTTCACACCCGTTCAAACGGATTAAAAATTGGAGCACTTAATTTTTTAACCATATTTTTTATTATATAAACGGTCTAAAAAAAATTAAGTGCTCAAATTTTCAAAAAGAATTTTAAAAAAAATTTCCCTACTTCCAACATTTCTCAATTGAACACCTGAACTTTCACTCCGTTATCAATTTACCCCCTACCGTCTCAAATCGTTAACGGCACAGTTAAAAAAAAAAAACTTACCACCAGTTTGCAATCCTATGAAGCAGAAACGTGATTATGAGAGCCTTAGAGACAAAATTTGATTATGTCTCTTTAGAATAATATGATCAGAATAATAAGATCTTCACACCCGTTCAAACGGATTAAAAATTTGAGCACTTAATTTTTTGAGACCGTTTATATATTAAAAAATATGGTTAAAAAATTAAGTGCTCCAATTTTTAATCCGTTTGAACGGGTGTGAAGATCTTATTATTCTGATCATATTATTCTAAAGAGACATAATCAAATTTTGTCTCTAAGGCTCTCATAATCACGTTTCTGCTTCATAGGATTGCAAACTGGTGGTAAGTTTTTTTTTTTTAACTGTGCCGTTAACGACAAGTCACGGATTGAGACGGCAGGGGGTAAATTGATAATGGAGTGAAAGTTCAGGTGTTCAATTGAAGTTTATTTAAGTTCAGGTGCCTATTTGACATTGAGTTCAAAGTTCAGGGGTTTTTTTGAATTTTTCCCTATTAAAAGCTAATCGTATAAGCCTCAAATAAGAATCACTTAGTTTGTTTTAAATCGCATGATTAATGTATTCGCATGATAAATTCTATGGCATGATAAATCTTGTCGCATGATTATTCTTATCACATGATTAATTATTGTTAGCATGTTCGTAAAAATGTTGAATTGTGTGAAATGTTGTTGTACTGATAGATTGGACAAATAGGTTCCCGGGGTGGTTACGAGTTGTGAATCATGTAGACGATGATAAGTAAATAAAAAATGGTAAATTGTTGAAAGTGTGAGTATGTGTGGATTGTGAATTGAGCCATGGCGATGGCAAGGGTAACCAATGGGGCCCTGTGTTGAAAAGGGTTACCTGCGGGGCCCGGTGATGAGATATGTTGTGACGCTAACGTATGATACGTCATGAAAATTTTTCCTTCGAGGAAGGGAATGGGTCCCATGAGACGGTTATAGTTAGTGAGACGTTAATGTATGATACGTCATGGGAAGTTTCTCTTTGAGGAAGAGAATGGGTCCCATGAGACGGTTATAGTTAGCGTGGGGTAGTGGATGTCCGACCCTAATGTACGATACGTCATGGCATGACTCGATCCTCCTGTTATGGTCTTAAGTGAGAACATGCTCGGTACATAACTTAGGTGCGCTCACCTAGGACCTTGGTACAGGATAAGCAAGAGGAAAGGTGGACCCATGAGACGGTTGTAGTTAGTGGATGTGGGAGGAAAGGATCTCGTGGAGATGATCTTTAGATTTCATGTAAGTTGATAGATAGTAAAGAAAAAGATGATGTGCTATTATTCTGTACCTCTCTTGTATTATCAATTGTGATATTATTGTTATTGTTGAATGCTAATTGTAGAGTAAGGGTTGGTAGGGTTAGGATTATTCTACTGGGTGAATTATCACTCACGGATACGTTTGTATTCTGGTAAATCGGTTGCTTTGGCAATCAATTTGCCAGAGGGTGCAGGATATCAGGAGACCGAAGAACAAGATCCTCTGCAAGTTGATCAGTACAGGGTGAGGACCTCCCAGCTGAGGAAAGGGAGTTTGTCGAGTCTTGGATGTCTTACCCTTAAAAGCTTTGTTAATTTGAAATACTATTATTTGAATATCCAAAAGTGTTATCACATTAGTCAAATTTTGTTTTAATTTTGGAGTTGTACGACAGTTAAATAATTTTGAATTTCGTATTTGAGATTTCCGCTGTTAAACTCTGTTTAATAAAATTTCATTTCTTAAATCAGTCATATGAATTATTAAATCCATTAAAAATGATTTAATTAACGTGTCCGAAAATCGGGGCGTTACAATATCAGTTAACATAGTTTTCTTTATAATTGACCCTGATGACATTCTATAAAAAAGTTTCATGATGAAAAATCTATGTAAGGCGATGTTTTTTTTTTTTTTTTAGTTAACAATTCAATGGGCCTTTTTTGGTGTGTGTGCTACACTCTCCCTTTATTCACAAAATTTAGGTAAATTTTTATTACTTTGGCTTCGCACAAGTGGCCCAGTGCAAATAATAGAAAAGAAAAATAAAATTGTACTTAAAAATAAGAAAGTTAGTGTAATTTTAGAAAGCTATTTTGTGCCTCTCAAATTTACAACTATGCTATTAATTAATTTTTTACTCAAATTTATACTTAGATTTTTTATTTTTTGGTTCAACAGTATTCAAAATTTGTGCTTAGATTTGGTTAACCCATTGGAGTGCTTTATACCAAATGAAGCTTTTACTCAAATTCGAATAAAATTTTGAGTAAGAGTTGGAAATGCTCTCAGAGTTAGAGCATCCACATCAGCCTCCTTTAATATTGGACCAAATCAGGGGAAAAAAAAGCTTTTTTTCTACTTTAGCAAGTCACTCTTTCGAATTTCTACTGCATCAGACTCTTTATCCTAACTCAATTTTATTAAAATATTATTTTCTCACGTTTTCTTTGTTTTAACTTTTCCCCAAAAGTTATTGGGAGATCAGTTGAAGGAGAGAAGCAAATACTAAAATAAGAGTTATGAGTGAATAGTGTACATCTTTATATACTACATCTTTGAGGAAGCACTTTGGCAAAAACAATTTGTTGAAGTGCTTTTAAGGGAGGCTCATAAACATAAAGGGTTACTTTTAAGTGTTTCCTCCTCAATTTAGTTTAGGATAATGTTTAAGGAGTGAGATATGGATGCTTTTAGGAACAAGCAATTATTCAATACTCTGAGAGTATTGCCACGTGGTACCTCAGATCAGTTTATTGTATAATTTCACCTTAAGAACATAGGATAGGGTGGTGATAGGGTGAGAGTACTGGAGAATAAGGTCCCGTTCCGCTAAATACTTATACTTATTTTTTGAATTAAAAGTGATATATATTAAGAGAAAAGACATGTCTTGTAAAGTGAAAGATAAATACTTAAAAAATAAGAAATTTAGCGGAACGGAAATAACTTATGTTAGAATGTTCCTCTCCAGTTTCCATCCCACCAACCACAACAAAACACACAAAATAGGTTTCGGAAAATGTTTTTCATCGAAAGAAACAGAGAATATGGGCAGATAGGGCCGCACTACAGGTACCGATGGAGAACCGACGGCATGTGAGGCCCACTTTTGAGTCTCACATGGATAATCCAAACAGTTCATAAATTCTAAAACGATGTTTTGAGTAATCCTGCGATGAATCAGATCAATTGGATACGTATAAATGATTGATCCAATCTTTCAACTTTTCATTCAGAGTTTAAGATCTTGAATCTGAATTGAAATTTAGAAATCGGATCAACCACTTACGCATATATTCAATTGAGCTGATTTTTTCTAGGCGTACTCGAAAAATTATTTTAAAATTAATGAACGTTTGGATTATTCGCGTGGGACCCAAAAGTGGGCCCCACACCACACACCGCAGGTACCCCATCTGTACCCCTATCATTTGCGGTGCAGACAATTGTCTATCTTTGTGAACCTGGCGGATCAATGGCGTGAAGTTGGGAAAATGAGGCCGCTAAGGTTTTTATTTTTTAAGTACTTATTTTTTCACTTTATAAGACATGTCATTCTCTCACAATACAACACCTTTAATTCAAAAAAATAAGTACAAACACACCTATTATCCTTGTTTATCTTTTTGGTTGGATCATGCCAAATCATCCATCCTGTGTTGTGTTTTTCTCCAAAACTGAAACCCAGTTTTAGAATGGCATTATCATCAATCCATCAAAAACAAAGAGAAAACCCCTCGGATTATCGACTATGAACCATAAAGATCTGTGTAGCTGCTATACACCAAATGAACATTTGCACAATTGTGATGGCCAACACAAGAAACTATCTTTTCTATTAAAAAAAAGATGAAATAGGCCTCAAGAGGTGGCATCGCACCGCCGGCTCAACAATGGGGAACTCATCTGGCATGACAACAAACAATTGAATGAACTGTTGTATTAAAGATGTTTGTATAATCACGTGGTCGGTTGCATATCTCTGTTTCTCATGTAGGTTAGAAATTGGGAAGGTAATTCTGCAAGAAGTGACTGAACAACGGAGACCTCTCCACCTGCAAACCGAAAGATAAGACACTTAGCGATCATCAATTTCAGTAAGTTTTGCGAGTTTATAATAAAGAAAAAGTACACAACAGATTTTGTATCAGTTTTGACATACTATGTACATCTCGAAACGGAACAAACTGGACTATATCACGGGATGCAACACGTCCAGTGGAACTTTCGAGTTTCTCATATTTATCTGCATCCAAAACCTGCAAACAGTGACCAAATTACTGGAAGTAAAAACATTTGGAGGGGACCGTACATCAAATAATGGACAATGACTAGTTGGATGCAGAAATTTGACAGGATTCGAGTAATGGGAAGAAAAGTGAGGTACCTCCATCTCTTTAAAATCTGCCCCTCCAACTCCAACAATAAGGATTGATAATGGTAGATCGGATGCCATCACAAGAGCATCTTTTGTTTCTTGGAGATCTGTTATAACTCCATCCTGAGACAGTTTCCACAGAATTAAGTAAAACAGGAAATCAAACAGACAAATTAACATGCCAGGTGCAAACTTTTGGTAGTACATATAATTTTCTTTGCCGCTGAAATTTGCATCTAGACTATGGCAATGATCCTTTCATAAATTAAGAAAAAAGGGTTCTACTGGATTTCAAATATCGTTATTTTCTCTCACCCCTCCTTCCTGTTTTTTCTATTCTTTTTGGCATAAACCAGAATCCCACTTTTTTGGCACAAGTGTCTGAAATCTGCTCCTTACCGTGATTATCAATAAAACAAAGTACTTTTGTTGATTATGTGCTAGAGCCTGGGCAGCAATCTGTGCAGCAGTGGTAATCACATGTCCAAAAAGAGTTGGGCCGGCAAGTGAAACGTTAAACAGTGCATTTGTATATGACGTCATAATTCCTTGGATTCCTTCAACCTGGGAGAAAAAAAAAACCAGAAAGTTTAATCCATTAAGTTGTAGTGAACAGAAGGAGGAAGGCTCACTATCCAATAACGGAGCAAGTTAAGGCTACTTGCCAAATGGAGTCAAAATGGAATGGTATACTTGTACATTTCACCTCACAGTAGTTGCTGCTTCCATTTAGGTTAAAACAATGGGAGACTGGACCATCGATTGGACGGGCTCCAAAACCCCATGCAGGAAACCGCTTATCTGAATCATAGAACTGCAATACCTCTCCAACATCTAAAATTGCCTGAAATCAATGAATCAGAATCATATAGGTCCTTCTAAATAATAAGGAAAAAGTCACAATTACATAGGTTCTTACTCTCTGGTATGCATTTGGCCGTCCAGAAGGGTCAATATAATGTAATGAATCAGGGAGGCGGGGATTCCCATTGGATGCTGATAAAAAAGGATTGGAAGTTAGTAGTTAAGTATGTACAACCTAAAATACTGAATTTGGTGAATGTCAATGAACGAAATCAGTGGCAATGTGAAGCTAAAGAAGTTCCCTGTGTAATCAGTAGGGTAATAACCAAAGTGATAAAATGTCCCCAGAATGCTCATGCACACACAAAATATTCGAAAACAAACTTTCTAACATAGGATAGTCATGCCTCAAAGTAGTATTGGAAAATCACAAAACTGGAAAACAGATGAGCATAACTACTGATGTTACCACAATTTGTGGGAAAAAGAGGAATCAGTCAACATAAAATGAGTGCAGCTGTGAGTAATTAACCCACAGGTGAGGGGACAAAATAAGTACAACTAAAGCAAAGCTGAGATATTAAGTACATGGAATGCAGTCCAACAATCAGAAAAATGAGACAGCAGCTCTACTTTAACACAAAACAAGCCCCTGGAAACGATAGGCTGGTTTGGAGTCTTTGGACCTATGGGAAGATTGTTCTTGGTATTGCAACATACACGATCTGGTATGAATCTGAACATAAACCCTTAAGGGGAACGAATACCTGTAAAATCAATGGCGACCATGAAATTCAGCTGACATCCATGAGACAAGTAGTCCAGGAATGTGTGTTCCACCTTCTCACAAAACTTGTCTACAAATAGCTGACTCTTGCAGATCTATGTGAAGGTTATAGCACAAGTTAGTCAGAAGCTAAGACTCAAAAACCTGATTGTGAAAATCCACCTAGCTCTCAGTACCTTACCTTCTTGTGATGATTATGTCCAACGGCAGTTGGTATGGATAAATGTTCCCCCTGCCCAACAGAATGAAGCTTTTCTAAGTCTGCTAGTGATTCCTGAACCTTTCTGAATAATCCCGGACAAAGAAGCAAAGTCAGTACGCCTGTATGTGGAAGGAAAAGAGAAGTACAGGAAAAAGGTCTCCACTTACCCAATTAAGTCGTGTTTACCATTGCTGTTGAAGTTAAAACACTCTATAATTAACGGTGTGTCCTGCACAATTTAGCAAGAAAACATCAAACATCCATATTCCAAAACGTAATTCTCATGTAAAGCAGATGTGGACACTGAGCAGAACTAAATATCTAGCAAAGCTTCCTGATTTACCAACTTGTACGAAGAGTCGAAGACTATCTTGCCCTTTCCACTTCTGATTGCAAACTTATCTCACATAGTAGTAAGTTACACATAGTAGACATGTAATGTCATCCTACTGGGTTGGCAATAACTGGACAAATAGTATAAGTTTGGTTGTTCATAAAAATATAATATAAGCATGCCTAGTATTTGCAAAAGGAGTTATGCACACAGTGGATGACAGCAGATTCCTGTAGTAAATTGTAGAGTCTAGAATCCAAGGGAAATCCTTTACCTTGCTTCCAACCTGCTGAACATTCAGATATATTGGTTTCCATGTCGGATTGAGATCATTTTGCAAAACCTCAGTTTTACAAATGGGAATGGGGGCACCACTCTCCACAGTTTTTGATATAACCAGAAAAGGGTCCTGAAAGAGAAACAATATTGCAACCATTGTCCAAAAACATAAAGAGAAAGGAATACTCAAAGAGAAAAAAAGGATAAAAGAAAATGAGTAGGTCCATACACTTTTTGAGAACAGATCCTTAGATTCCAAATCGGAACACCTGAATATGAACTCTGTTCTAGTCTTTGAGATAACAGATTCTTCAGCATGAACAGTGAGAGTGCCAAAATTTCTGGAATGGTTTGAGCCATTAGATTCATCTTCTTGTACAAGATCTAAGGTCAATGACCTGTATGTTTTGGTGACTATCTACGCAGAAGAAATGAAAACTTTGTGAGGACTAGTTAAACTACCCTTGCGATACAATCATACAATATATGGTCTGCACAATAAAGGAGAAAGCAAGGAATGAAGTATTGCCAAAAAGGATTTCATACAATTTGAACTTGAGCATAGATAAATATAGTGCATACTGTCAATATTGATTCAGATAAACTAGAACGTCAGTAACATTCATGAAACTAACATGATACCATCTACGTAACAAGGTCTTCAAAATGCTATGTAGAACCTGTGATGGATAAAGCAGGAGAACTGGTAGCCAAATGCTAGTCATATGAGAAAAAGGTGAACAACTATGACACTATCGTATAGGCTGAACTTGGCCAGAATATCCAAGATGCTGAGTGCTATCATACATCAAACCCTCCCCCATCACAACCGCAAAAGAACAAAGATTGACATTTACAACTGTAAGATCCAACAGAGAGGGCAAATATTTGCAAGTTGCAACCATACTCTTGAACACTGTAGCTGGTCGGTAAAGTTTAGAAATAGCTCATACAAGTCGTCCAATGATTTCATGACCTTAACATTCCTATCTTTTGCATGGGCTGCACACACGTGCATTTGTGCTAGTAATATAGTAGTTTGAAGGGTTAATGTTCAAGGAGTGAAAAACAGGTATTCTATACCTCAGACAATGTGCAAGTGGCCTCGCCAAGAAATTCCTGGTCATCCAGCTTAAGCATCTGCATCAGTGAAACTCATAAAGTATTTTAAGTATTTGAACATTGTCTCTTCCTAGTACTTGAATGAGACTCATACTGTATTCGATCATATGCGTGCAAGAAAGCACCTCATAGGTGAGATAACAAGTCATCCTAATATCCTATTATAACCATTAAAAAAAAACATACAAATTAAAAGCAGGAAAACAGAGAAAGAATTGCTCCCCTTACAAACTAGTCAAATGTCTAATTGTGCTCATAAATGGGGCCACATATGCTTAATTTACATCTCCCCATAAACATTTCCATTTCATTTGATTAGATGGTGGCAAATTTAGTCTTAGCAAAAGAAAATCATATAAATCAATCATCCATAAGATGCACTTATCATCGCATTGATTCAGGTTGGGAGCAGATTAAGTGCTAAGATATCCAATCATATACATTTATAACAAACAGGATCAGAAACATAAGCATGATTTTCAAACAATAATAGAATCGGGAAATGGTATATCCATGATAAGTTTGAGGCAGAATCAATTGATAATATACCAGATACAATTCAACATTTGGACTAGATAATTAGGTCTCCACCAATAGCAACCATAAGTGTCATGATACCAAATGTGGGACAAAGACTCTAGCTCCATATTTTCACTAATGCAATCAGTTACCCATTAACTTTGGAATAGTATCTGTGGTGGCCGGGTTCGGATAAGGACCAAAGGGTTCGGCCACGTCACTTTGGCAACTGGTCAACCCCAGGGGTCCACGGGTTGACCAGTGACTCATGCAGTCTGCTTGCGTGGAACACCTTGTCAAAATGCTTGCTGCCGAGGGCACCGCCGAAAGTAAGGAGGATCGGCGAACTCGTTCATCAGGGGTGATGACTGGTCCCTCACTCCGAGCGTCCGGCGAGTTCTCGCCGGACCCAGGTTACTTGACGTAGGGGACGTCCTAGCTGGAGAGTGCCAGGCATCCTGGTCCGGATACACATCATGATACCGAGCCACCACTTGCCTCCTGACTTGGAAAGGAACTCAGGTAGAGTTAGGCAAGTGGGAAGGTCAAGTGCCACGCCAGCTAAGTACCAGCAAGTGGCTGAAAGTTGGCGTGACATCACCCAAATAAGCGGAAAGTAGAGTTTGCAACAGGCTTTTTGGGAACAGCAGGTCTGTCAACAGTCAACCTCTGCCCCAATCACCGAGCGCGTGGTGTTCACGTGTGGGTTGGGCTCCAAGTTACCCCCGCCTATAAAAGGAGGACTCCTCCTTCAGAAGGAAGTAAGTCTTTTTCTCTCCCCTACCTACACATACATACTCCAGAACTTCCCCTTTTACCCCAGGTTACTAACTTGATCGTCGGAGTACCCTTCCAGACTCCCAACGATCCGGGCTTGGCACTAACATGTTTACTGAGTGTGCAGGTTTCCATTTTCTCCAAACCGACCAAGCTCCAAGAGAGTTCACAACCGGAGAAAAGCGCATACCACAGTTCCTGATCTCTCTACACTTATTACATGCCTTACCCTAAACAACATAAAAAAATAGAGCGAATAAAACGGGCTATCACCACAAACATCTCTACGAAGAAGCACTAATTGCTCCATATTTCTAAGTTCCAGAAAATAAATCCTAGGTTTCTCATGTATTACAATATCAGATGTCGTTCACTCTGATTACCTGAGGTGTCTTCTTGTATTGTAGGATCAATTGACAATGCCTTATTTGTCCACTCAATACATCGCTGATAATTTAAGAAATCTATTTTCATGAGCTTGAGGTTGTATAAAGTTTGGATTGGTTCAAGACTAAGTGTTTTCTATCTCCGCTACTTTCTACTTCCAGCAACCTTATTTTAGACACTAACATATGCATTTAAATTTGTCCATGTTAGATAGAAGATACAATTTTTGTCACCACCATGTGAAAACAATCCACACTAGTTTAAACATCTCATGAAGTAATTCAACAACTTTGGATAGGAGTATGTACTGAAGGTAGAAAGGCATTTAAAAAGTTCCAGTCTCTGCGGGAAAAAAACCTTGAAAAGACAGCATCTTAAAGTTATACCTTCACATCTAGATCATGCCACTGACTGTCAACATCATACACGCGAAACCTGTGATAGAAGATGTAATTTCTCAAGGTACATGAAACTCGACTATAAATTCTGGGAAAAGCAGAGATAGAAGTATTGGAACTTACAACAAAGTCTGCACCACCTCAAAATGATAGGCCACTGTATGCTTTCTGATCCACTTGGGATTCAACGAATTTAAAACCACTTCGGTACGCCCAATCTCTTTAAGTACTCCATCTCTCCCCTTACCGTAAATAACTGCCATAGGGTCACTCTGGAAAATAAATGCAAAACAAATGCCTTATCAGATCGCAACTGCTTTCAAATTCAATAATAAGACTGCTAAAACCAAAATGGGCATTAAGATCCCATTTTGGCAACTTATATTCTCAATAGCTGAAGGCACATACAGATATGGAACTTGTAATGGAGGTTACAAGTAGACACAGCACTTAATTAGTGAACTATGACGAGACGGAATAATTTTAAAACATCGAAACAGGGTTTCTATGCACGAAGCCCGCATTTTATGTCCGTAAATTACATGTTTAGTACAGCAGTTACCTTATAAATTCCGAAAATGTTTTATAGCTGAATGTTTTTCCCTTTCTCTGTCTTCGGGCTTAAGCTTAAGACTCCATGCAAAGGCTTGTTTCATCTTTGCTTTTACATTTCTTGATCATTAGATACTAGGAGACATTGCCAACATATTTGGGTGACAATACAGGGTTAAAATGGATGGTGAGGTGGTTTGATTTCTCGCTCAACAGCCGAGCAGGGGACACGTGTACTTGAGTGTTGGATAGTCAGTAACTCATTCATATAATTTACGTCAAAAGTTGCTTTTACAATATGGAATTTTTCAGCAAAAAACAATGCATCAATTCAATGTAAAGTCCATATTCTTACAAACTGAACAACAAACCTTGGAAAGCGCATCCCGATCATGTAAGTTTGAAGCAGATAATGATAACTGCACAATTTTGTGGAGAAAAGTAAGGCTAATGAAGGCAGATAGCATACTAAACAAGCCAATTCGGTACTTTGATTAAAGAAGCTCAAATACATTTAGTATTGCATTTGAACTAATTCTATCAATATAAAGAACCTCAAGAGGAGGAAGACAGGTTATAGACAAATGCAAATAGCTCAACCCATTCAGCCCACGATTCTGTTGAGATGGGCTCACCCGGCTGAAATCAAGGTCATCTTCGGCTTAGATTTTATGCCCGAAGTTAAGTTATGACCAAGCTTGATGAAAGTTGATGGAAATTGCTTTTAAATAATTAGGAGTTCGCTCGAAAGAGAAAACTACTCTGTCAAGAATAAGAAATCAGGCTCATGTTCTTTTTTTTTCAGCGCATGTATGGAACATTTGTTCGTCAGCCTAAACTTCTACTTCCACTTCCCACAATACAAAATGCACGGTGCTTACAGAAATGGCTCTGGGTTGCGATTAGGTGTGGCCTATAGTTCCAAGATTTGGCAAAAGCTTGAACTGAACTCAGCTTGTGTAAACCTAAAACTCCGGTAATGCAACCTTATAGGAATAATTACCAATTGAGATCTTCAAGTATTCCCTAATAAAGCATCCAGTTGAAATGTTGGCGTACCCTGGAAGTTTCCCATAACAATCACCCTACAAAAGATTGCAAGCCCTTTTGTCTCCATGTAATTTCATAGATTTGTGTAGTTCGATTTCCTAGATAGAATTTATCAATTGACAACCTATCAACGAAAGAAACTTAATGCTAATGCGCAAAAAAGAATCAAGATAAGCAAATTGCCGTTAATCATTTGGTCAACTCTCTTGCTTTACCCAATACAGAAACTGACTTAAACGATAACTCAGCACCTAACCTCTTCAACCGAACAATACTTCTCAATGTACTCATATCCAGTTACATTTAGGTTCTAGCTAATGTTGCCTCCAATCTGATTCGCTCAACCTCATTCGAAACCGGACAAAACAATTTCCTGTTGCACGCTGATGCTTTCATTATTAGGACGTGCACGTTTAGATTACGATACCGATATCAAGTAAATAAATCAAAGTAAATTTTGCTTTTACCGACAAGTGGCCTCTCTCGGCATCCCTTCGAAGTCTACAAGTTCTCGATTGTATCCATTTACACTAGACTGATCCAATTCAAACTAGTGGTGCTTCCCATTACACTCGAAAATAGTTAAACGAGCTATTAGGTTGAATTTCCAACACTTGAATCATATACTTTTGGTTTAGTAAAGTTCAGTCGTACTTGAAAATGCTAGACAAAAAGCCTCGAAGAACACGTGCTTATGCATACGTACTGTTATGAGATTCAGGGAAATTGATTGCGAAATGGAGAAGAATAGAGTGAATGAGGAACCTCGATCTGAGAGAAGAGACCGTGGTGGCCGTGGGATGTCAGGAAGTAATCAACGGCGTCGTTGGGGCCGCCACCCGGAGAAAAATCGGCGCCACCAACCGCTGTACCTCCTCCGCCGCCGTTACAGCAGTTGCCCATTTTGGCCCCCTAGTAGTAGTTTACTAGTTTGAGGAGAAGGGGGAGAGAATGAACGTGCAGAAAAGGCGAAAAGAAATACAGTACGTTAGTTGAATTGAAGAGAGAGAGAGAGAGAGAGAAGAGAGAGAGAGGGGATCGGGGAGTTAAGCGAGGCCCACTTGTCTGGCCAACGCCGCGTTTAACGACCATGGAGGAGGAGGACTCCTCTGCGATGCGATTCGTTTCTGTACACCACACCCTTTTAACCTATTACTATCTAGACCATCACACGTGTTGCCACGACGGATGGATAAACGAACCAAGCAGTTCGAGCAATTCAAATTTAAAAGCTCGTTTGATGGTATTAATTTGTTACATTATTGAATCGATCACTTAGGCTCGTTAAGTTTTCAAATTAAACTTTATAAAAATTGTAAAAATTCTTACTCATATGTTTGTGATTGACTTGATTGAAACTCGCCATATAATTTGTTAAATTTTTAAATCTAACTTGAAAATTTTTGGCTTGTACATTTCTTGATATTAAACAAAATTCTTATTCAAGATATGTTCGTGACTGCCTTGATTGAAACTTGCCATATAATTCGTTATATTTTTAAATCTAACTTGAAAAATTAATTGTTCAGACACGTTTAGTTACTAGTACTTTATAGAGATATAGGACTACTACTCACCAGAAAAAGATATAGTAGTACTACTAGCGTGACGCTAGATCAACTTATATATTATGGAGTCCCTCACACGGTAGCTTATTCCATACTTTAATCCACCATATTCCTCCATAGTTCCCTTTTATTGGTCCATCCCAAATCCACATTGATAATTCAAGTCGTTGGTCTCGAACATTCCACGCAAAAAAGAACATTAATGTAAAAAAATCAGCTTGATTGGATGTCCATAAATATTTGAATTACTCGTACAAAATGGACAACAAAATACAATTTAATTTTAAACTCTGAGTTATTAACATACTTATTAAAATCCAATCAACCTGATTTTTAACCTGAATCCTTCCCCTCCGCAGAATCAATCCCGTGGCACTGGTCTGTGAGATCTCAAGATTTACTTAACTATTTCTCTCTCCCTCTAGCCCCTCTCTCTCTCTCTCTCTCTCTCTCTCATGTGATGCCGACCAGAAGTAAAATCATATTTTTTCAAAGAGTAGGTGAATTATATGTCTTGATTCAGATGTATAACGGCTATTGGATCACCCCCAGAACAGTACAAAATTTCACCATCGTTGATTCATTTTCGACATCATGATACAGATCTTTGAGTATGGTCTCGGAATAATGTCTTCTGGTCCCACAACTTTAGAACCTTACCAAAAGTATGCGAATAATTAGGAGGATGTATTATGACCAAAAAAAAGGGAGGATGTATTGCTTTAGCAGCCGTAATTTTTTTTTTTATAATTCAACTGTCCAGGTCAGTTTTTTTAATCAGCAAAAATAACATTTTATTAAAAAAAACTTGACAAGGGTATATCAAGTTGGAAGAAAGGGGAAGAGAATCCAAACAAGAATTGGATGAAAAAACCAGTTGAGACAGCCCAAACACACCTAGAGGGCCAAGCGGCGTCCAGTTTAGTTTATGCGCAACTCGACTGATTTTGGGGTCCGATGCCACCGCCACTTGCGGGTGTCTTAATTAAAGTCGGAGTAAAGCACCGTATGAGCTGGCCCAAAAGAAGTTGATAACACCTAAGATCTTAGGAGTGAGCAAATGAGATATCAACTAGCTTACAATATTAAAAATCAATAACTTGGCAAAAGCAAACACTAAACAAATGGGTACTGCTTTCTGTTTGAGTTATTTTGAGCTGGCATATCAAATTGGAAAATAATTTCTGATGCAATAGAGCAAAATTCTGCGCCTACTGTCAGATTGAGATTGAAATCGCTACAAAACAACAAAAAGTGAACCGTTGGATCCTCAGAAAGTAGAAACAATGATGGAAAAAGTGAAAGACAAAAGCTCATGCGTTCCTTTAACCAGGGAGAAGCTGCTTCTTTTTGGATCCTGAGGGCTTGTTTGATTCACTAGATTATGAACCACGGAGATACCAATTTCAAAAAAAAAAAACAAAAAATTGAAAGCTTTAGTGCACCCGCCGCACTAAAGCTTTCAAACAATATAGGAATGGGAGGAGCTGTAGTGCAGTCGATCCGGCCGTCCATCTCGGCACGGACGGCTCAGATTTAATCCGAACTCCTACAAATCCTAGCCGTCCAAAAAGTTAGCAAAGGTTTTTTTTTTCTTTTTTAATTCTCTGCTACACACAGATGTTCTATGGAACATCAACTGAACAATATAATAGCAATGGTAGGAATTCAATCATATCCCAAGACTTCTAGTACCTGCTTGGGGTTCATCGGTATACCTGATTGGTTCCATCAAAGAAATAATTGAAAGAGACAGGAAAACTACTCATGGGCGTTCCGGGAAACTGACCATGTGGATGCATAACCAGGGGACCTTGACAAGTTGCCGGAATTGGAGGCGTTCCGGGAAACTGCCCATGTGGATGCATAACCGGGGGACCTTGAGAAGTTGCAGGAATTGGGGGCGTTCCGGGAAACTGCCCATGTGGATGCATAACCGGGGGACCTTGAGAAGTTGCAGGAATTGGGAAGGTAGTGTAAGACCTCGCAACATCCTCCCGCTGCAGATCAAATTCTCTCCCCCCATGCGGATGATGCATAACTGGGGGACCTTGGGAAGTTGCAGGAATTGGGTAGGTAGTGTAGGACCTTGCAACATCCTCCCGCTGCTGATCAAATTCTCTCCCCCCATGCGGATGATGCACAAGTGGTGGACCAAGAGAAGTTGCAGGAATTGGGTAGGTGGTGTAATATCCGGCAACATTCTCCCGCTGCAGATCGTACGCTTTATCGAAACGCGGAAGATGCGTAAGTTGTGGACTATGAGAGGTCGCAGTCATTGGGTAGTTGTTGTAGTATCCAGCAGCAATGTTGGCAAATTGGTCACGAGGGGCCATCTGCTGCAGTCCCACATACCTGTGATAGCAGCAATATCATGACAAGTTAAGTTTATTACGACATCTAGATAACAGAGCTAAGTACAAAGAACACAAGGATATATGTGGTTAGGCTTAAAAGTTTGGAGCCACAAAGTAAGATACACAGAGGAAATTACTGCGAAGAGGAGTTACCAAAGAGCAGGCAATATAACTGACTCTCTTGCTAGAGACCCTAGAGCACCCAAAAGGCCCCTTACACAGGAAACGCTAGAATACAAACTGGATAGAATTATCCCATACCATTAAATGGGTTGGGCCTCCTAACAGGTTGGTATATTAATCGGGCTGGAAGGGTCTTCAACGAGTTATGAGCATAATACGGGAATTCAAGGCACTCACAACTTCTGCTGCACTTTAAGAAGTAGCTTTAAGCATAAGAGAAATATGCATTCATAGGAACGAGATTAGAACTGAGAATATTGAAGAAGAAGAAAAAATCTGTCACTTTATGAAGTAGATTCAACTTTCAAGCAAAGGAGAAATATGCAATTCATGGGAAGAGATAAAATCTGAAAATATTGGAAAAAGCCATATATTTATATGTTCTTCTTCCACAACAAACTCTACGGAAGCATGCCCATAGATAATGAATTTGCTATCTTGGACGTGATACATGAAGAAACTCTCAATGACATCAAATGCCACTTGCTCACAATCTCCAGTCAGAATAGAGCTCTGATCTTCTCAAAACTGCTTCTAAGAATGAAATCAATTCACTCCACGACATTGTCAAGTAGTTTTCTTGGCTCCACAAGCAAATCATGTTTGCATATTGGTCACAAAGCAATAGGAAATCTGTTATCATGACAAAATTCAGACCAAAAGCTACCCAGTTTTTTTCGTTCATCAATGACACTTCGCTGCCCCACCACAGACAATCAATGAAAGGGGGAGAACATATGCCATGTGAAGGCACAATACGATTTTTCAAGCCAAAAGGCGGCAGCAGGGGACCTCCTTCGATGGGGTGGGTTGAATAAGGAAGTACTGAAGTCAAGCCCTTCTTTATGCCATAGGACCTTAGAGCATCCATAGTGAAATAACCAAAACCATAAGGTTGCTAAAGTTAGCAAATATTCCCTCAAAAAAGTGCTCACAGTGGCATAACCAAATTTAACCTCTTAACAACTCATTAAATTTTGGCCCTTGGATAATCAAAACTAGTACTCCCTCCGTCCCTTTTTAAATGTCCTGCTTCGTAACTCCAACTTATTAAAAAGACATCATTATTTTACCTTTCACATCAACTTTTTCCTCCACTTTCCTTACTTACCCATCATCATTACACTTTTACTCACTAACTTTTCAAAATGGAATCTACTTTTAGGGACAAAATAGACAATTCATCAACTTTTACCCACTAACTTTACAAAATGGACACTTATTAAGGAACAGCCCAAAATGGAATACTGGACTGTAATAAAGGGACGGAGGGAGTAACATTTTGCCAATAATCAAAACCTTCTATCTCTATCTCTCAACAATGTTTCTAAATAAAAAAATTTAAAAGAGGTTTTTTTTTTTGTAAAAACAGTTCAACTGTTTTTCAAAAACTGTTTTTTTAAAACTTTTTCGGAAAAGTGTTTTTTCAAAATAAAATTCTTCTAAAAATTATTTTCTATTTCTAATAACATGTTTTTATGAGTTTGAAAACAATTTTAAAAATTTATTTTATATGGTGACAATTTTTAGATTTTTACAAGTTGAAAATGTGATGTGGCAAGTTTTGATTATTAAATGTTGATTATGCCACTGTTGACATCTACATTGCTAACCTTAACAATCCCTTATCAATGTTGATTATGCCACTATAGACATCTACATTGCTAACCTTAGCAATCCCTTAAATGGATAATCAAAAGGTGATGTGGCAACTTTTGATTATCCAATTTTGATTAGTTCACTATGGATGCTCTTAGTAGGTAGTGGAGAAGGGATTTCCCATGGGAGGGTATTTGACAGTTTAGCCCCTCTTATAACTTCCTTTTGGTCTGGTGCACAGATTGTTAGACCAAAGGTCAAGAAACACAATGGTGTCATCACTATTGACATACAAGAATTGGCCATGTAACTTAGGTTCCAAAGTTCGCCTAGAGTTCCAGTTCAAAGCCGAATCAGTTTCAACCACGGATATCCAGAAACAAATTACCTGGAATAAGGGTCCCGTGTTATCTGGGCATTATCTTCAGCCAAGTAAGGACGTTGACTCTCTGAATAGTAATGTGGGTCATTTAGCACCCTTTGTTGAATAGAATGAGGCTCAACTATAGGTGCTGCATAACCAGGCTGTGCTCCAGCTAGATACGGATCCTGTGAAGGAGGCAGCATCAATGGGGGTTGGAACTGATCCACTAATGCTGGACGTCGAATTGCCTGTGATGGAGCCACCTGTGGAACTGAAGCCACTGATGCTGCAGTACTTAATGCCGGGAACAACGATGAGAGATCCTTTACCTGCATTTTAGTGGCAAATTTGTAAACAAGATGAAACAAGACATGTGTGAACAACCCCTCCAGTAAAGAAAATGGGGGCAAACTCACTTGCTGGCGGGTGAGTTCTGCTTTAAATTTGAAGCCCTCGTAATTTTCTCTTAGAGCAAACTTAAAAACAGTCTCATGCAGGGGCAGACACTCTTTATGAATCGCAAAGCTCACCTAAACAAGAAAATTGCAAATAACATTATCAAAAATATATAGATCAAATAAATAACATTAAGATCTCAAATATAAATTAGCAGCATAGTAGCAGCTTATGAGAAGAAGAATAGTGATTCATGAATTCTGAATTGGAATTGCCTATCTCCAAACAGTGAATTGAGAGTCGAATCATGAATAGTAAGGATTCATAATACTTTCTTATTACATGGAAGAATATACTCATTCAGATATAAAAGACATACTACATATACGAAAATTTTCAGCCTAAATTGGTGAAAAAAATGTCATTTCAAATGATGATCAGGTGTTCCAATAAGTAAGACACGCTTCTATGCCAAGAGATGCATGTGGTACCCACTGGTGGAAGGGGAAGGAAAGCTGGAATGCCAACAGGCGTCTAATTTTGAGTCCTCCCCACCCGAGTGTACCCATCCGGGCAGTCCAGTGCCAAAGTCACGCAATGGGTAAGTCTTATCCGTGGGTAATGAGCAGGTATTTTACAAGAGGTTTCTAAATTTTCATCTACATTTGTGAGGTTCCTGTTGAACCATGTACTCAGGGGTGGGTGCAAGGCGGATGATTTAAAGTGAACTCCCCATTCATTCAATATTGAAGATCACTCTGGACTTGTTCGTTTTGGATTTTGGATTTTGAGTGGAGAGAGATAGAGAGAGAAATGAAAGTAATGATTGAGAGAAAATTTATATAATTGCCGTGACTGACTGCCAAACCAAACAAGCTCAGATTTCGTGACTGACTGCCAAACTTATTCGAATTCCAAGAGCTCGGATCAAATCAGTAATAGTATATAATTGCCGACTGCACTACAATTTCTGACAATCCACATGATATATTCATATACATGAAAGATGTTACACGAGTCCCGCATAAGATCGCCACCATACTTTTAACCATCTCATATTTTTCTTGTCAACCATTCCCGACAGAAAAAGAAACAAAAAAACAAAGCCATACTCTCAAATTTCCAAGCAACGACAACTCGCCAGTCTTTACGCGATGCATAGCTATTTGCAATATATGCAACTTTGGAGGAGGGCAAGAGGGTAATTCCACATACCAACTCACCTAGGCAATTGCTGACTAGGGAGAGGCATAATGGACCCTTTAAACACACACACACAATACCCAAACTCCCGATGCGGGAGCCAGCCCAGCTGACGCAGGCCCAAGAGCCTCGCCACTAAAGAGTGGCACCACGACAGAGGGCCCAAGGGGCCTGCACCAGAGGTCAAGCACCCAAACCACAACGGGTGGGCAAGACTTGGTTGCTTTGGAGGAGGGCAGCAATACATGCAAGTCATCATTAATGTTTATATTGAAAATACAACATCACCAAAGACTTCATGTGACACAAAGCTATGACAATAACCCAATGCCCTCCAGCTAAGGCACCGTCACAAAGGATTAAAAAAGATTTGTTATGGAAGTTTGTCTGGGCAGAACATAACAGATTCAGCTCTGAGAGGACTTAAATGGTAAAACATAGAAGTCATCCACAAGGACCACAAGTCCACAACTAAGGAAAGAGCCTCAATAAGAGAGGTTTCTCTTCTGGCTCCTTATACATTTTCGTGAGCATTCAATCTTCATTAAATAACTCTGAACGGTTGGGTCACAGAAAACAACACTAGAGGGATTACCTGTGCAGGAAAATTTCCTCCAAAAGCAGAAGGTTCCAAGTTCATTTGTCCATCAGAGGTTGCCTCATATACACCATAGAGAAGCTTCACGTCGTAATCAAATAGAAAAAGTTTCATGCCTTTCTTGACCTTCTCTACATCTTCCCTTCTTCCTGCAGGAAGCCCAAAAACACGGTACCGGTAACACTCTGGTTTTGTCCTTGCATTACACATAAAGATAAATCCAAGCCTCTTCCATTTGTTCTTGGCCTTTCTTTTTCCCAACAAGGTATGGGCTTGAGGAGTCTCACACGGAGAGACAGGAGCAGGAGGTATAACTCCAGTGTTGGCATCTGGCTGGCTTATATTCTTCTCCCCTTTGCCTTCGAACTTCTTCCCTCTTCCCTTTGTCCTTGCCATAAGTAAAGACTGTTGTAGTAAATCAAATAACAAGGAATCACTTAAGCGACAGTTGTCGCACCATAAGGAATATGACCGACAATTAAAGAACATTTCAACAATAAACTATGACAGCTGCTTGAATAGGAAAAATATTAAAAACTGCTCCTCCGAACAGATGCAATTGTAGTTCATAGAAACTGATTTTGCTGATCCTGCACTTATTTCATGTGTATCTCAGCTTCTAAGATGTGGACTTCACAAAGCTTGCAAATTGGGGAAAAAATTGTATTCGGTCTATCAGTCAAGTGATTTGTATCTACATTTATACTGGAATTCCATCGGTCTATTTCTGTCTCACACACTATGATGCACGGAAACGGACACGGGGACACGGGAATTCTAAAAAAATTGGGACACAAACACAACGGGAGACAAGTCACGTGTATATTTATTTAATTATATTTATTTCAATTTTTTCCAAGTTTAAATGGCAAAATGTGGACAAAACAAGAAAAATCAATCCACAGTTCCAATACCATTCAAACAAAACAAGACATCCATAAGTTCAATACAACCCTATTGAAAAATTATAATTTGACCCCTGAAATTGATTAAAAAACCACCGTTAGTTTTAAAAAAATTACACTTTGACCCCTCCCTGGATGAGTGTGCCTAGACAAGCACGGGTAAAGAAGCTAGCCCAGGATTATAGGATTCGTTTAGCAACTTGGAATAAAGGGACATTAACGGGTAAGACTAAGGAGCTAGTTGACACCATGCTTAGGAGGAGGATTAGTATAGCTTGCCTTCAGGAGACTAAGTGGGTAGGGGAGAAAGCTAGGGAGATAGAAGACACAGGTTATAAGCTTTACTATACGGGTAAGGATAGACATAGAAATGGGGTAGGTATCGTAGTAGATAAACACGAGGAAAGAGGAAAGGAGATTGGATTATTTTAGTTAAACTTGTGATCGGAAGGAGCATAGTTAATATTATTAGTGCTTACGCACCCCAAGTAAGCTTGGATGATCTTACTAAAGAGCAATTCTGAGAGCAGATGGATGACATGGTTCAAGAGATACCTTTTGGGGAGAAGCTATTTATAGGAGGCGCTTTCAATGGTCATGTGAGAGTGCATGAGCAAGGGTATGAGAAGGTGCATGGTGGCTTTGGATTTGGTGACCTTAACAAAGGTGGTCGGAGGATTTTAGATTTTGCAGTAGCTTTTGACTTTATAGTGGGGAATACTCTCTATAGGAAGCGAGAAGAGCATTTAATCACCTTTAAGAGCGGAGCCAATAGAAGCCAAATTGACTATTTTCTTGCTAGAGGTGCAGACCGCTTGACATGTAAGGATTGTAAGGTTATTCCTAGAGAGTGTCTAGTGGCACAACATAGACTTTTGGTGTTAGATATTTGTCTCAAGGGGAATATTAGAAGGAGAAAGGAACTAGATGCCCACAGACTAAATGGTGGGGCCTAAGAGGGGAGAATCTAGAGGTATTCAAGGAAAGAATGTCTCAAGAAGTACGGTGGGGAGTGGAAGGCAATAGTGACAATATGTGGAATACTATGGCTGACGATATTAGAAGA
This sequence comes from Rhododendron griersonianum, assembly GCA_018127125.1. Lineage (NCBI taxonomy): Eukaryota > Viridiplantae > Streptophyta > Magnoliopsida > Ericales > Ericaceae > Rhododendron > Rhododendron griersonianum. The sequence continues at coordinate 38,324,522 of CM030795.1, read as the reverse complement.
ATATCGAAAGAAGTTCTTGGGGAGTCGAAGGGAAAAGGTCCAATTTCTAAGGGGACATGGTGGTGGAATGACAAGGTTCAAACCATGGTAAAAGCCAAGAAGGAGTGCTTTAAAAAGTGGCAAAAGGACCGGAATGGGAAAAAATTTCAGGGTTAAAAGCAAGGAAGCTAAGAAAGCCGTTAGGGATGCTCAATTAAAAGCCTATGAGAATTTCTACGCTAGACTCTATAATAAAGATGGGAGAAAATATTATTTATAAACTTACCAAGTTGCAAGAAAGGAGAGCTAGAGACGTTTCTCAAGTTAAGTGTATAAAAGATATTGATTCGGTGGTGTTGGTGAAAGACGATGCGATCAGAGATAGATGGAAGTCGTACTTCGAGAAGTTGTTAAATGAGAAACATGAAGGAGGCTTTGGCGGGGAGGAAGTGTATGTACCTGGCGAGAACATAGAATATGAATTTTATCGGAGAATACAAAAGTTCGAAGTGGTTAAAGTTTTGAAAAGGGTGAAACCGGGTAAGGCCTTAAGACCGGATGGTATCCCTATTGAAGTGTGGAAAAGTCTAGGTGACCTAGGGTGACTTGGATGACGAAGTTGTTTAACAAGATTATTATGAGTAGGAAGATGCCCGGCGAATGGAGAAGGAGCACTCTAGTACCTATCTATAAGAATAAAGGGGATATTCAAAGCTGCAACAACTATAGAGGTATTAAATTAATGAGTCATACGATGAAGTTGTGGGAAAGAGTTATTGAGCATCGCTTGAGGATGGTGACTACGGTGTCAAAGAAACAATTTGGGTTCATGCCTTGAAGATCAACCATGGAAGCTATCTACCTATTAAGGAGAATGGTAGAAAAACACAGAGCAAATAAGAAGGATCTCCATATGGTTTTCATAGACTTAGAAAAGACTTATGATAGGGTGCCTAGAGCCATCATATGGTGGGTTCTGGAGAGAAAGGGAGTGACCAAAAGGTATATCAAGGTGATTAGAGACATGTATGAAGGTCCCGTCACTTCCTTTCGATCACCAGTAGGGGAAACGAGTGAATTTCCAATCACTATAGGATTGCATAAGGGTCAGCCTTGAGCCCGTACCTCTTTGCCTTAGTTATGGATGAATTGATTAGACAATTTCAGGAGGATATCCCATGATGTATGATGTTTGCAGATGACATTGTCCTCGTAGATGAAACCGCTAGAGGTGTTAATACGAAACTATAAATTTGGAGGGAAGCATTAGAGTCAAAGGGTTTTCAGATAAGTAGGAGTAAAATTGAGTATATGGTGTGCAAGTTTAGTGGTACCAGCAGAGCACACGAAGAAAGAGTGATGATCCAAGACCAGGAGATACCTAAGAGTAATCATTTTAGGTACTTAGGCTCAATTATTAATAGAGATCGAGAGATTGCCGATTATGTGACCCATAGGATCCAAGTGGGGTAGCTCAAATGGAGGAGCGCTACTGGTGTACTGTGTGACAAGAGGGTACCCATATTTTTGAAGGGAAAATTGTATGGAACTGCCATCAGACTAGCGATGCTTTACGGAACAGAATGTTGGCTTATTAAAAAACAACAGGTGAACAAGATGAGTGTAGCGGAAATGAGAATGTTGAGGTGGATGTGTGGTAAGACTAGACGAGACAGGATTAGAAATAAAACGGTTCGTGAGATGATAGGTGTAACACCCATAGAAGAGAAGTTGAGGGAAAATAAACTAAGGTGGTTTGGGCATGTCTACCGTAAACCAGGAGATGCAGTAGTTAAGAGAGCGAATAGGATAGCTTTGGGTAGCAATGCTACGGGGAGGGGTAAACCTAAATTGACATTAGATATTATGGTGTGCAAAGATGAGTATAGTAGGTTTGTATGAACAAATGGCCCTTAACAAAGCTCAATGGAGGAAAAAGATTCATGTAACCGACCCCACGTGATTGGGACATAAGGCTCGGTTTGGTTTACACTTTGATCCCTGCCGTGTCCCCATCGGTGTCCCCGCGTGTCCCCAGCTGTGTCCCTCTAAAACATTTAAATAAAATTATGGGGCACGCCATGTCTAAAACATTTAAATTAAATTATGGGACACGCCATGTGGCGTGTCCCATACGTGTCCCCGCCATGTCCCCTTGTCCGACACTGCAATACGTCGACCTTTAGAGGTGTCGGTGCTTCATAGCTTGCACACAACATTTATCCTAATAAGATACGAAGCCACCTAGAGTCAATAAACCAAAGACCCACATTTAATATTCTCTCTTTATATTAGGTCTGGTCTGGGAATTACAGGCTGGCAATATCAATTGACCACCACAACGTTAACGAAGCCTATCGCACACTGTTTACTATCAATGCAAAACCACTACAATATCAAAGGCTGTAACGTTAGTCAGCAATTGGCATTAATAAAGAGCTAAAAGTTTCCAAGGAATAACTTTTCTACATATTTCATATAGAAATTTATTTATTTATTTATTTATTTTTGGGGGGCTGCATGCGGTGCTACACTAGTCGCAATTCTCTCTGCCAAAACTCTTTTGCTCCTTCTACACTTGAGAAAAACAATTCTACCCTCTCGATCCATCTGATTCAGTCTTTGGGCTTAGCTCAAGTGGCCTATCCCCTTGTGATAGGATTCCAATTTCCAAGATAAGGTTGTGGGTTCGAGCTAAAGGAGCAGCATCGAGCCTAAACTACTAGTAACATACAAACATCCTACAGTGTGACCAAAACAAAATACATTTGATTCTCTTTTCCGACAAAATTTCCTTCCTTTTCCTTTTCCTTTTCTGCACAATGGGGCTAAAATTGACTTCCCCAAAAACTTCCAAGTGAATTTGGGTAATCCAAAGAACTGTGCTTTCAAATTTCAATAAAAATTTTAGTAATTTCTTTGTCAACAATTACTTCCCATTTAAGAAATCAAAATTTAACTTTAGTTCATCTTTCATCACAACACACAACAGTAACATCACACAACAACAACAGAACCCATTTAATCCCCAATCATTGGAGGTATGGGCGGGGGAGGATTGGAGACAGACCTACTCTTTGGCAATATGCACAAAGTGGCTGCTCACAGAATACCATTGAAACAGTGCCTCCTTCCTTATACCTATTTTGCTGCGGAATCATGCTCCCAAATCAAAGCCAAATAGCATCAGAGAGGGCAAGCTTAGAGACCCAAATCAATTTATGTGCATATTACCATACTTCCTTCATTGATAGTCCAGAACATCGGTATGCACACATCACATTATACACAATTAACTTCATTTCCTAACAACCCATTTTCTCGATTTTCCAAATTATACATATATTGTGTTGATTCAAGGCGTACCAACTCTTTGAATCTTGACCTCGTTCCAGTAAAATAAAAATAATAGGCTGACTCTTGCTGTTATTGACCAAGTAGAGGGGCTCTAACAGTCTTTTCCCAAAGATGGAGATAGTAGCGGAGGAGATTGGAGGATTTTCCAAGGTAGGCAATGGGGTTGGGGTGGAACATGAACTTGGCTAAGAGAAGATATATTAGGTAATTGATAAGCACTCATAGTGTAAATAATAGGGCTTATCTCTCTCATTTTTGTCACACACATGCGCACAACTTGCTTGATTTGAATGATATTGCACGAAAGGTGTGTTTTTGGCGTTTTCAAGTAAATCATGTGAATAAGGCGCATTTGAAGGCCATGGATAGCCCCGAGTGTGTCCAAGCACACAAGGCCAAGTGGTACTCCGCGACTGAGTGTCTGAGTCCCTAAAGTCATGAAAAGAAGCTTTGAAGCATACTCGAGATGCCCAAGGGTCAAGAGAAGTGAGGGATATGCGAGTATTTTACCAAATCAATTCATCTTCCGACCAACTGAGGGTATAATCGTCATATCTTTTGAAGTACAAATTATTTTTTAATCAAACCACTTGGGTTAGAAAGTAGACTCAACAAGCTTTCCAACGGTCCAAAAAACGCGCAAATCCAAGTTCGGGAGCGTCCGGAGTGGGTCCGCAAAGTTGTGCAAAATCCAACGAGCTATGAGGTATCGATACCTCTTTTTGAGGTATTGATACCAGTGAAGCCAAATTTCCAGAGAGCTATGAGGTATCGATTGCCTGCGCAACCATTGTAATGGTTTTTGTAATTATTTTGTAAATGGGGTATATATACCACCCTTAGCCCGTTTTTAGGACATCCTCCATTTTGAGGACTTCTCTCTCTACCTCCCTCCCCTCCTCTCTTCTCTAGCTCTCCTTCTCTCATCAAAGGAGGAGGATCGCTAAGGTTTTGAGGCTTTTTCCTTCATTAATGTTGTAAGTATACTTGTGTTCTTCATTAATCTAGCTTTTATTTCAAGTTTCATCCATGTTTTTATATCTCTCTATGTTTTCTCTTGTGTTTACACCCACTATGGGTGAGAAGTGATCAAGACTTGTCATGGGGTGATTCTACCCAATGATTTAGGTAGTTTAATGGCTTCTCTCAATTCTTGTGCTTATGTACGTTGTGAATGGATTAAGTTCTTATCTCTATGTAACAAAACATAGGGTTGTTAACCTCTTTGATTATGTGCAGGCAAAGACTTGATCTTGATCTCTTGCCACATATAATGCTTGGAGCTATGTCACTCTAAGTGTTTGCCAAAATGCCTCAAAGAACTTGTTGAGCTCTAATCTTTGGTCTAAACTTAGGGTTGTTAACTTTTTTGATTGTGTGTAGACAACTCTTCTTGGCGCACACAATGCTTGGAACCATGACACTCTTTGTGTTTGATAAAATGCCTAAATGAGTTCCTTTCCATTTACAAACACCATTGTATGAGTTAAACTTGATTTTCATAGCTAAATCTCCTGAGTGAGAGCAAATGATTATGACTCTCACTTGAGTTATCAAAGAGAAGCATTAAACGACCTAAGTTATGGGTGGATTAGTCCCCTAGACCTTGCCGCCTTTAATTTCTAATCAAACTTCATTTTCAATCAAAATTAAGAGGTAGAGAGAAATTCCACCACTCAAAAGTTGGCTGTCTTGACTCAAATCCAAAGGTTGGCGGTCCTAACGATAAAAATCATTCGTAAATCAAACCTCCGGCCTAGCTCCATTGGCTCCCTGTGGATTCGATCTCGGACCCGAATTTATTATGCTACAACCGACCTAGCCCTACGATTGGGGCACTCTTTACTACGACACACTTTGGTCGAGCAAGCAGTAATAGATGCCCCAATCGCAGTGCAAGGCGTGGATAGCTAGTATTCTGTTTCAAGACTGAAACACTGCCATCTTGAACGCCTTTGGATACCGTAAGAATCAATAAGGCAGTTGCGAAACCAAACTTGCAAAAAGGACTTTAGTTCCTCTGAGGCTTCAATTGACATTGATGAGTAACCATAAGCAGCACCAGATGTAGCATATATAGATCAGGAAACTGTTAGCTTCAAAAAATAAACAGGTCTTTTTTTGTGGTAGCTTCTGACCTGTTTTGTCTGCAAATCCTGAATGTACTCGGGGTAGCCGAGGCCACGTGCGTCCGTGCGGTTTCCCCTTCCCCCATCCCTCGGCACTTAGAAATATCCCATACATCATTGTACTGTTGCATTCGGTTCTTCGACCACTCCAACCCTATTCCGTTCTTCGTGAAGAGGGGGCTGTCAAGAGGCAGCCCATGGGGGAGGGCTTGTAAAGGCACTTTTTGATCGGACTTCTCACTGATAGGACGGTTCCACTCATACTTAACGACGGATATGTCCTTGTTGAGGAAGCCTTCAGACCCGTATCCGGGTAACATCTTTTTACTTGATTGCCTTCTGGTTAGGACACACTTAAGAAGGCAAGCGCATATAGCGCCTTCTTCTGCCAGCTTTTCCTACTCAGGTGTTGACAAAGGAGGTTTGACAAACACCAGCAAGGGTCTACAAAATACCATTGGTATTCTTACAAAAAAAGGGGAAAATTTACAAGTAATAAGTTATCATGCTCTTGTGCATATTGATGCTCTGAACTATCAATGAAGGAAGCATGGTAATGTGCACATAAATTGAATTGGGTCTCTAGGCCTGCCCTCTCTGATACCATTCGGCTTTGATTTGGGGGCATAGTTCAGCAGCAAAACAGGTATAGGGGGCCATTGTTCAATGGTTTTTTTAGGGCAGCCACTTTGTGCATATTACCAAAGGTTAGGTCTGTCTCCAATCCTCCCCCGCTCATACCCCCAATGATTGGGGACTACATGAGTTTTGTTGTTGAAGTTATCATGCTAGCCAATTCTCCACTCAAATCTAGCAAACAAGCAGAAGATTGGATTGATCAACTCTTATGGGGCCAGTCCATACGGGACTTTGCCCTGGCTTTAATCACAGACTCTGCTAGTGGACTATGAGAGTGCTTTCCCACGGATTAATCAAGCGCGCGTAAAGTGGCCAGGACACCTGAGGTTTTTTTTTTTTTTTAAAAAAAGGAGAAATTCGATTGACCATAATTTCGAGATACCAACAAGAGGTACTTCAACTGCTCAACACCACCAACAAAATAGAGGAAATAAATAGGAAAATAGCATTTTGTCATCCAACGTACTGAAGAATCAGAAATTGTGTAAACACGTAGACCTATAAGAGTACTGTATTTCTAATGCTTCAGGCCAAACGAATGAATCAAGAGAAGAAAATTAAAACGAGCGCTGTTCCTATTTCAATCCAATTTCGTTACCAGTTAGTACCACCATTCAACTCGTACGAGACTGCTGAAGCACCAAAAACTAGGTAGAAAATGCAGAGCTCGTAACATCGAAATCAACTACAGTCTACTATTTTCTGAAAAAATTGGGATTTGGGTTACACTAATCTCAAAAAAATGGTAAGAAGATTGAAGAAATGCTTAAGAAATTGAATACTCAATAAGTTCATAGAATATTCAAAAAAAAAAAAAAATAAGTTCATAGAAGGGGCAACTTAGGTCCATATAAGGGGCAACTTAAATTCATAGAAGGAGCAACTTAAATTCATAGAAGGGGCAACTTAGAAAACCCAGATTCGATTACAACCAACTCCATGTATGGGGAATAATTTTTCCTCCGTTTCATGTATGAGAAATTGTTTTTCCTCCGTTCCATATTTATGTAATTTCGAAAAAACCTCTCCATGAGTTGGGCATTATTTGCCCCAACTCCCACTGAAATGCAATTTCCCCAAAGAAAATGTGAGGGAAAGTGGGGGAATATGGGAGGGAAATTTTACTATTTCCAAAACTTGAATTCTTTTTTTCTCTCTCCTCTTTCTCTCCCATCCAAACAATTGGAGGGAAACATTTTAACTTCCTTTTCTTTTCTCTCACTTTCAACAAGTTCCAAACAGAGCCTAGTGTTCCAGAACGCAAAATAAGTACTTATTTTTTTAAGGAGACAATCTCAAGTTCAAAAATAATAGGTTTATTCAAATATAAAAATATGCAATATGGATCTTGTTTGATAAGATCTTTTGAATGATGAAGAAAAATTAAAAAAATATTTTTAATTTTTCATTATTTTTGAATTTGAAAATATAAAATAAGTACTGAAGTACTTATTTTTGTAAGAAGGTGTTCTTGAACTGACCATCGGTTTAGTTTAAAAGCATCCTTTAATCCGGACGTGGGGCAAAGTACGTTTCAGACTTTCAATTACTCCCCTTTCCCCCCTCTCTCTACCCTTCGTTGCTGTCTAGGGCATATTCTCTCTCCTCGCCCTCCATTACTTTTGCAACCACCAAGTTTCCCCTGTTCAGGTAAATTATGCTCTCTCTCTCTCTAGCATAATGTATATGTATGTATGCGTAGAGAGTTACGCTTTGATAGTAGACTGTAGTTGATTTCGATGTTACGAGCTCTGCATTTTCTACCTAGTTTTTGGTGCTTCAGCAGTCTCGTACGAGTTGAATGGTGGTACTAACTGGTAACGAAATTGGATTGAAATAGGAACAGCGCTCGTTTTAATTTTCTTCTCTTGATTCATTCGTTTGGCCTGAAGCATTAGAAATCCAGTACTCTTATAGGTCTACGTGTTTACACAATTTCTGATTCTTCAGTACGTTGGATGACAAAATGCTATTTTCCTATTTATTTCCTCTATTTTGTTGGTGGTGTTGAGCAATTGAAGTACCTCTTGTTGGTATCTCGATATTATGGTCAATCGAATTTCACCTTTTTTTTTAAAAAAAAAAAAAAAACCTCAGGTGTCCTGGCCACTCTACGCGCGCTTGACTAATCCGTGAAAAAGCACTCTCATAGTCCACTAGCAGAGTCTGTGATTAAAGCCAGGACAAAGTCCCGTATGGACTGGCCCCATAAGAGTTGATCAATCCAATCTTCTGCTTGTTTGCTAGATTTGAGTGGAGAATTGGATAACATGATAACAACAACAACAAAACTCATGTAGTCCCCAATCATTGGGGGTATGAGCGGGGGAGGATTGGAGACAGACCTAACCTTTGGTAATATGCACAAAGTGGCTGCCCTAAAAAACCATTGAACAATGGCCCTCTATACCTGTTTTGCTGCTGAACCATGCCCCCAAATCAAAGCCGAATGGTATCAGAGAGGGCAGGCCTAAAGACCCAATTCAATTTATGTGCACATTACCATGCTTCCTTCATTGATAGTTCAGAGCATCAATATGCACAAGAGCATGATAACTTATTACTTGTAAATTTTCCCCTTTTTTTGTAAGAATACCAATGGTATTTTGTAGACCCTTGCTGGTGTTTGTCAAACCTCCTGTTGACAAACTCAACACCTGAGTAGGAAAAGCTGGCAGAAGAAGGCGCTATATGCGCTTGCCTTCTTAAGTGTGTCCTAACCAGGAGGCAATCAAGTAAAAAGACGTTACCCGGATACGGGTCTGAAGGCTTCCTCAACAAGGACATATCCGTCGTTAAGTATGAGTGGAACCGTCCTATCAGTGAGAAGTCCGATCAAAAAGTGCCTTTACAAGCCCTCCCCCATGGGCTGCCTCTTGACAGCCCCCTCTTCACGAAGAACGGAATAGGGTTGGAGTGGTCGAAGAACCGAATGCAACAGTACAATGATGTATGGGATATTTCTAAGTGCCGAGGGATGGGGGAAGGGGAAACCGCACGGACGCACGTGGCCTCGGCTACCCCGAGTACATTCAGGATTTGCAGACAAAACAGGTCAGAAGCTACCACAAAAAAAGACCTGTTTATTTTTTGAAGCTAACAGTTTCCTGATCTATATATGCTACATCTGGTGCTGCTTATGGTTACTCATCAATGTCAATTGAAGCCTCAGAGGAACTAAAGTACTTTTTGCAAAATATTTATACTACTATATGGATGATTCTAGTCTGAAGATATTTCTTACAAAATATTTCTATATAGAAAATTCTAGATTTATACATGTGCTCTAACAAATTTAGATATTTTGACAAAGATCTTCTAGCATATGTCACAATCGTCAAGAAGTTTCTATGGATTATAGGAAGTGATAATGCCGTTATGAGGCATTATCAGAGAATAATAACGTCATTGCTCTCGTATTTAGACCACAACGCAACTAAAGGAGATTAAGAATGCGCTGGATCCCCAACTCGTTTTTCCAGTCAGAGTCTCAGACCATTGGCACTTTTCTACCACAGGCCAAAGCAGAAAACATGCGAGGAAGTTAACAAGTTGCAACTTACCAAACACAGATACTCACGGCTCTAAAAAGAGAATGAAGTGTTCACTCCAGTTCTCATGTTTGAGAACACAAATATCATCACCAATGTGAAGGGAAAAGGAAAACATTACCTTACCTTTCTAGTTATACAACAATATACTTGTGAGTTATGAGCAAGCTGGTACTTTCTAACTCAGTTCTTTACGTAGAACAAGTGGTCTCAACACATGATTAAATATGATATTGTCCCTCAACTCATACCACATTGGTAAACATCATACCAGAGAATACCACACCAAGGCAATGGTTCTAGTATATAACTTGTAAAGTTGTCCGTTGTCCAAGCAACTTAAACATTGATCCTAAGAGTTTGAAAACCTTCCAAATAATCAAATAATTGTATCTTATGCATGCACGAAAAGAAATTTCGTAAACATTCTTAATCAGATTTGTAACTAACACCAAACAAATAAAGGACAGTGCCAACGCAACAAAAACAAAACACCATTGACTAACTCACTGGCCACTGCCCTATATATCCAAGATCCCAATTTCCAGTTGACATGCAAGCATCTTGAATCTTATCAAGCATTTATCTCACTTAGTTGGGAGTAATTCCTTGTATGGTTTTGTGACAGAATACAATAATGCCTTTATCCATGTCCAGGTTTTCAAAAGCCCTAATTTTTTAGCAACCCAAATTTGAGAAATAGGGGATTTTTTTCGAAAAGATTCTTTTCAGCTTATACTTGAGTTAAGGAAAACTGATCAAAATTGAAAAAATTAAGGCAAACTGATCAAAGAAGAAACTCAAAATTAGGGCAAACTGATTAATAGGAAAGATTCAAGTATAGAGAAGATTAATAGGGCTAATTAGAGAGAGAGAGACCTTGGTAGTGTGTCTGCTTTGAAGGTTCTAACCGTGCGAGAGAGAGCCCGACGGTGGTGGAGGTCGCCGGAGGGAGAGCGTTACCTCGAGCAAAGAGAGAGGGTCGTCGGCGCGTGGTGGCGTGGTGGTAGGTGGTCGTCGGCAGGGGCTCGTCGGTCGGACCTCGTCGATCGCGGAGTGGGGGGGCTGCGGGGTTCGACGGGATTAGCAGACGTTGAGAGGGGAGGAGAAGTTTTTTTGGATCATAGGGGAGGTGAAGTTTGCATCGTGTTTTAAGTTGCAGGGGTGGAATGGATGATTTAATCTCAGCCCTTGAAATGGAGGGCTGAGATGGGCTGGTTTTTTAGAGGTTTTTTAAGCGGTTCCTAGAACCGCCCCGTTAAATAATAATAACCTTTAGCGGAACGGGTCTCACTGCAGCATCAACGGGGACTCAAAAATTACGGGTGATGAGCGGAGGAAAATTCCTGGACTGGCCTGGCTGAGGAAGCCACACTCTGACGCCTGACATTGTTATGGAAAATCCGATCGTAAATGATTTGGTGGTGACAATTTTGTAGCTAACGGTAATCTTTCTTTTGGGGTAAATAAAGGCAATCTCAACTTATATTATATATATTTTGTAGAGCTCGTTGAAACTATGGGCAATTTGTAGCTAAAGGTAAATCATTCTTGAACTGGCCTCATCATAATTTAAACCATTCACTTTGTAGAGCTTGTTGCGAGCTTCAATCCTAACAAAAATCATGTTCATCCGATATCGAACAATTTCTCTTCAAATCACATGGTGGGTGTCGCAGACGTAGCTGGAGAGGGTTGCGAGCAGCACGAGTGCTGAGGCGGGTGAGGAATTTGAGGCAGCGGGGGAGGACCTAGCAATTCAGAGGTAGAGGTTGAGGCAAATACCCGAAGGGATTAGGGTTTGGAAGGTTAGCGATTGAGATATCGTTGAAATTTTATAGGGGTGTTGAAAGGGAATTATACAAGTTTGCAGCAGTTACCCAAAATCATCAAACAAAAATCATTACTCATCTCAATGCGACCGCATTCAAACTGTTTGGCCACCACATGAACCCATTCTGGCCATGATCTTAGCAACACCCTTAATTCATTGAGCAACAAAATTGAGTCCATCTACAATGAATTATCAGATGACTCTTGCATTGATCTACATACATCTCAAGCAAAAGATTCAAGTAATAGACAGTAATAAGCCAACGGTATTTTTCCTCAAAGTGCACAACAATTTATCCTCATTTCAGTGTTTAAAACTTCTGGGACCGGGTCATTACACCACCACCCCCACCATTTTTTTCCCTCTAGAAGACTATTTCTCCTGGATACCTACCATCAATTAACTTTTCATTTCTGTTTGATTCTCTCCCGGAATATCCTATCCACAGTACACAGAATACGGCATGTTTTCAATTGTTCTTGAGGCAAAATGTCCTTCACTGACAAGTCCGAGCTCCTAACTTGAGAGACAAAACTTCCCAACCAGTGGGGCAAAATGAGGAGTTAAAAAACGAGATCATCAGAACATCACATGATCTTGTGCAATCCAATATTCAGATCGGACGATATGGAGATGAGGAGAGGGAGAGAGTGATGCCACAAGGCTTTAAAGACTCGTTTTTGGTGCGCTTTCACAGACTGGGAAGGATTGTGAGCATTGTACCTGATGTCAAAGATGTGGATTACAGGGTCTGCTGAACCGGATGTAATGTATAATCCATCGGGGGACCATGCTTGATTTATTAGAGCCGATTGTGATTCGCTACTTTCTTGCTTCCAACCAAACTCATGGATTACTGTCTGCCTCAATCTTATATCAAACAGTCGAAGCTGCCTCTCCGGAGTCCTGCAGAAAAGAAATTGTTGCCAAAACTGTAATGCAAACAAAAAAGAGTAGAAAGCACAAGGAAACTTGTTACTTGCACTGAAACAAGAAGTCATGATGTTAAGGTACTGAAATTGCAGTCAATAATCAATATCAAATTACATGAAGATGTTGTCATATTTGTTAAATGTTAACCATCAACAAATATCGACATGTAGTGAAACTTGAACAATACCCAAAACCATCGTTTCACATCGCACTCCTATAACCCCCCAGGTTCATTTAGCAGCTTTGAATCTTGAGTTCTTGACATCCAATGCCCATTAGAAGGCTTGCCACCAGTCACTGCTACAGTTTTTCTTTTCTTTTCTTTTTTTGATGACCCAGGGTGTCCGGCCAGGTTACCGTCACTGGTAACAGTAGGGAGTGTTATTGAATGCAATTTAGCTTTGCATATTTCATATTTCTAAAACATTCACCTTGTGCGCTCAAAATGATGGATATCCTAAAAGCTAACTTTTCTACAAAGACATAACACGAGAACACCCACCCACATACATGGTTGTGTGAAAGTAAACTCTTATTATCTACACAACAGGTTTTTCTGCATGATTTATCTAGATCTATATGTATTTAGGTACATGGTGAATAAATCAAAATTAGCAATTACTTTAGCGTTCACTCTTATAGGTCATCAGTATAAAATTCTGATATACCCAAATAAAATTCTGATATAGCCAGAAGTCGTATTATGCATGATTTTTAGATTAAAGAAGAAACGTTTAACTCCAGTGTTCCTATTTCAACTCAAATCTCATCTATTTTTCACTCATACGGTCAAACTTGATTTCAGCGATCATGACAGCCCCACCTTCCAGTCTTCCAAAGAACGTCTCTTGGGTGCTTAACTTTTCGTCTGGTACTCAGAATAATGATCCAATATCGCAAGGAAAAAAAACACTGGTATAGGTCAAAAGTAGATTATGATTGTAACAACACTCAATGCTGCTTACCCTGTCTGGACCATGAATAGATTGAAGTCACATGGATTGGGTAGAATACTCATGCATTTGCTTTCTATTTGATGTCTATATTCTGTTCTTTCCGCCATCATATCAAACCCAAAAATTCTCCTGTCCGCACCAGCGGACAATACAATATGCTTTTGCTGCATCCCAGCCACTCCCATTACAGCTGATGAATGGAGATTCCTATGCAAGACTTTTGGTTTCCATGAGTTTTCTCCGTCTTCTTTATCAGTCCAGAGTACTACGGCATGATCACTGCCACCAGTAACAAAACAGACTTGGTCCCACGGCATAAAAACTATGTTGTTGATGATGCCCTTGAGATGAGGTTTCTGCTCTAAGAAACATACACGCGCTCCCTGTCAATGCACAAAATTTAAAATCAGAGTTGATTTTCTTTAACTATTATTATTCTTACATACAAGAAATGTACACTTTGGTTGTGTTTGATGGCCGAGTGGTTGTAGAAGCCTAAGGTTTTTTTTATCAAAAAGGGTCCTTAATGTATAACAATCCTTTTAGACCACTAGGATTCTACAGATAGGAACTACAAAACAGGGCAAACGCTATGGCATGAAAAAAGCATCAGGATAACATCAAATAACCTTACAGTGATGAGGTCAAATGACAACTACTTCAACTAACTCCACAGAAAAAAAAATGAGAGAGATACATAGACACATGCATTCAAGAAAGAGGGCAAAAATGAGTAAAACAAAAAAAAACACCATCGTAAATTTGAAAACACACGATTTCTTATAATAAGTGCATCGAATAAGATAAAGACAGAACCAGGGTCAATGCCTTAGAGCTGAAGTTAGTTGCTACACAAATGTTGTGCACCTAAGATAGTACAATGTGACTATGACTGGCAAATGCTAATGGAACAGCAACGCAGATATTACTTGGTGATTTCACAAACACATCCACACGTTCCTAATTTCTTATATATGTGGTGAGTGGCACGATCAATAAAATTTCAGGAAACCATATTTCCAAGTTCCAACCATGACCCTTACCTCTTTTCTTTTATTGAGATTCAAGACAGATATCTGAGAATCTCCACCATCAGCACTGTACACAGCAAATACGCTGTTTCCCTCTGGATGCCATGCTATATCTTCCGGCCATCTCCTCTGCTTTGGGGATAGGGCCTCAGTAGAACTCAGTAGACTGGCACTCGATCTGCAATTCAAGGCAATAAGCATAAAACAATCAAAATCTCCAACGTTAATCTCTATAGCATTTATAAGATGGCAAATGCTTCACTTGGTCGCAGAAAGAAGTCCTAGCCACACCCCCCCCACGAGTTTTTCAATAATTATAACAGCACCCCCATATGGTTACTCTGAAATTAGAGCTTTTAATTAGGGCTTGTCAGTATAACGGATTAATTTTATTAGACTCTTAGGTACTTAATTGTGTCTTTACATCCTTATCTATAAACTTGGGTAAAGTGTATGCTTGATGCTTAAATGTAGTAGTATATCTCATTATAGTGGATCATGGGGAGAAAATTTTCTCACTTGTGATTAATAGGTGCCCCTCTCCTATATCAAAATCCTGGATCTGCCGCTGCTAGCAATGCTTGCTTGAAACTATTGAAAGAACCCATAAACGTTAAAAGAGAATGAGGGAAAAAAACTATTGACCAAAAGGACTGCACAACTTCATGTGTAGTGCAAAGCTCTACAAAGTTCAAATCTTGGTCAAGAGAAGGGTTTGTAATGCCCAACTGCGGACTATACAAAAAGTAAATACCTTTTAGCCTATACACTCAAACCTCTTTAACTACACAAGGCATCCAGTTCCATTAGACATTATGCACAAAGTGGGAAGAGGTCCCACTTTACTCCACAGGCGGAAGACCCACTTCACTCTGAACCAAGAGAGACTTGGACTGTGTTAGGTTTGGGGTCTCTAAAACCAACTTCTCTCAGTGCGCACGGTCCCGAATAAGTTTAATCTCCAATTATTACCCTCATTTGTCTATCTATCTATCTCCACTCATTACCCCAAAAAACCTCCTCAAAACCCAAACCAAACAAAGTCTAGCTGTCCAAATCTATTTGCGCATGACAATGAAAAAGCCAATGACTAAATAATCCACCCCCCAACTTGCCCCGGCAGCACCGGTTCACGATGAACTTTAGGCTCAGAATTAGGATATCAAGAATAAGGATCTTATCATGCGCCACACACCACACACAGAAGGCCACCTTGTTAGGAATCCTAATAGGCTGGGATCCATATAGCCCTCCACAAAGCTAAGTACAATGCCCAGAGCCTCATAGAAATACCTCAAGTATCCCTATCTGGAAAGACTCCCTTTCATCACACCTTCCCTAACCCAATACTCGGCCTCCATTAATTTTCTTAAGAACTCATGTCTGCTCGGCCAACTCAGAATTCGTAAACCTATCAGCATCGTAGAATATCCCAGAAGATGTAACCTCTGCATTGACAGTCAGCTGTTAGCCACTACACCATACTCAATCAGATACCTTTAGATTAACGCAAGGAAAAGCAGAACTTCATTTCTCCTAACCACACATAGGACCAAAATCACTCACATCCCATCCCCCCACCAACAAACTAATATCCCGCACAAAATCATACCACCCTTTTCTAGTCCCTTTCCAAGGCCCAAGACATAGGACACGCTTGGTTGACGGATAAAAAAAGAGGGATTGGATTATTTATCCATGGGACCTATTCATCCTACATTTGTTGCAGAACTTGACAATAGGATAGTGTGGCCGGACAAGACACAATATCACATAATCCTATTAAAGTTGGATAACTCAATCCTATGGGGAAGGTTTTGTAGCATAAGATAGGATAAAAACTTGACGACAAAAGAATCATCAAATCATGTCAAACCCCCTTGAACGAAAGTTTGATACGGCAAGTGACGAGTACCAGTGAAAGAGCCTAGTGCTTAAAGAAAACGTCCAAGGTTTCCCGAGGTTTATCTGGTTACAAAGATACAGTGAGTACTATACTTTTTCTTCTTTAATTGATCTAAATCCCCTCAAGTGAGAGAACGAGGAAAATCCTTGGCACGTATGGTTTTCCTATAGCCTTCCTGTGATCATGGAGACAAAGCATTATTGCGCTGAACAAAGTGTTTTTCATTTTATTACTGACTTCGACTTCAGCACTTAAAATACCCTCTTTGAAATCTTCATAATTTATTTGTTCGCTCAAATGTGTACACAGTCACTGAAACCAACTAAATAGATTAGCTGATTCCTTCAAATTACACTTCGAGCGGTTGAGGATTTCAACATTCACCATTTCTATGGGGGAAAAAGACGACGACTAACCATGAAGGTGAATGTGAAATTATCATAAAGTAGTAATGAACTGCTGAAAAAAGAAGCCTTTCACAATGAAAGGTGTATTAATTAACACTTTATACTAAGTCACATATATGTAATGAACTTCTTTCACGAAAGAACAGGATATGATAGAAGAACTCAGAGTTGGACGAAAATCTAGAACATACCCCCTGGCCTGAATTTGCCACAAGTTGACAACTCCATCCAAAGCACTGCAGATCAATTCAAAAGGGTTAGAGCATTGAAAAAGTTCTACTAGACAACTAAGACTGTCAATTCTAGTTCTTGACTACTTCATAATAACTGAAAGTTACATGATAATAGTTTCTTTGTGAAAGGTGAAACCAGAATGACAGGTAAACATATCTCTCTCTTCTGTTCCCCTTACACTGTTTACTGCTTATATATATGTCATTGCGACCTCCATGAAATATCAATGCCCTCAAAACACTATTATCTAGGACTATACTTGAACTGCGAAAGCAAACGCCCAGTGGCTCAGTCATTACAGATCCGAAATTAAGAGCAACAAACATCTGAAATAACTCGGAAAGTTAAGAAAGCCCAAAGTACCTTGTCATGAATAGCTCATCATTTGCTGGACACAACACAAGACTTCTCAACTTTCTCTTGTGTCGGCTAGACATAAGACAACCTGTTTGGCAATGGATTGTGTTCGCATAGGAGCGGCTACATATCAATGAGATCAATTCTTTGTGCTCCTTCTGCTCTGTAATTCACACAACATTTACGATGAATAACAGATCACAGCACGCGCAAAATCAAGGAAAAAAGGAAGATTGATCAGGGCAACACAAAGTTTGATGCAAACTGCAGTTACAGATTTTGAATACAGTAAGCACGCACAGTCACACACACAAACACTCGTAGAAAAACGTAATAACGTGTGGCCTGCGAAAAGGTGAAAATCTTACCAAACTTCCTTTTTGTGCCTTTTTTAGCTTGAACTTCAGAAGCTTCCGGCTCAGTAGAGGTGGAATGAGATTCATTCCCTTTTAGTTTTGAAACAATATTATTATGAACTGACATCCTAGGCTTCCTAGACTGAAACTGAGAACCACTTGCTTCACTTGATTCTTTTGTGGAGGACCCCACCATTATCACAGGCTGGGAAATTTTCGGGTTGACAGCTGGAATTACAAGTTGTGGTCTAGATTGAGGTTGGTCTTGACGAGAATCTTCACTTATACGGACAGGACTATCATCTTTAACAACTTTGATATCATCTCCCGGAGAGTTCTTGGATGATGCGACCTTGTTGCGGCTTCTAAGACGAGCTAATTTGGAATGCAAATCCTCTACCCTTTTCTCTGCTTCGTCAAGCTGCACACATTTTCAAAATTAGCAATAACATCACAACACATTATCGAAAAGTTTCCATTTAAATATGTGCAGTTGCTAACACCATTTCTAAAGATGTGCATCATTTGCTAACTCCATTTTCTAAAGAACCAAACAAATCCACCACTAACAGGCACCAATCGTTGAATGGATTGGTGGGCAGCCATTCCATATCAATAGATACACATATAGCTGATAGCCTGATATACATACCTGTACACATTCCCATATACGCATAGCCATGGTCTTGTCAAGGTCATTACATTCACTTACAAATGTGAATAATTAGAGAACATCTATGATCTAGTCATAATGACCGCCAAAAAGTAAAAACCCAACAGAATACCCAAACAGTCAAATACTGTGAAACATGTAAACTCATCCAGTTGCCTTTTCATGAATGCTCAAATAGTTTGAAGTTAAAAAGCAAACGGATTCTGAGATTACCCAAAAGTGTTCACGAAGAGGTGTCTGCCTAAGTATTTTTAAAGAACCCAAAAAACAAAAAGTAGAATTTAATGCATAATTGCATCAAGGGTCACATATTTTACCTCGATTGATGGAAAACCCATACAGCATTGAATTAAGTCCAACATTTATAGCCCCCAATTAAATTACTAGTGGAATCAATATCTGTAATAACACTACAAATCATACAGGGTCATAAAGGATCTAGATATCATTAATTTAACCTAGCTTTCCTAACCTCAACGACAAAGCTCTCTGCCTTAAAAATTAATATCACTAAAAGTCTAAAACCACAACTAATTGTCCATCATCATAGACCCCAAACACAAGAATTCAGTACTCCTCTCATGCAATTCAAAAAAATTTGACACTGATAAGAACTAAACAACTTCTATGCATGCAATCGGTCTAATGTTTAGAGTTTAGACCAAACTGTGCATACTACTAGTATAAGTGAATTCAATCAGTAGAGTCTGAGATAATCAAATAATCACCAAATAATCTTTTCAAGAATTCATCACATAATGAACACCAAGAAACAAAACACACAAAAACGAAACACACACGAAACTCGCCGAACTATACGAATAGCACCAATAACACATGACTGAAATATCCAACTAATTCATACCAACACATATGGAAACATACATACATACTTCAACATAAATTTTGACACCGATAAGAAATGCACAACTTTGTGTATCCAATCTATTTGATGTTTAGAGTTTACATTACTAGTAATATACCATAACCTATGAAGCACGGTTACTTCTAAAACCCCGCCGTACTCATACCCATAACTTACCGGGTACCGGTACTTGGTGTGGAACTTCTAAATATGGACCGGGTACATGAAACACGTACAGAGATTTTTTCCTACAATTATTGCTTTACCCATGAAGTACCCCAATATGTATCAAGCTGTACCCCGGTCCCAAGATGAAGCTAAGTTGATAAGACTTCATGTTTCTATGCTTAGCATGATTCTAGAATAAAGATTTATGTCCATAGGTTGTCTAGTATAATGGCATTAATCTTTGAGTTGCACTTTAAGGTTGGCGTTAAACAATTATTTGATGTTGGATTCTTAATCGCCAAAGTCATTTTGATATTACCTTTACTTGACAAGTAATTATTATGTGTAATACATTGCTCAATATCATAAGAAATACACTTGCTATACCTGTACCCTACATTTTTAGGTTCGCCGTACCACCATACGCTGATGCAGGACGGATTTGGAATAGGGCTAAGTATCATCAAAACACAAAGAAAATGGGCTATTTTGGGACTGTGAACAGTATTCCGTGAATGGTATTACGTAAGAAGAAGGAGATGAAGGGTTAGAGAATGATAGGTCTAGGCATCACACCTAGAAAACCCAAGGCATCACACCTAGGGGCTCTTTAGCATCACACCAAAGAAAAGATTGCATCACACAATCTAATAGCTTGAAAGCTACTCAATTTTTCATTCATTCAATCATTCATGATTTGCCATAGGGCTTACAATCTTCTTTATACCCATTTCAACTTGACTCTAGAACTTCCCAAAAATAAATAACCTTTAGACTCCCAAAGACACATTGAACATAGACTCTTTGACTGCATTAAAGACATGGAAAAACTTAACGACTCTCTTTGATCAACTAATTGACTCTTCGACTACATTTAACATTAATGACATGGAAAAACCAAATGACTCATTGATCAACTAATTGACTCTAAAGACTTTGACTAGAAATTAAATAGACATTTTTACTTGACTAAAACCCAAAAGACACTCCTAAGGGCTAAGACTCCAGCACATGTCTAGCCAATATCCTAAGTAGGACCCATGCCCCTGGCCACCTCTTCTGGACCACATCATACGCCTTTCGTACTTTTACCCATACACGTGCTTCTTAGAGCACAACTGTATTTAATCAATACCAAAGACGCTCCGAGAATTAAATAATCCATACGCAAACTTTCCAATAATTCATCTGATGATCAACACCAATAAACAAGACGCACAAAATAAAGAAACACACATTCAAAACTCACCTAACTATATGAGTAATTACAGTACCACGTGACTAAAATATCCAATCCAATCCATACCAATACATGTGAAATGCACATACAAACTTCTACATAAATTTAATCCTGATAAAAATGCACTACTTTTCTACGCAATCAATGTGATGTTTAGAGTTTACATCAAACTGTGGTTACTCCTAGAATAACTGAACTTAATCAGTACCAAAGACTCTTGTTCGATTTAAGTACTTATACACAATCTTCTCAACAATTCATCACATGATCAACACCGAGAAACAAGATGCGCGAAATAGAAATACAAGAGAAACACACATACAAAACTTACCTACCTACACCAATAACACCAGTAACACAAGACCAAAATATCAAAATCCAATTCACACCGAAACATATGAAACTAAACATATACACTTCCAAACAAATCATAACTCCGATAAGAAATGCACAACTTTGGTGTACGCAATCAGTTTGATGATTAAAGCTTAGAATCAACCAAACCCCTTAGGATTTGGCCAAATGGTTATGAGAAAGCAATAAGTGCTCCTCCATGAGTTCACATGTTCCATTCCCACGGATGCCAAACATTCCAAACCTTGGGGCCACCGGAGGTTTGCCCAGTCATTAACTTCAGGGCCCTGGAATCAGTCGAGGCGTGTGCAAGCTGGCCCAGACATCCGGTTATCAAAAAAATAAAAACGGTTTAGAATCAACCTGTGCTTACTTCTAGTACTAGTACAAGTAAATTTGATCAGTGCTAAGAAACAAGACGTACAAAAAATGAAGCACACAAAACTCACCTAACTATACAAATCGTTCCAGCAACACGTGAAGCAAAAATCCAATCCGATTAACACCAATCCACATCTACGCATACATATCTAGAGGGAGATGAATCGATTGAGTTACAACCTGAGATTGGTAGTAGGTGACTTTTTTACGGAGATGCTGGACTTCTTTGGTTCGATGCTCGATCAGAGCAACCATGGCTTCTTCTTGCTCGACGACGCTGTCTTCGTCCTCTTCTTCCACTCCGTTCTCTTGATTGGCCATCGCCGCAACTTCGCCGTCGTTTTCTCTCTCCTCGACCTTTGGCTTCTTGAGAGAGAAGGGCGCGCTCATTTTTTTCCCCCTTCCTCTCTTTTTTTCCGGTCTGTGTTTCAGATTTTTCGGTCCTACTTTTTGGCACCTCAACAAGAAACTATACAAAGGTGCAAGAAAATATGGGTCGTGTTACTCGTGTATGTATATGCATATCGAAAATGTTACGCCCCACAATGTTACGCCCCATCGACCGTGGCTATACCGACCTTACACCGCCGGACACGCATATATATATTTTGAGGTATGCAATGAGACATAAAAAGGTACTCCTACAAAGGATATAGACGTATAGTAGATGGATTGCATGAAAAATATTGGGTTTTCAGTTTTTCACAAGAGAAAGGCGAGGAGAGAATGATGAAATATAGTAATCGAAGCTGTTAATAGTAATTCAGACTCGAGAATTATCTTTTGAGTATTGTGTCCAATATAAAAAAGGTCTAATACAGTATCGTGTAAGTGTTACGTGACGGTCAATCAAACTCGACCAATTGTGTCAGATACGACATAATTGAATAAGGATAATTGTGCAATTTGTTATTTTCTTTTGAGTTTAGTTTTGAGTCTTGTCGAATTTTTGTTGTCTATCCTTTTGTAGAAATGCTTCTAACATGTGAAACAACCATCAATGCTAAGACAAGAGAGAGATGGAAAGGAGGAAAAAGCTCCAATAAGTCGATATCAAATCATTCTTAATTATGGTAAGTGAAAGATATAGAGAGATAGTGAACAACCCTGATTCATCTAAATTATTTAGTTAGGTTGTAGCACATGGTTGGTTAGATATACAAGTTCCAATCATCTAATAACTTTACTTAAACGACACATTTGAAAGGTTTTCTCTTTCGATCCTTTTTCTTTCCGGGTCAATCGATAGATCTGGTTTTTTCCTGAAAAAAAAATATTTCAAATTCGATTCATCGTTCTAATTTATTTTTCACAAAAAAAAATAATAATGTCATATGTGAGTTTCAATATTTTTTCATTGTTTTTCGGTAGAAAAATGATGTCGAAGTTTCAGTACATGTGCAATTAATGTGACAATTTTCTCATGGGAATTTATTGATATTAATCCCAATCAAGCACAATTTAATTGTGTCCAATCCAAGGTATAATGATCTCATTCCTCCTTACCTCACATTTATAACGCTAATCTTATCAAATTCTTCGTACCCAAAAATGACCGTCTAATAAAAGCGTGCCACATTGTGGATACTTGGTAACAAAAATTAAGGGAGCAAAGCGTGAATACGGTTTCATTGATCCGTGCAATAATATTGGTGATTATGGCTAGAGGTGACAAATGAGCGGGTTAGGGTGGGTTTGGGCGGGTTGAAACCGGTCACGGGTCAAATATGGGCGGGTCAAATATGGGTCAAATAGTAAACGGGTTGAAACGGGTGGGGTCAAATATGGGTCAAGGCAAATCCAAACCCACCGACCCGACCCGTTTTCCCTTCTTCTTTCCCCCCCGCCCGTTCCCTTTATTTTTTGTCCTTTTCAAATATAACTTAGAGCTCAATTTATTTTTTTTACCCCATCAACTACTTACACACGATCACATCACACCATTCAAAAAACAAGTATTGAACCCATTTTTTTTAGGTTTAAAAATGACGAAATTCAATTTTACTTTATTTTTGTCTCGTACTTTTCAGGTAAGAAAATAAATGACGACAAGATAACTTCGACGAGGAGTCAGAGGCTAAAAAAACTTAAAGAATGATTGAAGCAATTAGAGGCTAAAAAAACTTAAAGAATCAGGTTTTTACTCTTTTTTTTTCCATTTCCAAACAGTAAAATCTGAGTCGCTTGGGGGGGGGGGAGGCTCGCCTCTCTCCTCCTCCCCCAGGCCGTCTCTCCTCCCTCCCTCCTCCTTCTCTCCCTCTATCCCCACCTGCTCCCTCCCTCTCCTCCTCCCCCCTGTTTTGCATCTCAGATTCCGGTTGGGTCAACGCCCTCCTCTGTGTGGGAGGGCGTGACGCTCGAGGCTCAACCTTTTCGTCTCCGACCGGTGGTCCCTTGGTTCCTCCGGTATGCCTAGCGGCGTTGGATGACTCCGATCTGCTGTGGTGGTTTTGGGCGGTGGGTGGTGGTGTGGTGGCGGTGGGTGGTGTTGGTGTGGCGGATTTGGGTGGTGGTGGAGGTTTTTCATTTTCTGTTTTTTTTTTTTGCAGGTTCCATTCAAAATCGATTGGCAAAGATGGCGGTCAGATCTGGTTCGGTTTCTCTCCGGCGGCGACGAGTTGGTTGCGGTCCTCATGGATGGTTTTCTCTTGGTCGTCTTTGTGTGCCGAATTCCGGCCGGCGGCCTTTCTGAGATCTCATTCGGGCAAAGGACTGGCAGGTCGTCTTCTCTGGTTGATTGCTGCTGCTTGTTTGATCGTGAAGCTTGGGGGTTTTTTTGGTGGTTGGTTTTGGTACCCATGCCGTGGCTGCCTCGGTGGTCTATCTCGTAGGCCGGTTTCCAGTCGCCGGTTGCTACATCTGGGAGCGGCCGGATCGGCTTAACGGCGAGGCTGGGTCCTCCGGTGTCTTGTACGGTGGTAGCCGCAGTTGCAGTTAGGGTTATGGGGTTGGCTTGGGTGGGCCGGTCCAGGTTGGGCAGGAATTTGGATGTTTGGGCTGTATTGTTTTACTTGGGTGTTGGGTTGGGCTATATTGTTTCTATATGTTGTAATCCCTTGTAGACCCTTCGGTGTTTGGGCCTTTGCCCGTTAACGGTGTATTCCAACTTTTTGTTGGATCCCCTCTCCCCTTTATCCCGTTTTTAATAAAATTTTCATCTTTTGCCGATCAAAAAAAATATATATATATCGAACTCTAATCGACAGTTTCGTCGACTATGATTTAACAACGGATCGGGTCAAATATGTGTCAAGCCAAACCCAAACCCAAACCCGCCCGAACCGACCCATTTTATTTTAAGACGAAACAGAAATGTAAATTTTTTTACCGCAATTTGAACCTTCGTTTTTAGTTGTGGAAATCAGTTACTGGGAATGATTAAAACTTGGAAGCTATTTTAATGAGGTTACTGGAAAATTAAAAATAACGGAGAGAGAGAGAGAGAGAGATATCAGTGATTAAAAACAGGAGTTTGTAGTTGTGGAAATCAGTTGAGTTAGGTGGGAGCAGATTTGTAAAAGTTTTGCTGATTTCATTTCGTTTGACCAAAAAAAAAATGTTTGGCTAGAAAAAATGTAACCCCATTTTCTAAAAAAATTTAAAAATTCCCTTCCTAGGGAGTAAAAGAACAAGAGGAAGAGAAAAGTGAGTGGGAGAGAAAAGTGGGCAGTACGCTCTCCGTCCAAAGCTACGGGAATTTAGATTCTGCTGGGGTCTTTAGAGCATCTCCGACCCTTGACTTCAAATTGGGAATGTCAATTTTTTTTATTAAGGCTGATGTGGCATTTTGGCATCTCCAATTTGACATCAAAATCTCCTCTCCAATCCTAATGTCAAATTCTATTTATTTGACATCAAATTATCCCTCTCCAACCCTTATGTCAAAATACAAATAGTCATTTTTTGAAATTTGGCAGGCAAGGTGTAGGTAGTCAAAATTGACATGCTTCCTCCCCCTTCATCCATGTCAAAAGCCACGTAGGATTTGGCCTAAAAAAGGCATCTGAATTGGTTTGTCAATTAGTGTCAAATATTACCGTTACAAGCTCCACATCAGATTTGACATCTCCCGTTGGAGATGCTCTTAGTTTCAACCCATTTTTAACCCCCCTAAACCCATATAAATATGGGTTGATATGGGTTCAACCCATATTAACCCATTATATAATATGGGCGGATTGGATTGGGTTATAAGTGGACGGATTGGGCGGGTTAAAAAAATATGGGTTGAAATTGTCACCTCTAATTATGGCAGTTATTTTGGTGAGATCATGGGTGGTGGAAACTAGTATTACCAATTAATGTACGAAACCGGCTTACATGAGAAAATCCGAGCAGGGAAACCGGTATTCATATTGATCGATTATTGAGGATATTTGCAACCACTAGACTAGTTTTTAACAACACATATACATACATAAGAACACAAACACACAAGTACAGGGATTTCAAGCGGAACTACAACTTCTTAGCAGTCACGTGATGAAGGCTAAGAATTAAGATCTTCCTTCCTTGGCTCAATCGTTAAGGTAAATCCCAAACATTTACTCGAAGTCCTCCTACTTTTGTGTGTGTGTGTGTATGTAAGAGAGAGGTCGAAAATCGAAGAGGCGCCTTCAAGTTCAAACTACAAACAAAGGCATTTTTTGGAAACTCTATGCATTTTAGTAAATCACATCACTCACAAACATCCAAAACCTTGAGCCTGTCAAGCCAGTCCTCAAAACTCACTCGGTTCTGAAGTGGAAATTGTCACTGAACCAGGGAAGCCATAACCACATGACTATCAGACTATGTATTACCAGGGCAGCCATGTCGATCCTTCCTGCGCACAATGGTTTTTGTTCGGTAAATGAGGACATTAGACGGTAGACTCCAGCATAACCCCAAGTGGGTGAGGTCTTAGCTTGAGTTACTGCTGATGGTGGGTTGGCAACAAATGACTGTAGATATACAAAACTTACACTGCTATTGTCTAAGCTTTCGGTTTTATCTTGTTTGTAGATATACTTTCGGTAACAATCATTCCCCTCGCGTCAAGCATGGTATCCAATGTTGGCACGCTAAGAGTTAGCTTCATATTGTTGTCCGATTCGTGCTTAATTAGCTCGTTTCTATTTTTCTCACTCTGTACTCCGGAGTATTAGTCGCGGAGGACCTTAAAAACGTATAGCAATGCTTTGATCTTTTACCGTACGTGTTCTTTGCTGACTGCTGATGGCAACTTAATAGCTTTGTGTTTAGATGTTTGGTTAACTACAAAGATGTTTGGCTGTTCAAGTGCTTCAACCAACTGGAAACATTCTTTGGGTAACAATCACACCGTCCCAGGCTAACTATATGGTCCGTCATTACAAAGATGTTTGGTTGTTCAGCACCTATCAAAGAACTTGTGGGACTTAACTGGTTTTGAGAGAGACCAAGGGTATTATTTTTTTTTTTTTTGGGGGCATCAAGAAGAACATCATTATTTTAAATGAACTGGGGATAGTGTTATGCAGTGGTGTGCGCAGCACTGTACTACGCACCTCTGAGCCGTCGAATCGTGTATCCAACGGCTCGGATCTTATCTCAGCAATAAACGGCTCTCGATCGTTGGTTGCCGAGATGACATCCGAGCCGTTGGATGTACAATCCAATGGCTCAGAGATGCGCAGCACGGTGCTGTGCACCTCACTGCACAACACCAACCCGAAGTCCATCATAAATATAAATGAGAAGAAAGATTACAAGGGTTTAACAATTACAAGGGTATAAAACAAAATACAACTGTGCTATTGCCAAAGATAGGGGCCGACAACAAGCGAATGCCAACAAGAGGCATAATGAGCAGAACAGAGTGTGAATATTTGAGCGGAAAACAGAAAAAAAACAACAGAAAATGTTAAAAAAAACTAGAACTATATGTGCTACATGCATCTAAGGCAGATCCGTCACCGTTGAAACCGCAACAGATGGCCATGAACGGAAAGCAAAGGCCAAAACCTGTGACCTGAAAGTGACCAAACCGTTGATCGGATTGCACCCATTTTTTAACGACGGCTGACGCACATCAGTTAGTCAAAGAACTAGAAACGTGGTGGCCAAACCGACAAAACCGTTGGCCGGATTCGCCCATATTAACGGCGAACGACACAGATCAGCTTGCCATTTTGCAGCCCTTGAGCTTCGAACCACTGCAGACCTTTGATCCGCACCCAGCAAACCTGCAGAAAAAAAAACTCGTAACCCCAAATCAAGAACGCAGCCATGCGTGGAAAGATCCGATTGGATCCGACGGGGAAGGGAAGGACGAGGGTCGAGGGGGGAGTCGAATCCAACCGATGAGAGAAAGAAAAAAAAAAAGAAAAAGAATCCGATCGGACGGGGAAGGGGAAACGGAAAAGGGAGGCCGATAGGAGAAGATGGTCATCCAGCTAATCGGACTGGGAAATGGGTGACAGGAGAGGGGAGCCGATCAGTTGGATGTTCAGAAGAGCCCACCGCTCGACGGGGAGGGGAAGAAAGAAGGGGGAGGTCGAGCTAGTAAGGGAGGAAACCATGCATGGCCGGATCTGAGGACAACGCGATGCCGGGACAGCCTGAGAACGAAGAGAGGCAGAGAGGCCAAGTCAGCGGCGGCAGAAGGCGGCTGAAGGACGAATACACGCGGAGCGGTGGCGCAAAGACAGTGGGGGATGTAAGGGATGCTTATTTGTGAAGAAAGAGGAGAGGTAAGTCAGACGGTGGGGAGTAGCTTGGGCTTGTTTGCACAGATCTACTGACTCTTGCTCCCATGCACTGAGTTTACAAACTTTCAATGGCTGCGGCTATTTAAGGTACAAACCCCCTTTTGGTCCTGTTTTGAGTCTCAAAAAAATTATCGGAACCGCTAATTTTGTTTAAAATAATTCGTTTACGGCTCCTACAAAAAATAAGCTTAATCCGGTATCAGTTAAGGCGTCTACGAAACGTTCATATTTGTCCCCGAATTCAAGTCTGAATTCTAAAACAAAGTTTGGATGTTTTTTAAATGCTCTTACCGATACCAGATTGAGCTTATTTTTTTCAAGGACTATAAGAAAAGTATTTTAAACAAAATAAGCGGATCCGATCATCTTTTTGAATCCAAAATAGGCCGAAAAAAGAATTTGTACACACAAGTACAGACATAAAATATGTATCTTTAGACTTTCTGTTCTTAGGTCTTCCTAAGTTTTCTGTCGTTGTAATTTGTTGTGCTCCTCTCCCTAGTTAACTGGGGGAGGGTAAGCTTGATGTAATTGGTGGGGTTCTCCTCTTGTCTCTGGTTTGGTTGCTTAATAAAGGGTTAATTTACCCCCTCCAAAAAAACAAAAAAAAACATTAATCATACTCCATCCGTCCTTAAATAAATATCCGGTCCGCAAATCTAAAAAAACATGTATTTTTTTTGTTCAAAAAAATTGGAAAAAAATACCTTGGCCCCAAAAGTATTTTTCTCAAATATTTTGAACAAAAAGAATGAATCTATTTAAAGGCTTAGGTTTGCGGGCCGGACATTTATTTAGGGACAAAGGGATTAATTAATATACAATTAAAAAATAGATACACCTAATAACACCAACAAATTATGCTTACATTTAAAAAATAATAATGTTTCGAATTCAATTCATAGATCTAATTTTTTTACGAAAAAATAATGTCATATCTGAATTTCAAGTCTTTTTCATTGTTATACTAGGTAAGAAAAAAATGACGTCGAAGTTTCAATATCAATGTGACAATTTTCTCATTTCTCCTTTCTCATGGGAATTTATTGAGTAATCCCCAATCAAGCACAATTTCTCTTCATTGTGTCCAATCCATGGTAAAATGATCTCATTCCGCTCCTTACCTATTTATAACGTTAATCTGAACAACTCAATCACTGTTTTGTGTCAATTAATTGAGTGATTTTCCAGTGCCGAGCGGGTATATCCTACGTGATACCCGCTCGGTGCATCCAAGCCGTCCAATACACTTCTGGACGGCTCGGATTGAAACCCTCTCTCTCCTCTCACCCCAACACTTTCTCTCTCCTTTTTCTCACTCCAAATCTGAGCCTTTTCTAATACGCAATGGACGGCTCGGATGAGCAAGTGGGCACCACGTGGTACCCGCTCAGCACTGAAATTTTTTCCCAATTAATAACAAACATATCAATCAAATCTATGCCTTGCTTTCTCTCTACTAGTAAGATACATTTGAACATAGGGAATGAAAGTAATTTTGAAACCTTCTACATCAATTAGAAGCTGAATTATTATGCTTGCAATGAAGATGAGATGTGAGCCAAGTTTGTTTCTTTCTTCTCATGGGTTTTCTCCATATTTAGGAAGGCAAAGGTGAACCTTGTCTCTTTTCTTACTCTCAGTCTCAATCTCTATCTACCACACAATCTTAGCTCCATTCGTGTAGTACATAAGAGGTATGAGACCGACTTACATGAGAAAATCCGAGCAGAGAAACCGGTATTCATATTGAGGATATTCGCAACTATTAGACTAGCTTTTTAACAACACAAACACATAAGTACAGGGATTTCAAGCACAACTACAAATACTTCGCAGTCACGTGATGAAGGCTAAGAATTAAGATCTTCCTTAGCTCGTTAAGTTAAATCCCAACATTTACTCGAAATTCTCCGGCTAATTTTGTGTGTAAGAGATGTCAAAAATGGAAGAGGCACCTTTTAGTTCAAACTACAAATGAAGGTATTTCTTGGAAGCTCTATACATTTTAGTACATCATATCACTCACAAACATCCAAAATCTTGAGCCTGTCAAGCCAGTCCTCAAAACTCATTTGGTTCTGAAGTGGAAATTGTCACAGAAGCAAGAACTGTTACGCCCAGGTTTCAAAATTGATATTCACCAAAAAGAAATGTCAAGGCACCCCTGGAATACAGAATTGGGGTGGACATGATTGTGACCTATGAAAACGCCTCTCTAGCAGTTGTGGCTTTGAAAAATGGCTACTCAGTATGACTCCTTCATGGAACCAGAAGAGTCAGATCTGTTGGGAGAGTCCTCTCCACTTACAGAAGACGACGGGCTCCCTTGGAGGTCGATCTCCTCAATGACACTGCTTCGAGCTTTGCCAGCCTTCAACCGGATGTTAGTCCCCACGGGGAATGGCTCCTGCGGGGGAATGAGCAGATAAGCACAGTTTTAGCAGACTATGAAGTGCTAAATAGAGAGCCAAATTCCAACAGAACTGTAGACAATACAAACATGGATGACATCATGAAAACAGCAAATCACATTGGAAATCATACCTGTTCACCAGAATTTGGACCATCGGTACAAAAAAGAATAGGGCGGCAACGTTTATCTTCATTCATCAAGCTTGAATTTTGGAAATGGGCGACAAGAGCAGATTTCCCCTGAATTCGAGCATATGCAAGAGCAGCCACCTTTTCACTGTTGAACTTTTCCCATTTTTTGCCATTGAATGCCTGCAGGAGAAATGAAATGTACAGTTTTTTCTATTACGTGCAACAAGGAAATACAGATTCCATGGTAGAGCTACGCCCCAATTACATTGGGAGTAGATAAATTACGCAAGCCACTTTTGCATCACAGTGTTTAGGCAAACCTTGTAAAAAGGGATAATTTGGAGTGGGTCAATCATGTTGATGAATGCATAACCAACATTGCATTTGTTCTGTTCCAAAAGATGAGATGAAAAGTAAGAAAAAGTGATACAGTTGCAAAAGTTGAATTAGGTAATGTATCGCAAGAAGGAAAATAATAAATCAAAAAATTACTTGCCTTGAAATCAATTGGCAAGTAAATAAAATCATAAGTTCCTCGACAGTGCTCATCGATTGTAGTCAGAAGCATCTTTGATGTGTACCTGCATGTACAAGCACATATTAATATAAAAATTCAAAAAACCACTTCTGGAATCTGTATATCATACCAGAATCTGGAAAGTCAGAGGAAATTGGAAGGCACAATTAATCAATGATCGAGAGCTTTTTTATGTTGCATATGTTTAACTTCATACAGAAAAGAACAAAAAACTTACTCGCAGATATGGCATGACAAAAAATTTGGACACCTATGCTAATTTCACCTTGATGGATTGAACAAGATGCCCACACAAAACGACCAAAACCACATGGAATCGTTCTAATAATACAAGGATTAATAACTGAAACTTTCCTTCAGGCGGCTGTATTTGTAGCCAAATCACGTGGGATGACAAATATCAGACATAATGAGGGTGCATGGTCAAAACATGGTCATATATTACCTGGATGCTATAAAGGATTCAAGGAGAAAGCAATAATAGAAAGGAAAAACTGAAACCAGAAAGCAAAGGGATTCATTTACTTGTTGGGTATGTTCTTTATCATCAATGTTGTCCGTCTGTCTTCTGCATGCAATATGCGCTCAGTGTCAAGTTCAAACTGCTTCTTGTCCGGGTGACTGGAACCGCCTTGATTACGCCTGTGTGAGAGGTTTCTCCCGCACGCATAAGGATAACCAAATGAGGTTGGCAACGGAGTAACTGTGTTTTTACCAGGCATCTGGTGAGGAGAGTGCAATGCATCAACTTTAGACTTCTGCACCCAAGTTTCAACAGAGCGAGAAACGACATGGGAAGCTCTTCCCAATGGATGAAGTGGAGAACTACCACGGAAACCCACACCTCCTAACGAACCCAAGCCAAAAGCCAAATCTTCAGGAGATTCCCCTGTGTAAATATGTCGTCTGTCCAAAAGCGAGGGGCTACTAGATGGGGCTGATCCACCATGGAGGTGATGTGGAGGTGAAAATGTATTTTTCAGCAACTCAGGTGGCATTCCAGAAAATGCAGGCAGTTGTGGTGCAAAAGGAGCATTAATGTGACTGGAAAACAACGGAGAACTTGGCCAAGCCATGGGACTCGAGGGGTGACGCTGGAACGGATTGGAGTTGCTCCAATGATGTCTATGTACAGGACAGGTGGCATTCCCAGAAGAGCCAGAAACTGCAGAAAGAAAACATTGTCAGGAGGCACACCATTGTACACCACCATACGAATGCATTACCATTGAAATATCAAAGCGGATTATCATTGAAATATCAAAACAGAAGAAACAAAACCAATGTCGATCATATTATTCAATCGGAAATACGATCATATTATTCTTTTTACCGCCATCACAATCTATTGTAAATCAGGTCAATGAGCTCCTTGTGTCCTATAACTCTTCTGTCTGAATTTGAAATGTCTGATCCATCCCCTGAATGAAATTCCAATGTAGCCAAAGTAGTGCACTAAACCAAATGAGTAACAGATATTGATTCATGCAGCCTATATCACAACTGAGAAGGCTACTACTACCCGTCACTGTTGCTGTCGGGATTCAGCAATTACTGCTGTCTACTTGGCACAGTCACGGAAAAAAGCACTAAACTGAAAAACCGCCTACATGAGTCACTGAAACATACCTCCACCATTAAGTTCCACTCGCTGCCCATTTGAGACCACCATACTGGTGTGCCTGCCATTTATTCTACCTGATAATTTTGAACCAATATCGCCAGCCATGTTTGCAACAGTACTTGGACAGTTGCGTGGAAGAGATATCTTGAAATTATCTTGACTATCAGGGAAGGAATGCGGAAGGGAACTTGGAATGCATTTGCTACTGAATTTCAGTTGGTCCATAGAGTGGCAGGGCTTATGGAGGCCATAGTGGCTCCCGGAAGATTCCACACTCAGTGGAGAAGGCAAGGAGTTCAGACCACTAAAACTCCCATGACTGAGCACATTTTCAGTTAATGTACCAAGAGTCGCATGGCCTGCACAAGTTAAACCATGGACAAATCCATTATGAAAGCAGCCAAATGGTCTCCCTCCAGGAGAAAAAGTTGCTGTAGAAGATAGTGTACAGTAAGAATATGTTTAAAGAAGCAAAGTATTGAAGTTAGTGTGCAGAAATCCAAGGCGGTAAAAACCTTACGCGTGCTTTCTGATGGCGTAATATCATTAGAACCAATGGAGAGACCAACTTTATCTTGCTCCAACTCAGAGCAGCTTTGCATCAAACTGCAAAAGTAATATGTCAATATACAAGAGGAGGATCCCCTTTCAAAATAAACACACGCGCACACACACGAGGAAGAGAATTCAGAAACAAGAGAACTAATTTTCACAACCAGTGAAAAAGCTACTCCTGAAGTATGCTGCTACTCTTCAAGAAGCAGATACACTCAATGAGGAAAGATGAGCAGAAAATACCACTGCCTTCCGGCTGGCTTCCCAGCAACATTACACTTGTTCAATGCACGACAAGCAGCTTCTGCAGCTCTAACATCATAGAACTCTATGCACTTGTGATAAAACTTGAGGGGAACTTCACGGATCTTCAAACCATAAAGAAGAAATATTCAACTTTCCGTTGTTTTGATACATAACACAGTAAGTACAGAAAGTAAAATCCGAAAAACATACTTCCTTGATCTCTCCATAAATTCCAAAGATACGGTGGAGATCATCATCCGAGAATGAAGTATTGAGGCCAAATACCACAACCGTCCCCTGGCTAATATCTTTTTCCAAAGGGTTATCCTAGTATATAAACAAGACAAAGGTTAACGAGTCAAAAGATGTTAGAACTTGTGGCTCATATGTTAATATGAAGAGATACTAAGAAATTCTAGAAAG
Organism: Rhododendron griersonianum; assembly: GCA_018127125.1. Lineage (NCBI taxonomy): Eukaryota > Viridiplantae > Streptophyta > Magnoliopsida > Ericales > Ericaceae > Rhododendron > Rhododendron griersonianum. The sequence continues at coordinate 38,290,508 of CM030795.1, read as the reverse complement.
AGGCCCCATCACCGATGATCCAGTGGAGTGGACTGGGCCAAAGGCCCGTGGGTTGGGGGGTGCGGGGGGCATAGCCTCGTGGGCGGTATGGTACGGACTGTATGGGTATTTTGGGAAAAAGACTGTGTACCCGGATTAGGGTTGGAATAGAGTGGAATATAAATACTCTACGTAAAAACCCTACTGCAATGATAATAAGAAAAACAACAGCCGCTCTCGCAACCGTGAACGTACCCGGTCTTGGGGAACCACGTATATTCTGTGTGTTGATTCTTTACTGTTTCTTATTCGTATATCGTGTGTGCGTGTGTTTCTGTTCAACAAAAGATTTCATCCAGCAAAGGCAAGCAGCTGAGAGCAATGAAAACAACAGCAGCAGCACCAACGACACCAACAAAATGATAGCCTAGTGAAAATTCTAAACGATAGCAGCAAAATCATACTATAAGTTCACAGAAGTGAAATGACAGATGATGCACCTTTGGAATCGAATAGTGAATGTCAAGTTTCCGATGCCCCAACTGTTTAGTCTGAAGAGCTCTCATTGCATTCGTAGCTGCCCGTATGTCAAAGTAAGAAATCACTGCAAATCCTCGATGCTTGCATGCAGTGTGCAGATTTCGGATATCACCATATGGCTGAAAGAACAACTTATATTGTCAATTGATTTAGCATATGTAATAAAAGTGACCAGCTTGCATAAGCAGCGCACCCCCTGATCAAGATATCCAAGAACCAAGACATACCTTGAAAAGAACCATTAGTTCAGAATCTTCAACTTGGCTACTGAGGTTTCTCACAAGAAGTGTTCTAGAAGGGGTTTCACCATAAGGATGTGTACCAGAAAGTGAGCCATTAGAACTCCCCCAACCATCAGAGACTTCCGAAGTAAAATTTGAATCAGTTTGTCCAGCACATGACATGCCATCTAATTCTAGTTCCATACCTCCAACACTGCTAAATAGATCAAAATCTTCAGCATCGTCACCTCCCTTGGCATCACAATTATATTCCAACCCATCAATTGCTCCAGAAAATAGATCGGCTTCATCAGGAAGAAGATTTCCAATGGTTTGTGCCTCCATTTCTTCCATGGATCCAAAGGGTTCCTCTTCCTCGTGGCTAGAAGCAACAGTATCAGCAGCAGATTTGTGAAACGGAAAATTGTTCAGTGACAAGCCCACTGCATATGCAACCAGAGGTAATAATTTATCAACAGCACAAACTACAAGATGGAGAAAGAAAAAAGAATGGCATGGAACAACAACTATCATGCAAAACAGGCCATAAACAAGTTCCAGAACTTTTGTAGGAAGTCAACATTATGTAGTTTCCAACACGCAAGAAATCAAGTTTGAGTTGAAGCAATTTGTAAACCCTCCAAAGCAAAAGAACGTCTCTGGAGTAAGTCCAGAACAACTTTCTGCAGTGGAACAGTGGTTCTGCACAAGGATTTTGATCGAAACAGAATCTAAACGGAAATGCTTACATTTTCTGCCAAAAACTTCAGACGACATACTTGAAATACTATTCCCAGGTTGAGTCCCCTTAAATGTAGGCTTATTTGTTTCCCCACTGCCACACACTGACTCAAAATACAAGTTTGGGTTTGCATCCGATCCACCAATGCGGTACTTCACTTTGCAGTCCCGGGCTCCTTGAGATGGTTGAAGCTGCAACCAATCACCTGACAGTGCACCAGAAGAGAAAAGATTTTCCAATGGTGATGAGATGGCTGACTTGCTGAGAGCCATTTGAACATTTTCCTCTGTTCTCATTAAAACCAAATTGACATAGGAATCAGATGGACATATTTCATTATTATACAGGGCCTATCTAGCACACACCAGGAAGAAAAAGGAGCAGCAGAATGAAAAAGAAACATAATGACAAAAAGAGAACAAACAAAAAAGAAGGAAAACATGCGTAAGCATGCCATGCTCAAGCCTCAAGCAACTATAAACTATCCTACCCAATCATTCCACCCTCATTAGTGCATATATAAGCATACATTGTTGTGGGGACAAAACTCAAGTATATCAAAAGATGGTCTGCACAGGTAATTAATACATATTAAACATGTCCTCATATACAATTATTAACTTCTCCATTCACAAGATCCATACCTAATTCATGGAATTCCTAAAAACAAGACTCAAAAAGAGCTATGATACCAGTTGACAAGAACCAATTTCGCTAAAAGCAAACAAATGAAAATGGCTGCATTTTAGGACATGTTCCATGTGTGAATGTTAAGTCCCATATTGGATAAATAGAATAAGGTTGGGTCTTAAATATCATCGGAATACTTCCAAGCTTACGCTTTTTAGCGAATCTGAAATAAGGTTGGGTCTTAAATATCATTAGAGTACTTCCAAGCTTACGCTTTTAAGGGAATCTGACTTCACTTAAAATGGTATGGTGCCGACTCTAGAGTTACTCTCCAACAGATTGGGCCACGCAAGGGCGGATCAACACAGTATACAAACTCCCACTCCTAAACAACACGCACGCACGAAGGAGATGAGAGCAAAGTAGGCACGTAAACAACACTAGCTAACTCAGGTTGAATTAGGGGCACCATTTGCCGTACACTAGCTTGATTCTCGTGTGAACTTGAAAAATCACAGGCATGCCTTATATGAGACAGAAGAAAGCGAATAAGCAAAGATAAGAGCAAAATCGCAACGACAGATGGGATGCTCACCTTGGCAATACCGCATAGTCTGTGGCTTCCAAAATCCAACCTCCTGCTCAGTGCCCATAATAAGCAACTACTAGCATTTTGCATACAAAACAAACAGTGCCTGAAAATGGGAAGAAGAAAGAAGAAGAAAAAAAACACTTGTTTACCAACCTTTAACCAAAACATTACCGTGCACTTTGATTCCTGAGGAGTAGGTTTAGAAAACAAGTACTAACCCAACTGAGCCTCACAAATGCCCTGAAGTGGGGTCCAGTAGGTTTTTTATTATTTTACATCTAAGAAAACCCAAAAAGTAGAAAATCGCAATTCTATTTCAGTTTACTTCTTCTCAATTCTCTCCGCAAATTAAAACTGGAAACTAAAATTCAAAGCTTAAAAGAGAAAATTCCAAAAAAAGGAACCATCATGAAGGCCAAACCCCTCTCCACTGTTTAAATTTACGCATTACTATAGTAATTTGCCAAAATTGGAAAGTAAGTACAGCTTCAGAAAAGCATAATTCCACACCACATATAACATCTGCATATATACAAGCATGTAGAAGGAGGAAAACATGATTTAAACCACAAAAAGAATCGGTAACTTGATCTCGTTTTGGAAGAGTAAAAATAAAATAAAAATTAACCACTGGTTTAACTCCACAAGCAACACGCAGCTGCAAAACGATCAGAACTCCCTGAGAGCACAGTAAACAAGCCAATCGTATCGTTGAACCACAAAACGAGGATATATATATAGAGAGAGAGAGAGAGAGAGTTGCCTTCCAGTCTGTCAATCTACTTTCTCGTTAATTTAACAGGAGAAACGAACTAGCTGTATATTCTGTCTTGCTATTAAAAAATGCCGCCGGAGTTGATTTACCGGCGAGAGAGGGGCGGGATTCCGGCGAGGTCCGCCTGGAGAGAGAGAGAGAGAGAGAGAGAGAGAGAGAGAGTTGGGTGTTGGTGAGTTTCAGTTCAGGGGGAAAAGTGAGAAGAAATAGGCGGGTTTTTGAGGAGTGGAAGGCACAATGCGTGTGTTCGGGTTGAAGAACGGCTTCAGACGTTACACGAGATTCTGTTCCGTTTTATCGTATTTGAGCTTGGTTTTTTACTAAATTAGCCTAAAATTCAAGCTCAAACTCGGTCCGTATTTAAACGAGCCAGGTCATTAACGAGCCAAGTCGTTGAGTTTGACTCGTTTAGTAAATGAGCCTTAAACTTTGAACTCGAGCTCGACTCGTTTACTAAAGAAGTCAAGAATGTCGAGCTTGGCTCGTTTAGTAAATGAACCTAAAAATTTGAACTCAAGCTTGACTCGTTTACTAACGAGTCGAGCTGAGCCACGAGCAGCCCAGCATGCGGGGTCGTGTTTGGCACCTAGAAAACTTACTGTAATATGTAATTAGTTGAAAAATATTGATTTTGGAGATTCAAGTAATTTTATAGGTTCAACTTCTTAACTTTCATGCACCATGTACTCTCGTGAATTCTACTCGGATTTAAAGCTCACTAATTACAATAAACCTACTGACTCCCGCAGAGCAACGGAGCCCAAAAAAAAAAAATACTTACATTTGTAACAATAAAATAAAAAGTGAAAATCGACTTCCTTTGCATAATCCAAGTGAAGGCTGAGTTCTCTCTTACTTTGAGAAAGAATTGTGATTACAAGTTGAACATTTAATGGTTCAAGCTTTGTTTCAAAAATTTAACAAGCTTTAAAAATAACTCAAGTTTGACTTTGTTTAATTAGTAAGATAAGCAGATTTCAAACGAATTTTAATTAAGTTGAATTTGAGTTGCTTGAACACATCATAAATATAACGAACAAGTAGTAGCTTGTCTAAACTTGATTAATTTAAAAGATTAATAAGCTTTGAAAAAATGTTTTAAGCCCGGCGTATTTATATCAGAAGCCGATAACAAAACAAGCTTTTACGACCAAACCCTAGTTAATTAGAGAACTTGAACAATTTGATTCGTTTATGACAATATTGATCTCGACAAGAAATTACAAGCCCTCCATTTATTTTCCGACCCGTAAAAAGTGAAGCCAATTGTCTTTCAATTGGACTAAATTCAAAAAAAGATATGTCAACAAAATGGGTCAAGGTGGATGATCAAATGATGATATGATTAAGTACACATATATGTTTTATGTTCGTGTAGGAATATTCGGTTGGTGATTGGTGAGAATTTTTTTGCAGAGTTTGGTTTATTGGTTGAGAATTTTGCTGCAATTTTGTAATGCATTTGTGATTTATTTTCTTGTTCTATTGCTCTACTGTATTGTATTGGCTCATTTGTTTGACGAAATTAACAGTAAAAAAAAAAATCCAATTCTACGTGATATGCGGTCTCAATAAGTTAATACTAATGTATAGTCTCGTGGTATTGTATATATATAATTGCCACTTTCTGAGGTTACATACATCCAACAAATGTTTAATCTTGATTATAAAAATAATAATCACACACGAGTAGCTCATTTAAATTTCTACTGTAGTTCAATTCGACGCTCGTATCCAATAAAAAATAAATAAATCGGCCTCGCGTGTACGTACAATGATTTTTACTAGGATTAAGAGAGAGAGATGACATATGAAAAATTAAAATAAATTAAATATATCTTCAAGAGATTATGCCTTTGATTAAATTCTCTTGGAAAATTCTTTGGACGAATTCATTGATTCAACAAAATACTTTATTTAATTTGTTTATTGTAGTGCGTGACGTGTACGAAAACATTTGGATTGGGTAAAGATAATGTATAATACTAGTATATATGTGTATGTCTATATCACCTCTTTCAATCTTCTCTTATCCAGTACTGCAACAATATTTTAAAAAGTTCACTTGGAAAGTAACTAAACTTTCCAGTCCTCTCCCTTCACAATTTGAAAGCAAAAGGGTGGCCTTACTGGCCGTTGGCCTGGGAATTTCAACTCGGGTGTCTCGGTCAGCTTCCATCTCTATTAATTCTGAAGGATCAGTCCTACTGTCAACTTGCAGGGTCTCAATTATAGTCAGATCAAAACTCTATATGGATTAGCTCCAAAAGTGTTGATAGTCCGTAAGAAGTTTCGAAATCCTAAGAGAGAGTAAACCTCCAAATCCCACGCGTTGAGCGCTTGGCCAACCCCTTGTTGTTGCCCTTGGAAATATATAAGAGCTTCAAGCTTTCGATTAATTATCTCATACGCAAGACTATACCTTACATGTACTATGAGCTCGATCGTTTGCTAACTTTCACTTGTAATTTTGTTTTGGTTTGTTGTGTATCTTGAGAAGAAATAACCTCGAAATTTTGAGATGATTATTGCTCACGTAATGGTCTTGCGAGACGGTTAGGTCTATTGGGCTGTGATAAATGATTTGTTGATAAAATATAGAAAAATGTCGGATCCAATATCCAAGTCCCTCGCGTATTTTGTTTTGTTTTTGTAACTCGAAATCGATTCTATCAATCGTAACTCTAGGGCGTGTGGTTGTACCGCAAGCGGATGTCCATTATCGAGTTTCTCATTAATAATATTTTTGCTGTTTCAAAAACAGCGGAAGCCCTTTTCAAACTTCATTGAAATGAGCACGGACAATAACTTAGTATAATTCATTTATTTACTTACTACCTAACTTCAATTGACTTTCATTGAGAATAGATATCGTGCTTTTATCATAGAAAAATAATTAAATATCATGTTTTTTGTTTTTTTGGCCAAGCAATTAAATATCATGTTCACACATCCACCTGCCCATTTATGTTCATCAGACCTATCTAATCCTACATATTTTTGGTCCCATGAAAACCTAATTTTTGTTCTTCGGATGAGGGAAGATAAAGATAGAAATTAGGCACTACGAAGTAAATAATTTACTCCCTCCGTCCCTAAAAAAAAAATGACAATTTTTGAAATCCGTGTCATTTTTCATCGCTTATATCTTTCAATCTATAATGTCTTTCACGAGTTTGAAAATTTTGTATAATAGAACTAATCGAAAACTATCGAACAAGATCCATATTGCATTTTTTTGAGATCTATATTGAAAGATATAAGGAGTTGGTGGGCTTTGACCCATCATTTTATTTTCTTTTATTCCAACTTTTTGTTGGATTCCCCTTCCCCTCTCCCCCACTTGATGTACCCTTTGTCAAGTGTTCTCAATAAAATTTTGTTGCCTATCAAAAAAAAAAAAGATATAAGGAGTTGAAATTGGCACAGATATCAAAAATTGACATCCAATTTGGGACGGAGGGAGTACCTTTTTTTAAATCTTTTTTTCTTCTTTTAATTTGCATTCTTAATACATTTACTTTTTCTTCCACGAATCTCATATTTACAACTTTTATATTTCAAAAAGGGGATGACATGCACGTCACACACACAGAACTACAAGAATCTGACAGGTAGGGCTATAAACGAGCCGAATCGAGCCGAATATTAGAATTTTCAGATTCGTTCATTAAGTTTTTTAGCGAACTCAAGCTCGAGCCGAACTCAATGAAAATTATGACGAGCCAAACTCGAACCGAGCTTGCCTAGATTTGGGTTGAACTCGAGCTTGTTCACGAGCCTTAACGATCCAATAAAATCATATTTTTATGCTCTCATACAGGTCTAAAACTACAAATAAATTCGTCATTATGTACATAAATATGTTCATATACATATAAAATGATAAAAACATATACATAAGTAAATTTTTAGTAATTATAAACGTTTAGACTTGTACAAGTTTTAAAATTTTCACTATATATTTATATAAAATCCCCATGATACACATATACTCCAGGTTCGCGAGCCTAATCGAGCCGAATACTGTTGCGTTCATGTTCGGCTCATCTATGAAACGAGCCTAAAATTGAGGTTCAGGTTCATTCATTTAGTAGACGAATCGAACTCAAACGAGCCTTTACCGAGTCGAGCCTCGAACAGTTCACGAACGACTCAATTCATTTGCAGCCTTACTGACAGGCCTCTCATTCTTCCGTTCCGGTTTCTAAAAAAAGTAACTTTTGGAAAAAGAAGGTAATTTCAAGCTCAAAAATCATGTGTTTACGTAAATAATTTTCCTACCACTATGGATCTTGTATGATAGATTTCAACGAGATCTTTTATACGGTGCAAAAAAATTAAAAAATTATTTATCATTTTCATTATATTTGAGTTTGAAAATTGAAGAAAAAGAACTTTTAGAAAAAGAAGGGAAAGTGGAACGGGGCCTAAGTGTGCGTGTGTTTCCCATGTGTTCACTAGCATAATTGTTTTCTTTCACCGATAGAGGACAAACTTCGACCTAAATATCGGATAAACATTTAGAGATGAAAGACAACCATTATTTATCATCCAATAGATGACCTATTATTTCATGATTGGATTGGTCAGGGCCTGATTTTCCCAATCTCTTGGCCTAAACTTTGTCTACAAAATTAGTGAACAGACATGATAGGCATGCACTTGTTTAATTTGCAATTTGTGCCAGCAACTCTGTCTGACCCACATTTGTACATTTTGCCTAACCCATTTTTTTTTGGGTGGAGAGATAATCATTAAGTTGTAGAATAGAATAAAATGCATGATGGGCATCATATGATCAATATCGTAATGAAAACTATACTTTATATGACCCTAAAAAAATTGATACCTTATACTCCCGCCGTCCCGATTTTCTTTGTCCCTTTTCGTAGGGCAAATCAATATGTGTGGATGACAGGACTGCTGAAATTAAGGTTGGGCACCATGTCTTGTTTTGCATCGGGTCATTTCGTAGGGCAAACCCGAACTGCTTAAGAAAATTAATGTTGTGTTCGGATTAATATTATTAAGGCTCCGTTTCGCTTTCTTTTTAAACCTTCTTTTTCAAAAATAAGGTAATTTCAAACTCAAATATAATGAAAATGAAAAATAATTTTTTAATTTTGTTTGCACCGTTTAAAAGATCTCAATGAGATTTATCAAACAAGATCCATATTGGTAGGAAAATTATTTGCGTAAATATATAATTTTTAAGCTTAAAATTACCTTTCTTTTTGTAAAAGTTCTTTTTTCAAGAAACCGGAACGGCATCGAAGACCCTTAATTAATGTTTATAAGAGCATCCCCATTGTTAATAAGCAAATGAGTGTGAATAAGCAAATTTAATAACAATGCTCAAAAAACACCCTATATTGTAATAAGCAAAGTTACAAGTGTTTTAGCAAATAATCAAATTCCACTCATTCCATAACCAAACTTAACAACTTTTACCAATAACTAAAACTCAACGACCAAACTCAATAACTCAAAAACACCCCACATTGGAATCGTCTCATCGAGACGAATAATTTGGTGTGGTCGAGTGCATGATTGGAACTCGTTTGCGATTGGACAAATGTGCATTGTTTATTGTGGGTTTTTTTTTTGTTAGGGATGCAAAAATAACTAATATAGAGGTTGTGGAGGGCGTGGTCCGGCGGAGGGACCAGGACGGCGGCCACGTTGCACCAATTAGCCGGACCCATTAATCTACTACCCATGGGTCGGCGTTATGGGTCGGTAGCCGATCCGAGTCCAGCCGGGTCTGATCAAGTTAGCTATGATGACGATCCATTGACGGGAATGGTCTGGTTCGGCGTACGTGTTAATCAGTATGATCCAGTTCGGCGGTTCCCCGCCGAACTGGTCAGAGGGTGTCCCTGTTGAAGCAATCAATGCCGTACCAAGCGGTCCGGCAAAACGTGTACTCGCCGAGCCTCCTGTCCCCTAACTTGAAGAGGAAGTTAGGAAGAGTTGGGCAGGAGAAGACAACCTCGCCACCACACCATCCCTTATATTCAGGAGTGGAATATAGGAATTGGATAGGTTCAGGATTGAGATGTCTATCTGGATCCGAGATAGGCGGGCTCATCGTGCAAATAAGTATTCTAATGGGATTTGGACTCTGCATTCCCTTTGACTATAAAAGGAGCTATTCACCTCTAGAATAAGGTACGTTCAGAACACTTTCTCAAACCCTAAACTATACCTAGATTTCTCCTCTCCTGTTTACTGACTAGAGCGTCGGAGTGCCTGCCCCGGACACCACGCTCCGGGTTTGGGCACTAACGCGGTTTGCTTCGTGCGCAGGTCTAGCCCATCTTCGTCCAAACCTCAACCATCCAGGCCACGAGATCCAACCATAGAAAGCTTGCCACCACAATTGGCGACTCTGCTGGGGACTAAGGACATCTTGTGGTGAAGCTTTCCCCCCGTTCTCTTCTTCCAGTTCAAGATGACAACCCCGGACGGACGACCTCTCGGTCTTAATAACGTCAATCCAAACCTGGGGCACTACTCCTCTCAGCGGACGGTGATAGGGCGGGATGGCATTCCCACTGGGGGTCCCGGCGACCCCAGGGTGGTGGATTCAAGCGTCCCTGACCCTAACAACCAGGATTTAGGAGCAGCGGTGTTCCACATAGATGGTGTGCACCACTCTGCAACGAGCCTCACGGTTCCTCCTCCTCCTCCACCAGTGCTCCCGGTGAGCATGGCGGAGGAGTTAATGCGACTAAGAACACAAGTACAAGAGATCCAGGCACTCCAGAGCCCCCCACCCGTTTCCAGGTCGCGGGAACGGCGACGAAGGAGGAGTGCTCTCCAAACGGCTAACGCTGTTAGGGCCTCTGCTTTTGCAAGGCTCGGCCCACTGTGTCGCATTGATGCTAGTGGCATTGTCCATCTGGAACCCGGGCACCGAACCGATGCGTCCGGAAACGATAACGTTCGCCGAGCATTATTTCCAGCAACAAGCGCCACGGCATCAAGCGCTCGCTCGAAGTCAAGAGGAAGGCCGGACCAGACTCAAGGACTTCCTCGGCTCGGCAACACAAGAGGTAACGCGGGAGATCCTCTAGATCACCCCTTTGGGTCGCAAGGTCACCAGGATAACCAGCGAGCGGACAGATCGGAAGGGTGGCGATACGAAAAGGAGGAAAGGGGAATGGGCACCCGGCACCACCAGAGGTCGCCGGCCCATTCTACCAGTCACTCCAACCACCGGCAGTCTGACCAGGGACACCACCGGCGATTGCCGGGCCGGTCTGCCGGACAATCCAGACTTCAGGAAGAGAACGGCCAGGGGCTGCTACCGGAGGAGAGGTGCGAGATCAGCGCCGGCGGCGGGGCTTTAATAGTGGTAAATACTCGCACCGGCGAGAGAACTACTTACCGGCCCGTCCGGCATCAGGAAGAACCCCCGGTAGTGGGAAATAGGAGGGCCTCGGGGTCGAAGCGCCGAACCCCAGAGCCAAGTATCGGTGGCCGAAAGGCTCGGACCCCGCCAATCAATAAAAGGATAAGGGATGATGCTCAAGAGAGAAGCTCCGCGCCTTCAGCAGTAGTCCCGCCGAAGGAAGGGGTTACAGCCACCTCGGCGAAGAGTGTCTCCCCCTTTTCCAAGGCTATAGCGGATGAGGCTCTCCCTCCCCACTTCAAGGTCCCCAAATTCACCATATACAACGCAAAGTCGGATGCGCCGACCCATGTGCAGCAATTCAAGTCCATGGCTGCGCTCTGCGGATTGAGCGAGGTAATGATGTGCCGAACGTTCTCCCTGAGCCTCCCAGATACTGCCATGCTGTGGTATACACAACTAAAACCAGGTTCAATAAACAGCTTCAGCGAACTAGAGCGTTCGTTTACGGCACGGTTTGTAGCAAGTAACCGAAGGCCGAAAACAATCGAAGCCTTAACGGACCTTCGGCGGAAGACCGGCGAGTCCTTAAAGGATTATTCTGAACGTTTCTATAACGTATACAACATGGTTGAGAGTTGTGACCAAAAGACTGCGGCTACGTCGTTCAAACGTGGACTGGATAGGAATTCTGACCTATCCAAGGAATTGATGCTTCGGCCGCCGAACAATATGACAGAGCTCAAGCATACCGTTGCTCGGTATATAGAGCTTGAGGAGTACATCAGTGGATCCGATGCAACACCAGTCGCCGAGCAGGGTAAAACGGCGGCCAAGGAGGTGAAGAAGCAGGTTAACGTAGTGTCAAAGAAGGAGGGCCCAGGGTTCGGCGGAAACAAAGGAAGCGGAAAGGCATGGGACCGCCCTCCGAGCGATGGGCGGGACCACCTTGCCATCACGACCTACTTCAAGGAGCCAATCTTCCGTATGCTCCGGGAGTGTGGACGGCTTCCTGGTTTCCAATGGCCAACAGGAGCGGCGGAGAAGTTGGGAACTGCCGATGGACGGGAACCGAACCAGAGGGTGTACTGCTCATTCCACAACGAACAAGGGCACTATACGACAGCATGCCAGCCTTACAAAGTCTACCTCGAAGAGCTAGTCCAGCAGGGAAGGATGGATCGGTGGATCGACCGAACCAAGTCACCGGAAGCAGGGATCCAGCCGAGAGCCCAAGTTCTCGACGGCGTGGTGAATTGCATTCATGGGCCAATGAGCAAAGCCCAGGCCAACGAGCTCCACGAGAAACTGTACCACCCTTCCCCGCCACCACGAGTGATGGTGGTTCGTAATTCCTCGAAGCGGAAAATGGACGCTCGTAGCACGTGGGAGATCAAGTTCACCGAGCAAGATTTGGAGGGGTTATCCTTGCCCCACAATGATGCTTTGGTTCTCTCTTTACCCTTCCAGCGGAAACTTGTCCGGAGGGTATTGGTCGACCAGGGTAGTTCGGCAGAGATCCTATTCTACTCAGCATTCAAAGCTCTAGGTCTCTCAAAAGAACAATTGATCGGATCAAAAAAAAAAGAACAATTGATCCCGGTGGAAGCCCCTTTAGTCGGCTTCACTGGGATTCCGGTCTACCCGCTCGGCAAAGTCATACTCCCGGTATGTGCCGGTTCGGTGAAATTGGATATGGAATTCATAGTGGTCAGTTCACCGAGCCCATACAACGCAATCCTGGGATGAAACTGGTTGCACGGCATGAGGGCTGTGGCATCCACGCTTCATCAATGTGTTCGATTCATTGGAGAGACTGGGAGACAGGAGACCATCAAGGGGGACCAGGTGGCCTCCAAAAAGTGTTTCGTCAACTCTGTCCGCGGGAAGGGCAGAGCGAGGGAGGTACAGAGTATAGAGGTACCTGAATTGTTAGATGAGACCACCCCCGGAGAGGGAACAAGAGAGGCGCGGCAAGGGCCTGGCGAAGTTGGAAGACCGGCAAGCGACAGGGCCGTGGAAGATTTGGTTCGGATTGCAATCAATGAAGATGGGACCCGTTTCTTCCTCATTGGCTCGGCCCTTGATGAGGTCGAGAAAACACAGATGGTCGAGTTCCTCAAAGAGAACATTGAAGTCTTTGCTTGGACCCCATATGAAATGCCGGGTGTTAGTCCCGACGTGATAAAACATTCTTTGAACGTTGATCCGGCTAGGAGGCCCGTTGTGCAGAAGCCTCGGCGATCCTCGGCCCTACACCCGGCAAGGAAGCCGTGGTTTCTTATCAAGTGTTGAGATTGGCTCGGTGGAGGACCGCCGTTCTTGGCGGTCCAGACGGTGGCCCACGGTTGCAGGCGGCCATGGGAGAACGACACTATTCAGATGAAACAATTCTTTGTGCAAATATGGGGATGTGAGTGAGGTATTGCATCTTGGAAAGCCTAGAAAGAATTAGAAGGGGCAGCGGAGTTACCTGAAAGAAGCTAGAACTGGATGGCGGCGTGTGGCGGAGCAACGGAGGCGATCGAAGTGGCAGCAGCGGTTGAAGTTGCAGAGCGAAAGAGGCGAGAGCAGAAAAGTGATATTCTGTCCCGCCTCTCCTCTTATATAGAGGATGGAGTGAACGAGTGGGAACCCTAAGCGTCGAACGCAAGAACCGAAGCGTCGCCGCTCCGCCCACTCTCGTCGTGCCACGTGGAAAGCCTGCACCGTTTCGTACCAGCGACGTTCCCCCTTCCACCACGTGGCACCCCACGCCGTTTGGGTTTCCTGGTGGACCGTTCGATCTCTGGCTCCCAACGGTCCCATCAGCCCCCGTTTGCTGCATATGCATCATTACCCTAGCGTTTCGAGAAGGCTCTTCACTAACCCTCACTGGATCGGCTGTATACGCTCGGCACGTTTGCTTCAGGACGCCCTTAGTTGCAAGTTTGCCTTATGTGGTCAACCCCTCCCACCTTTTGCAAAGGAGGAAGAGGTTGAGAGGCTATTGTGGAGGGCGTGGTCCGGCGGAGGGACCAGGACGGCGGCCACGTTGCACCAATTAGCCAGACCCATTAATCTACTACCCATGGGTCGACGTTATGGATCGGTAGCCGATCCGAGTCCAGCCGGGCCTGATCAAGTTAGCTATGATGACGATCCATTGACGGGAATGGTCTGGTTCGGCGTACGTGTTAATCAGTATGATCCAGTTCGGCGGTTCCCCGCCGAACTGGTCAGAGGGTGTCCCTGTTGAAGCAATCAATGCCGTACCAAGCGGTCCGGCAAAACGTGTACTCGCCGAGCCTCCTGTCCCCTAACTTGAAGAGGAAGTTAGGAAGAGTTGGGCAGGAGAAGGCAACCTCGCCACCACACCATCCCTTATATTCAGGAGTGGAATATAGGAATTGGATAGGTTCAGGATTGAGATGTCTATCTGGATCCGAGATAGGCGGGCTCATCGTGCAAATAAGTATTCTAATGGGATTTGGACTCTGCATTCCCTTTGACTATAAAAGGAGCTATTCACCTCTAGAATAAGGTACGTTCAGAACACTTTCTCAAACCCTAAACTATACCTAGATTTCTCCTCTCCTGTTTACTGACTAGAGCGTCGGAGTGCCTGCCCCGGACACCACGCTCCGGGTTTGGGCACTAACGCGGTTTGCTTCGTGCGCAGGTCTAGCCCATCTTCGTCCAAACCTCAACCATCCAGGCCACGAGATCCAACCATAGTAAGCTTGCCACCACAGAGGTAAAGGTTGTTAAGTTTGATTATGAACTAAATGGATAATTAAATGCATGACGTGTCACATTTTGACTATTGATTTTGATTATTACCATTGATGATGCTCTAATATGCACATTCGTAAAATTAAACATGTTACTATTACCCATGAACAACTTGTTTAATCTAATAACAAAATGAGCATGTAAATACCATCATAAACAAACGGAACTGTAAAACCAACCAAAAAATTAGCCACCAATAGAAATTTGAAAGAGTTGATTTTTGACAGGGACTCTTAAAAACATGTTGCAAACAAATTGAACGACTTGGATCATTTATGTAAGGCGCCGAGGTGGATACAATGTAATCCGGTGTACATACTTTGGTGCAAGTTTTTTTTTTTTTTCTCACACCCATGTTTTGATTTAGGTCCTATTCCACTGAGGGTTCTTACAAATTATTTCAGTAAATTCATTATTTTTAAGCTTAAAATTTGCGAATAAGTACTTATTTTTTAAGAAGTACCTGTAGCGGAACACAATATTTTTTTTTTTACCATTCGTTAATCCTAAACTACTATATCCTAAGGAACTTGGGGAGGGAGACCTTAAAGGTGTTTGCGGAAACACACATTGAACTTTGGGATTTTGAAAAGAAAGTGAGACTTGCGTGTGGATATAAACATGTTTCTGACTTTATCTTCTTTTTAAATGGTGTTGCAATCAGGTGTTCAGGTGATCGGTTTATATTTACCCTAACTAATTTTTATTTTTTTTTCCCGATCCAATTAAAGTCAGACCATTCACGCTAAGACTCGAGAATTCAAAAGAATCGTGATTAATTCCGCAGGAACAAATCCATCAACCAATCGGACTAACCTTAGAGCTGTTCGTGACTTTATCTTTATTTTTGATCCGTTTTGTGACTTTTATCATTACCCAATTCGCACTAAAAGCATGGGACCGTTGTTTTTTGGAGAAAAAATGGGACCGTTGTTTGAAATGCGAAACGTGAATGTTGAGGAGGAGGGGACCATTTTTCCGTACAAAAGGGAGGGTTAAAGATAGGATAAATTAGAGGATAATAAAATTTAAAAATATATAGGATAAATTAGGGCTCACGTGGTTCAGGTGAACCGCATCTGTTTTTTTGACTTCTTTTCTTCTTTTTTTTTTGTAATTTTTTTTTTGTTGAAGCTAAAAAGGAAATAATTACCCGATGGTGTACCACTTTACCTACCCTATCTACTGGACTCATCTCGGCTCTCACATAGATAATTTGAGACGTTCGTTTCGTTTAAAACAATTTTTTAAATGTGCGCTAAAATAATTAATTCGGATAGTGGTATATATTTGATCAATTTGTTTAATTTTTTGGTTAGAAAAAAGTAAACAAATTTATCAAACACTTACCGTCTATGGTTCGGACACGGATTCAAAAATTAAAGAACCGTGACTCGCGATCTGGCCACAAATTTTTCATTTCGAAACCATAGATTAACCGAACAACCCAGTACTGGGCGGTGTACTAATTATCTATTCTGGTCATAATAGGGTCTCGTTTGGGAGCCGGTTTATGCATTGTGATTTGTGATTATCAATTGTCCAACATTTTTTTGTTTGGGAGGTGCATTGTGAGAATGGATTATCTCATAATGCATTCTAAAAACTACACTTCAGAGACACAATCTGAGAATTAGTCCTCGAGGAGCTTTTTCATTCTCATTTTGGATTATTTTCTCAAATTCCTAAACTATTTTGATTATTATCATCAAAATACCATTCATAGACTATTTTGAGCATTATCCTCAAAACACTAATCTGTTGTAAAAAAAATCTGCAAATACTAACAGATTCTATTATAATTACAATCCAAAATCAATAATTCACAATCCAAAATATATTAAAAAAATGCAAAAATAATTGAGCTAAAAAACGGGCCCCAGATATACTAGGTACACCAAATCTATATGTGATGATCGATTTAGATATAGCAAAACAATAACAAATCCGAGCTCTAAACTTTTACTACCAATTTAAAAACAATACTACTATAGCAAACAATAAGCGTCCTACCCGTGCATGGCACGGGAGCAAGAAAAATCATGTTATATTTAATTGCGGGAAAAGTTTTTTTTTATATGTTATTTTCCTCTCATTATTTATTTATGATGTAACATTCAATGTAAAAATTTTAATGAAAGAATGTTTGAGCATGAAAAGAAAGTTTGAAAGCTTTTTTTCTAAATTTTATATTTAACTTTTGACATTTCAAAAGTGTGGGGGAAAAAAAAATTTATTAGAAAAATGCCACATATAGAATAAAGAAGTAGGGAAAGATCTTGTTTTTATTTTCGGATTCTACATTTACTTAGGCTGCGTTCTCTTGAACTTAACTTAAATCTGTAAGTTAAAAGTAGTTATTTCTCAAAATACTTGGATAAAAATTAAAAAATTTCCGATTCCTTTCGAGACTTAACAATAACCCCTAAAAATTTGGCGCAAAACTAACAAATGCGAAAAAAAATTCAAATAAAAACAAACCTTTCAAATTTAAGTTAAGTTCAAGAGATCGCAGCCTTATAGTATACACATCGTAAACAGCCCCAGTATTGGTACCGACGGGTACCATCCCGAAATTGTACCGACAGGCTCGCCGGGTCCACTCTGACCACCGAACGGCCGATCCATATATATACGAAAATGAGGCCAGCGATACGATTTGAGGATGATATTGGTCGGTACCAATATCATTTCTGCATCATAAAATAGCAATAGCAAACACAGGCACAGGCAGAGTAGCATTATTGAGTGGGGGGGAGGGGGGCAAGGGTCCAGACCAGTTGGTCTCCAACCAGCTTGGACCATTTGTGGGCCCTTTTTGGGCTCACAATAATGATCAAAATTGTTCACTTTTTAGAACTCATCGAGAACATTAACCACACATAAAATCACATTGATTGGATATCGTTTGATATGTATTCGAAATGCATTAAGTTTGGGGAAAAAAAGTGAGTAACAATGGATTGCAATCCATTTGACACAATTATCCGAAGATAAATGCATTTTGATATCATATCAAACGATATCCGATCAACTCGATTTTTGGCATAGTCAATATTCTCGACGAGCTCTAAAAAGTGAACGGTTCCGATCATTATTGTAGACCAGGAAAAAGCCTATAAATGATCCAAACTTGACCAAACTGGTTGGAGAACCAAACTGGTGTAGACCTTGCCCCATTGATGGGCATGGCCCCAAATGATCGGATCGGAATTCGGAAGTGGACAGCAGGCCCACGGAGGACTCATTTATGTTCAGTGAGACAGTGACGACGATGAGGAGAGAGAGAGGAGAGAGAGAGAGAGAGTTAAGTGCACGGAGGCGTCGTATTCGGAGGAGGGCCATGTGGGTTGTGGCTGCCAAAATGCCACAGGCAAAAGTAGGGGCCCATCCCTACTGCTACTGCTCCCTCCCTCCTTCCTCCTACGGTCTCAGAACTGTGTTGTGATTAGTGATTATTACTCACTCTTGTACAACTACTTCGTCGGCTCTCTCTCTCTCTCTCTCTCTCTCTCTCTCTCTCTCCTCCCGACCACGTGCAAAACTGCAAATGGCGAGTCTTCGAAATTGGGATCCCTCTGGTTTGTTTTGTTTGCTAGCTTGTGCTTCTTGGATTGGGAAATCTTCCATATTCCTCAACAATCCTAAGCGTAGATAAATCGTTTATCTCGGCACGGACGTCTCGCATCGAATTTTAAGCGCATGCGAATTGTGTATAAATTTGAATCGTCCATTCATATGAACATAATACCAATCGGCACACGATCGGTGTTTATTTATTTTGACATAAACGGGTTTAATCAGATGTGACGGACCTCGAACTTCAAAATAATCTATAATCTTATACTAATCAGTATTTTACCAATGTAATTTTTGATATTATTTATGGCCTTGATAAAATTTAAAAGAACAACTTTAGTAATTTAAATAATGGTTATGCTACAGGCAGTCCACTAGGTTGTCAATAAGACAATAAAAAATACGATTTCCATTATACTTAAACATTTTTCGAGACACTTTAACACATAAAAAATTACTCCGTATTTTTTATTTTCGTGCCTTATTGACAGCCCAATGAACTGTTATTAGAATTTTCCTTTAAATAAATTTGAGAAGGACCTATAAATGAAGAAACTAGACAGTACAGTCGGGAGTTAATCTGTTCCCAAATCGAATTGGCAACTGGCAAGTTAGGCTTTATTTGGAACTTGAGGAAAGATATAAAAAATAAAATAAAATAATTTGCATTTGTTTTTGAAGTTGTCGCTTCCCTTTTTTTAAGAAGCAAATGAGGGAAGCGAACCTCGTGATATTTCTTTCAAACAACTTCCAAATCGAAGCTTCTGCGTTCTTGTAATTTTTTTGTCGAACAAATTTTTTGAACTTTTTTCACATCTTTTTGTTGAGATTTTCGTCGTAATTTTTGGGATTAATTATTCTTCTCGATGAGAGGAATCATAAAAGTATAATAATATGAGCCAATATAGAAAACAATTCAGGTGAGATGACACTTTTTTTTAAAAACATCGATTTGATAATTTTTTCGTCTTTAGTGATTTTTTTTGCTTTCGGTCATAATTTTGTACTAATTTTTAGGCTCTTCTCCTCGAGACAGATGATTAATCTAGAAAATATCACGCAAATCTAATACTGTAAAATTTAGAAAAGACGAACGAAGCGCACAAAACGAAAAAGGGAAAACAAGCTTACAAATTTGAGGGGGTGGAAAATTTGTCGCAAATACTCCATATTTGAGGGGCCCGTTGGGACATAGGTAAAGAAAATCCATTTTACCACTACTCCACTTGATTGGTTCTCCATTCCCAATGCGCGTCTGTGGCTCTGCTTTTATTTTCATGGAAAGGAGATAACCTGACAAGAGGAAAAAAACTCAAAGTGGCATTCAGTTCTAAAAGCTTCTAAAGTTCTGAACCACCAACCAGGTTATGAGAGAGAGAGAGATATAGAGAGAGAGAGAGAGAGAGAGAGATATGATTTTGATTTTTGACTTGTCCGGGCAGATTAGATTGGGGGGAAAGCAAGTTGAAAATCTTGGCGCCTTTTCTTCCGAGGCCACTGCTGTGGGAAAAAAGGCTGGTTTTGAAACTGTGTATGTAAAGGACATTTTACTATGGGCTTTCTCTCTGGTCCACGGTTTAGCCCACCACAATATGCTCATCGTAAGGCTATAATCAAAACACGTTCAATAATTAATACTGTTATCCGATAAAGACATTTTCAGCACTAATAAATATTCTCAGCGGATATTAATTATTGAAACACGTTCTTAGCCGTCATTTTCCTTAATCAGAGTTGTCAATCCCATACTTTCTAACCCACGAATGTACACCACTTGTATTTGTAGTACAAAACAGGGCTCTGATTGGTAACGCTATCACTTTTCTGTTTCCTGTTTTTTATTTCTACTTTTTATATAAAAAAAAAGTAAAAACAGAAAACATGTTTTTGTTAACTTGTTTTCAAAACAAAAAAACAAATTAGTTGGTACGTGAACGGTGACGTTTAACAACATATAAAGGACCCAACTCAAATCAAGCTCAATTGAATACACATTTTTGTTTATATATGCTCCAACTAACATATATTGTCCTCCGAAACAGATTTTTATAATTTCTCTTGGTCTGTATTTAGAAGAGAGTGAAGGAATGGATTTCTTGAGAGCTATATTTGGAGAGAGAGAGAGAGAGAGAGAGAGAGAGAGAGAGAGAGAGAGAGAGAGAGAGAGAGAGAGAGAGAGAGAGAGAGAGAGAGAGAGAGGACGGACCTCCGGAAGTTTTTGTTTCTAAAAATAGTGAAAATAGGAAGTTTTTGTTACTTCCTTAGATTATGAAAATAGTGAAAGTGATTACCATAATTTTGAAATGGAAGTAATGCACCAAACAAATTTTCAAAGTTAATTTTTGAAAATTCTGAAAATAAAAACAAAAAACAAAATGACTACTAAACATGACCATAGGATGTTGAATTGTTGATCTTGCAATTGTGGACACGTTATTTCATCTTCATTTGGTTATTACCACTACACAAGTAGTAAATCATATTTCAACGGTAAACATTGGCGCACGCTGAGTCTATTCTTAGTGGGGCCGAACAAAATGTACTATTTATATATTGATAATAGAAAGTGTATATTAATATAGTTAGTGAAAATATTTGGATTTCCACAGAGACCAGGGGCACTTCCCGACACCCCTTGTGGCCACCCGTTTGTAAGTGATAGAGATGTTTTTGCAGAGGGAAAAAAAAATATGTAGGCTTCTTGTCCTGTTAATTTGCCATAATGTATACAATCACATTTTAAAGTTTAAGAGAAAATCATCCTTACATACGTGCAGTAAACAAGTGTTTACAATACTCAATTGTGATCGTCCAAAAGTGTTTTGAACGGTTAAGATGTTAATAAAATTTTTCCGGAGAAGAGTTAATTGTAACCGGTCATAATTGAAAACGAATCTCAGTCATTGATTGCGTGAATAGACGACTGAGATTGTGCCGCTCTGTGAAGAAGTTGTTCGCGGAACCTCCGTGAAAAAGACTCTCTCTTTAAACAACGACAGATGTCTGATGAATTGAACAAAGGAATGACAAGGAAGAACTAATTCGCCTTCACAATAAGCTAAAGTCAACTTATGTTTTCAGTGATTGGGTTATCATACACTATGGATTCTAAGCCCAACTTATAAATACTTGGGGCTTAAAACTAGGCCTACAAAGTGGCATTATGTAAGAAGGGACAATGCTAGAAACACAAACGCTGACACAATTATATTTACAATTGCTCAATGTATCCGGATTTACATACATCGACTGACTCCGGACACAGTGGTGTCTAGAGTTGTGTTCCAAAATGTGTTTGGAGCAGATAAGTGATGTTCTCTGTCCTTCACGCCATACAAACTGTGGCGTCAGCGAGCCGAAAAGCAAAGGCAAAAGCATCACATTTCGGTGGTCCTTTTTCTCTTCCTTAATTCTCGTGTTTTTTAAAATCTTTGTGGGGAATTGTAGAAAAAAAGGTTTTAAAAACTTAATTAAAATGATTTATTTTATTCATTAAGTTTGTAGGTTACATATTCCCTTATAATGGAATATAAATCATTTTATGACTCTTCTTGTAATTCCCCACACATATATTCATGGGCTTTTATGCCTAATATTAGATGCTATTCATAGGCTTTTATGTCCTATAGGAGACTTGGAGTATTGATGATTGGCCTATATAGATGAGCGTAAAAATTATAAGTGAGTGAGAATTTTATTACTACAAAAGGGATGAAGTATTGCTTGTGTTGTTTTGCAAGCTAAGTGAGATATAGTTTTGACTATACAGTGTTTTGACTTTTGAGCATACAAGCGATTCTTGGTTCGTGGAAAAGTTTTACTTGCACACAAAACTTCTTGAATGATCAATGTATCTTGGGAATATATGGAATGTCACACAACTCGGTGCAAACGAGGACATATCTTCTTTTAGGATAACACTTTACGCTTGACTCGATCAATAAGTTTTCTCTTAAACTCCTACTTTTTGTGCCTACACAATTATCTCCATATTTTATTGTTGTGTTGGTGTCTACTTTCATTATAATTTACAGAAATCCTAACGAATATTTCCAACAGAATCAGCTCCTGCGTGCGCAAGCGTTGCAGGCTCTTGTTGACGACGATTTTAGCGGATCCGAGAGTCTGTTCACGTAAGC
Source organism: Rhododendron griersonianum (assembly GCA_018127125.1). NCBI lineage: Eukaryota > Viridiplantae > Streptophyta > Magnoliopsida > Ericales > Ericaceae > Rhododendron > Rhododendron griersonianum. The sequence continues at coordinate 38,268,177 of CM030795.1, read as the reverse complement.
CATGAAAGAAACGGCGCTTCTGTTGTGTGGCCCGGGCCAAGGCCAGGATTGGTCTGAAGAACTACTAGGGTACTTCACTGGGATCTTATGTCTTTATTCTCACCATCCTTTATTACGTTTTTGGATAATTCGTTCGTAGGAAATATTTTGACTATTTGGAGCTTAATTATATGGTGGTTTTTGATACTCTCATCACGGTTGTGACACTCTTTTGTTAATTGGAAATTAGGATAAACTTAGGCCACGTTATTCTGTGTGCTATGTTCATTGTTTTGCTCACCAAAAATGAAAAGTTGTTGGGGTCAATTGTATGTGAAATGATGTGTAATTGATTGACATATTGCTTTTTTATGAATAGATATCTATCTTTCTTCTTTTTTTTGTAGTATTATATGGATTTTTTTTTTCATTTATCATGTGTTAATATAAAATTATACATGCTATAGATACTTGACCTCAATGTGATAAATCCTAGGTCCGCCCCTAGACGTATGGGTTGGGCACTGCTGGCTCTGGGCTAAGGCCCAAGAGGCTCTGGGCTAAGGCCCAAGAGGCGTGGGCCTTAAGCCCCCCAAAAATGTTAAAAAATAGGGTTCCCACTAATTTTTAGGACCTAGTATACATGTGTCATTTTAGGGCCCAATTTTGAACCCAAGAAGACATTTTACACTTAGGCCCAATGACCCAAAAAATGGAACACGAAATGCAGGAAAAAGCAAAAGAAAAAAAAACAAAAACGAGGAATACATGTATTTGGTTTTGAAAAAGTTCATTTATCGTCTTAGGCCTCCAAAATCTCAGAGCCGGCCCTGGGGTTGGGATGCAAATCAGCTAGCCCACATACTTCGTGGTTTTTCAATGCTTACATACTTTGGGTAGACAAGGAAAACCATTTGGATGGAAAAGAAAGAAAGAAAGGGAAACCGTTCCTTTTTTCTTTTCTGTCACATGAATGTATCTGTAGGTGTATTTCGTTTTCATTTTTTAACCACAGTATGGCATAGGTCAAATTTGATTGTATCTATTTGCATTCAAAAAGTTTCGTTCTTGTTTTACTGTTACAGGTGTTGTTGATGATTGTGCCAGCGCGCCACAGTTTGATCCAGCAACATGGCAACCCTATTATTATCTAGCAACATGGCGCCCTTACTCTTTTGATCATAACTTTCTGTGTGTTTTGAATCGTGATGTGATTTTGGTGTCATTAGAAAGCTGACTTCAAGACCTCGAAATCGATATATAATTTGCATGTTTTCGATTTTGGACGAAGAAGTTATGACCGTTTGAAGTTATGACCATTTGAATTTCAGATAGTTAGAGGGGGTTAAGTGTCACCGAGGCATGGTTAGAGGGGGTTAACTGTAATTTACCCATTTACTAATTTACCTATCAATGCAATAGTCCATGCATTTTGTGAAAGTTTATTGCATTGATGGGTAAATTAATAAATTCATCCAACTAAAAGACAAAAAGGGGGTGCGGTAAAAAGGGCAGTTGCAACATTTTCCTAAAGGAAGACTCTAGATAATAAAAGATAGTACGGATTAGGTGTCTTCTAGAAAAACTCTAGATAATGTAAAAGATAGTGCAGATTAGGTGTCTTTTAATAATTATACCTTCTTCTCTCTTCTATAAAATGTAGAATACTTATCCCTTATTCATACGGTTTTTTTTCTATCAATTAAAGTCATTGGGTTGTTCTAGAAAGATAGAGACCAAGGGAAGAAGGTGAGCCAAGAATTAAGGTGTTTCTTGTAAGGGGTTTGTTCTCTCTAATCTCAATGGTCGACAAAGGTACGTTTATTTATTGTTCTTGAGACGTGTTGAATTCAAAATCCTTGTTATATCTGTTTTTCGCATAATAATTTTAATACAGATATAGATTTACACAGATTACCCAGGTTCGACTCCTAGGAGACGTTTCCTTTTTTTGAACAGCAAGGAGGCCCTTCTCGCTAAAGTAAACTTTTGGCTTATTTTTGTGTTGGATCTAGTATATGTAACATACAACTCTTGCATTACTTATATGACAAATTAGTAATGCTTTAGTGGTTTATAGATTTTACCAAATTTTAAATCTTTTGCACAGCATATAAATTGCAATGAGAAGTGTGGAGTAGGTAGTAACCCTTTACGTTGAATTAGAAGAGAAGCACCAGTAACTTGTTCATGTCCATGTCCTGAATAAGCACCATTTCCAACAATAACTTCTTTTGTTCTTTGTTCTTTACAGGTTGGCTTCCTTCCTTATAAAGGATTACTGTAAGGCTGCCCAGGATGTCCTTCAAGGGGCAGAGTGGGCAGCCTTGGCAGAAGTGGATTCAAAGTTTGACCTGCTCCGCTGGCGCTGCTAAAGATGATGGATGTTGTTGCTGCTCTTTCCAATCTACAGTATAAGTATTTAGTTAATCTTTCATTAGGGTGACTGTGGAAGCCGGTGTTGATGTGGAAGCCGGTGATCCTGCAAATCAACCATGTGGCTTTGAGCAGCATGTTTGTGGGAAGTTCTGTTATGTAATATCATAGGCTGCAGCAGTGTTAAAATTTCTATTGAACCCATCTATACAAAACAGTTGTCCACTCAGATGCTAAAAAGACAGTTATAAAGATAACAGAATTGAATCCACTCTTCGATGTGCCCGGTCGGGAATTCCCTGCTCACGATAAATTGCCTATACTTGTTCAAATAGAGGATGGGGAGCTGGCTGAATTGCTTCTACGCCGCCGACCTAATGAGTACAGTGTGCATTGGAAGAACTTCATTGATGCCAGTGACCAACATGAGCGGGAACGACATCGTTGGGTCGAGTTTTCGTATAAATGGAGAGTTGTGGGCACCGTTGAGACCCTCATGGGTGTCCAGGATTCTTGATCCCATCGCAGTGAACGCTTGTCAAGACAAATTAATGACTCATTTTCACCAAGGCTTGGATACATTTTCAATATACAGCGGGCGCTTCATATGAATAGGTTTCTTTCATATTTTGCTTTATTTTGCTTGATGTAGCTCTGTGACTGTAGGACTGTTTGCATCTTAGATTCATGAAAGGATTGGTGAAGAGAAGAGATATGCCACACTGCTAGGTTTTCGCACTTTTATTCAATTATTCAAATTTTCTTTTTCATCTAGTGAGCATTTTATTTTATTTTTCTTGTGCCTCTTATTTTTAAGTTAATATAATGGGGGGAAATACTTTCTTGACGAGCGCTTTTGCCGCTTAGGTAGCATCTAAGTTTTGCACAAACAAAATCTCACATTTCAGATGGAGGGAGAAAGGAGCTAGCACATACAATGCATTAGCATACATTTATGAGTAGAAATAAATGGAATTACTTTCGAGATTAGTTCTGTAAACACTCTATAGTTGTTGTAGCCTTAGCACAGCTCAGAAGGTATTGTTGAGGTAGAAGGTATTGTTGAGGTAGAAGTACAACCCAGCAAGAGCAGCAGCCCCAACCACAATTGCAATTGGCAATGCTTTCCTGTACCCCAGTTAATGAAATACAAAGTGAAGCAGATATGGTTAACTGTAATCAGAGAGAGAGGCATTGTTACCCAATGGCTTCATCTCTCTGGAGCTCAGCTTTCCAGGCCTTTCGGACATCAGTGGAATTAGCATTCTTGGATACAGCAGGTGTGTACTCCCTGAATCTTCTTTTCGGAGCTCCACAAACTGAAACAAGAACAGGGTTTTTTTTTTTTGGGGCAAAAAAGAACAGTTTGACAGCACTAGTAGTGAACTCTCCCCAGACAAATGCTATTTAGACATTTTTCAGGTCGACAAAAGCTACAATCCCAGATCCTCTCTTCTTCTTCTTTCGAAATTTTAAAATTAAAAAAAAAAATTGAAAGGAACCCTCGTTCTAATATTAACCTATAGTTGCGGCACTGCATTTTGTACCCTTTTCTGGCAAAAAAAAATTATCGATTTACAGACTAACTTTTCAAGGTAAGCCAAATTTGCAACTTCAAAGCAAGCAAGTATTGATTGTTGGAGAATTTCTGGTTGAATTAGTTTAAAACATTGTTCCTTCAGTAGAATTGGCTTCCCGTTGCTCAAGCGAAGAGAAAATATAAACCGCCCAGAAAATGGAATAACAAAACTACGCAAAAGGCACAGATTCATACAGACCTGGGCAGAAGTAGTTATCAGATAGCTTCTCAAAGGGTGTTCTGTCACTGTATATATACCTGCACCCAAATCAGAGAACCATGGATATCAAATTTGAGATTCTGGAGATTCCTACAGAAGCTAAAAACAATCTAAAACATGATTCTAGAGAAGTCGGGCTTGAGATGCTAAAAACAATCTAAAACATGGTTCTAGAGAAGTCGGGCTTGAGATGCTTTCTGACGAGATTTTAGATCATAAGCAATTTAAATTTTGATTTTTGTAATTTTTTTTTTTGCAATGTATACGACTAGCTTTTGTTGCAGCTTAATCATAATACCACAACTACAGCAACTTGATCATTTGGTTCTATTATCATTCAAAATTATTTATTCAAAGCAGATCGGAATTATAATTAAGTCGAAATTCATTTCCACAGCGGTCGCAAATCGCCCGTAAATCTCCCCTATATGACACACATTACACATACACATATAGACATAGCAGTAGGTAGACATAAATACATGTGTACGTATTCAGGATTTTGAAATTAGGGATGTAGAAAATCTGGGGCTTAAATTCATTCTTTTTTTCTTTTTTGCAATTTTGAGTATGCAAATCCTACTTTCCTTTTGTTTCAGATGGTAATTTCATTCGATTGCAGGCTTCGTTTTTGGTATGGCTGTAAGAATGTGGATTCATGTTGGGTTTCTCAGTAATAAATATAGTTGACTGGCGAATGAGCCCGTGCCTTAAAGCACTTGTTCAAAAGCATTGGCTGACAGCCGAGGCTCATTCAAGTTTGAAAAATTCTAGCACCGCATACACACCCACTTGATCACCAAAGTTTAGTGCATGAATTCCTGAACGATCAAGCAATTTTTATAGTTAGGGAATACAAATCATAGAAATTGACTACAGTACAATTGCATGTGCCAAGGCCCACCTAAACCAAGTACTCTATTTTACTCTCAGTCACATAATGTGCGTGCGAAAACATGAGCGTGAAAAACGTCTTTTAAAAATCTCTCAAACTACAATTTGTGAGTGCAAAGATTGAGAGAGAGCGCGAGCCAAGGCCATTTTGAAGGATTATTCTGTGACTAAGATTTTACTATTGACTTCTTCCCTCATTGTCAAATGGTTTTGAGTTGGATGCTTTTAACAAAATTTTGATGGTACTACTGTAGGAGCAGAAAATGAATACATTGTTGTTCTGATTGATGTGTGATAATACCAGCTAACGATTCTAATGGAGTGTTCAAGAGCCCTGTGCATAGGGTGCTGCTGAGTACGTACGTAACTTGTTGAGAGACAGAATTTCCATAGCTATGTTGTACACACCCGAAACGGGAAAAGGGACCGGACCGGAGAACTGATGGGTTGATGGTGAAAGACCGAATTAAAGTTGTTCAAGAAAGTTAGATCATGCAGATATTCACTTCACTGGGAATATTACCAGAGAAGAAACCATCTCAATTTGAAGTTACTGGGTAATCAGATTATCCATCCCGCTCAAGATTACGAGCATCCAAACATTACATAATGTGACAGTAACCGGTCGGAGTAGTTATAAGAGCAATGACCGTAGTAGGATAAGTCATAAGAGCAATAAATTTCTACATCACAGTCTCTACTGGTTTAGAGTTGGGACAAAGTAGCTTGAATCGTTCAATAAGCATCATTGATTGCCTTCATGGAAGCCAAAGCTATTTGCATTCATGGCAGCCAAAGCTATAGAGAATCCTCCTAAAACAGAAATGAAAACAAGAAAAAGCTTAAGAAACCCATTCCGTCCTTGCTCTCCTTCATTAATTAAAAGGAAACAGATGCCAATACAAGGAATTAAACAACTCTCTGTTCCAAAACAGTGAAATGATATGAAACTAGAGATGATAACAATACAAGGGACAAGTTGAACTGCCTCCCGCATCTATTTCTTTTCATCCACTCCCTCTCAGAAGATCTTAAAAAGCAGGCCACCATGAGTGGCAAAGAAGGGAGCAAACACAAGTGATTCAACCGCCATTAGCTTGATAAGAATGTTGAGTGACGGGCCAGATGTGTCCTTAAGAGGGTCACTGATCGGGCCACCAATCACAGCTGCCTTGTGTAGGTCTGCCCCCTTGGGGCCAAGGGTCCTAGCGCGTTCTGAGGCAGTGGAAGAGTATCTTTCGCTTTTCTGTTGATTGTGGACTGACCTGAGGGATGCCCCAGGAGTTCTCCGTTCTTTGTATGGTTGTTTTGTGTTGGAAATAAATGATATTTAACAAAAAAGAAAAGGAAAGAGGATAGGCCGGTTTAGGTTCCCTAGGGTTAAAAGCTTGGGGACCTAGAAAGTAATCCGAACCTGCCCGGAGAGAGCCCCCCATAGAGGCAAGTGAAGTTTGTGAGCCATATTATGGGCAACTATCTCCTGTGGTTCGGAGAGGACTCAGCTGTTAGTATAGAACATTGGAAAACAAGTGACAGTATATCGACAGACTCTTGTTTTACTCCCAGAAGAAGGAAAGCAGCAATTAGTCCAAATAATAATTGACAGAACTTAATCGAGTTACAAGCTTGTTATACAAAGACTAAAACAGAACTTAATTGAATTACAAGCTTGTTATACAAAGACTAATGTGTATTCATAAAAACGCAAGTCACATACAGGTCTCAAATGAGATGAATGATAATCACACTATGTACAGAGGGTAACAGGAACTTACCATCAAGCAGCAGCAGATGTTCCATGACATGATAAGACGAAAACAGTTTTTTAACTTCCACATCGTCTAGACATGCGCCGCCTACTCAGGTAGTCAAGGGGTAGTTACTTGCTCCTAACATCAGGACAACTCTGTATAAGCAATAGCCGTTTGGTATCTATATATGAACCAACCTTCTATTCATATGACCATTTTTCTTTGTCGATGTGATAATATTACCAAGAGATACAGAGCTAAAGGTCAGGAATGTGGATTGTTGCTCCAGCCGCAGCTTTGTCTTCTTTTCTTGGTCCTTTTTTCCGCTTCCTCTCAGTCTGGGGTTCTTTTGCTTCTGCAGCTTTGTCTTCTTTTCTTGGTCCTTTTTTCCATTTCCTCTCAGACTGGGGTTCTTTTGCTTTCAGATCATTGCAGAAGAACCTCAATAAGGCACCTAGATGTTCATTCCTATGAGCTGAAACCAAATTGAAGCAGTCTTATGCTACTGCATACTTACAAAATGGACATATACTGCCAGTAATGAAAGTTTGAAGTGCTTTAAAAAGACGGAAAGAGCACCAAGAACACATCTGATTATATATTGCATGGACAAGTATAAGTTTGTCTGTATCCAATAACTACACGAAACGTCAAATTACAATGCTTTAGCTATATGAACAAGCAAAGAGCAATTGACCAAGAATTAACATATTTTGTTGCTAAACATTAAAAACAACTGTAGAGTCAAAACCGGGAACGATACTAATACTCGACGACAATTTTACAAGCTTATTACCACTGGTAAACTTACCAGAAAGAATGACATCTTCCATGTTCACAGATTTACGGCCCGCATGTTGTGAAAACAACTCAAGGTCCTTCGCCAACTGCTCTGCTTTTCAACAAATTAACCCTTTGTTAGTTGCAGCCTTGCATTTTCATTACTATGCGACTTAATTTCACACACAAAGTAATGGAGATCAATACCCATCAACTTAATGTATTCACTAAGAAGGATGCATAACTTCTTTGTCTTCATCCTTTGGAAATATAACTATCAATGTGGTAAGCTATAAAACATCACGTAACTGGTGAAGAATAAACTATAGCCACCAATCCAACCCTTGTTAATGGTTTCTCGCAGCACCATACAATTTGAATCGGACTTGCTGCATAAAATTACATACAAGACAGTCATCAAAAAGGCATTTACATGAACTAGCCCCAAGCTTTTCCATTCAATTCAGCCTCTATGAAAGCATATGGTTGGGAATCACTTCACAGCTGAGGGGCAGACATGCAGACACGAGCAAACTTCCGAAGATGTATCTAACCCAACTCCAAATTTTCACCTTATCTACTTGGAATGGGTATCTCTTCGAGGATAAGATGAGGGATAACAAAGTTTGGTAATGTACAAAAATAACCCGAAGATGCAACGAGAATGAGAGATAGGACCGAAATGGTAGGAGGGGAAGACTTAAATTGGCATGGATGCTATTGTCAGCTCTGTTTATGTACCTAAGCTGTATATCTCAATCGAATTCAAATTCAAAGTGGTATCTATTATTTAGCACTTAATCACTCAATATTCACTTTAATATGACAAGCTGACCTTTTCTGGATGATAAGCCTAAATAATTACAAAAAATATTAAGTTTTGGTTGAAAGCAATTTGTATATTGCTATATGACTCAAATGACAAAGGTTGTGCCTCGACAGGATGATAAATAAGCATAAAAAAGTTCTTCAAATATATCAAGTTAAGCCAAAAGGGCCCCATTAGAAAAGAAGCCAGATTCATGACTTCTGCTCTGACTCGAAAACAATCTGCAATGTGTACGTCTGAGGGATCAGTTCAAAAGCCTCAAGCAACAGATTAAGAGGCAAAACTAATCCACTTGTAGACACTAAAATTTATGAAATTATACTCCCTCCATCCCTTAATGTTGCTGCACCATTCCTTTTTTGGCTGTCCCAAAATTGAAGTCCATTTGTGAAAATCAAGGAAAAAAAATGGTAAATTTCCAATTTTTCCCTTCTTTTCGTATGGAGCCAAGCCACTCCAGCAAACTAAAGTAAAAAATAAAAAAAAGAACCACAAAGTTCAAAAAGCATTGAATTTCGAAAACCAACATCAGGTCCACCAAATTCAAACTTTACTGCCAATCCTTTTGTCAAATTGAAGGGTCAATTTGATTACTAGTATAGTTTTTTTTATTTTTTATAAGTAAATAAATATATTAAAAAGACGGCTTTAAGGGAATGCCACCCGATTACACAACAAAAAGCCACAAGACGAAGAGCCCTATACACTCCCATGAGAATGGAAAAGCTCAAACCAATCTAGAAATTGGTCAAGAAGGAGAACATTCTCTCTTGTCCCAACTATACAAGTTGGAATCCCGAAGTGGGACTAACATTAAGGGACGGAGGGAGTATTTTGTCATCGTTTTCGGCTTTTCGCATCCTTTATTGCAGGACCTGAATTTGGGTGTTACAACACTATTTTACACTATATCTCCTCCGTAAGAGAGAAAACAGAAGAAGGTTTCCTCTGCTGCCTATCACATTTAGACAACTACTCTTTGCAAAGTTAACCAACTGCCAACTAGATCAGCCTCTTACAGAAATGATCCCCATGGAGGCCTTTGCATTATGCATGTTCTCGTCTATGGTCCATTTAGATCATCAGGATTTTTCATCGCTCAACAGTAAGTAGGTAACCTGCTAGGCTTATTTCTTGGAGTTACAGCAAGGCTTTCATAATTTTTTATCTATTATTTCACACTTCAGTGTAAGCCTGGCCGAAAGAAAATTGTAGCAAAAAATTGAACAAACTTGTTTTCTTCATTGAATTATGACCATCGTGAGATGTCTTGGAGGACTCTCGCCTACAATCAATTGATAGTAGGAGTAACCTACAGATTTACATTACCCAAGCTTCGGTATCATAGGTAAGCCATGTGGGAGTAGGATAAAGCCTAAAACTTCCTTTTCACGTGCAGCCTGGTGGCACATGGAGGTACGCGTCTCGATTGACAAGGCGAGGAAATCGACTTGGGGGTAGAGTTTTTAACTAGGAGAGCTGAGGCCAAGACCGTGAGATTTCTTGGAGTGTTCAACCTAAAATCAATTGAATACTACTAACCAAACTTGGGTGACTTAGGTAAGCAACTCGGGACTGAGCCTAACAAGTAGTATATAATCACCATTAATCCTAAATCGCCCAATTACAGCTAAAGAATCATGAACGAATGGCGGTTTCGTAAATTTCACATACCAGGGTGTGCACAGGCCAAAATATAGGTCTGTTCTTACATACTTATACGCTTACATATGCACACACACACACAGAGGTGTACCTGTATATTTGAAGGCTAAATCAGCGATGCAAGACATTATAGGTTGAGAAATTTCCACGTTGTTGCGTGTTGCTGATCCAAAAAAAAAAAAAAGTTTTAACGGAAATAAATCAAAAGCGATAGGGAGAGTCGGAATGATAACTGCGTTTACAGAAACCTTCGGATTCGGCGATGGAGATAGTGCGGAGTCGGAAACGATCCCTGAGTAAATCAGTGGTCGCGTCCTCTTCTTTTTCTTCTCTCTCCACATCGCTTCCCATTCCTCCCCCTCCATCCATCTCCACAATTTTCTCTCTCCTGTTTCTCTCTCTCTCTCTCTCTCTCAAATCGAGCGGGAGCCAGGAAGTACCGTAGGATTTTTAGGACAGAAAAGGCGCTATCGAATTATGGGCCTTATTGCTCGGCGTTAGGAAGGGCTTTTTCTGTGAACATGTGGACCGATGTCGTCGAGCTGAATGGATTTTTCATTTGTTCCTGGCCCATATAGTAATAATTAAAGGACCATATATAGCTAAACATTTTTGCCACAACCGCACACAAACAATTACACAAATTTACTCGCACCACACGTGGGGCCCCCACGCACACTACACACATCCAATGTTCGTGGACCCTACATGTGATGTGTGAGGAGGCCCACGTGTAATGAGTAAGTTTGTGTGCGATTGTAAAATTATTTACAGCCAAACGAATTTTCCTTCCTTTTTGCTCGGTGTATTTTACATTTTTGTTTGTGTGCGACCGTAGTGGGTCTCACGTCGCAATCTGTACACAGAAAATCTGTGTGGACAGACTTATCATTTCCTATACCGGTATTATTATTTTTATGTATGTGGCACGACCGTACATTTTATTTTTAGCTATTCGTTTAAGATAACTTTAACATAGTTGGTGGTATGATTGATGAGATGGCATTTTTCTATTGGTTGAACAATTTTGTCTACTGTCTCGTAGCTAGTTCCATTCTTTTGGTGTAAGTGAGAAATTCGTTGAAAAGGATACATCATACTAGGAGTATTATTTTTCCAAAGACGGTTTAACTTCCTACTTTTAACAAGTCTGATTATAGGATGAGAAAATCTTTTTCACGCATCCACTGTGAATAGTTGTTTACGGTGCTAATCGCGGTAGTCAAAAAGTGTTTTGGACGGTTCAGAGAAAAGTTTCATTTAAATCCGGACCGTCCAAAGCCAAAACAGACGGGTGAGATTGCGTAAAGCCGTAAATAACTTATTCACGGCTTAGGATATTGGTTGCGATGAACTTTTCGAAAATCTCCAGTCGAAAGAATTTACATAGAGTCTTGGCCGTCAGCCCATCACTAGACAGGGATGAAAATGGTTTAGGTCGGTTTTGGCCGGTTTTCTCCGAATTTTTTTCCCGACAGAGCACTGCATGATGATGGGGAGAGGAGGGAAGTTACCCCAACGGCATATCCTCTGATATCGGTGACTATAACCGCGGATGCAAAACACAGCTAGCAGAGGAAAAGGACGAGGAGGGAGAGGAGGAGGCTGAAGCAGGTTTTTACAGTGGTTGATATGGAAGTGCAAATGATGGTCTTTCCCCAGATGAGAAGCAAGCAGGTGTTGTAGCCAGCCCAACAAATACAGTTTCTGCTCCAATGCCCGTTTCAGGTACTTTTGTCCATAGAGCTAAATTTTCCCATCCCGGATTGCGCTAAATCAATTGCGCAATTGATGATTGTATACGAGACGTATACTAGAAATCTAGCAACTTTTGTTACCACCATTATAGACATTTGTATCTGTTTTGTTGATCCAGAAATACGTACAGAGGTGAATGTGCCCATCTGTTATCCAAGACCAACGGAAGTTTGTCATTATACATTTGTAATGCTTGAATTCTTCAACTCTGACTTGCCAAAAATGGAACAAAAATTTATGTACGTACAGATCCTGTATTGTTGTTACTTAGAACCAGAAAATCAGTCAAATGATAACCTACTAAAAAATTGAGTGGAATTCGAAACATCTCAAAACTTATATGCATAATCATCTAATATACACGGTCTCCAACAGATACATGCCGAAAATGAATACATTGAGGAAACATTAGGAATTCACAAAAAAAAAAAATTGCAGAACTTCCTATGTTCTAGTGTTACGCCAAAAAAGCACGAGGCAAAAAGTCTGACCTGCCTTCCAAGCTAGGCAGGGACAGCCTCAATCAGTCTTGAAAAATAAAACTGTGTCGTGATTAGACCTCTCTTCCTTATCTTCCACCCAACTTTGCGCAACGCCCTCTCCACATCTGCTTCTGCATGCAAATATGCCCTTGTTGCCTTTGAGGGCCCTGGGAACAACTCTCCCACTCTCTTCAACAAATCGTAATAAAGTGTCTTTGGTGCAAAGCTCAGAATTAGCCGATTGTCAGCCAAAGAGGCAAGATGGGCAATCATGCCATCTGCCTTGCTTTGCGGGTAATGTATCAAAACATCTAAGCAAACCACGGTGTCAAATTTCCCAGCTAAGCTCTCTAAATCTTTCACTTCAAATTTGGGCATCACTGGTGCTGGAGAGAGCTCATCGTTGCCTGTTAAAAGTTCTTCTCTTGCCTGCAGGAAGGTGAAAAGTCAAACTCTGCTCTAACTCAGGCAAGACTTGAACAAATAGGTGAAAGAACAGAAAAGTGGCCAATACAAAGTAGTGACATGCGGGTTTATAAAGTTAAGTAGCTAAGACAGAAAGGGAATATAGTTTCCCTGTCTATCTGAAACTGTTGCTGTTTGATCGATGAAACTTTTATCTTGGAAACACAAGAAGAGAAAAACAAGAACTTTATTGTGTTTGGAATGGTGTTCGGTACCAGAATTTGATATGTTTAGAATGGAAGAAATTTGGAATGCAATAAGAATAGAAGATTTGGTGGGGTTTGAAAGGGCATCTTGGTGTCCTTTGGGAAATTGTCAGATTTCTGGGCATTGAAATTGATAAAACCTTTCCTCATCAGTCCTTGCCAAGCCAAACGATACAAACGGGATTAGTTCCTCACTGTTCCAATTAGTTCCAAACACAAAACCCAGGTTTCCTGACAAATCCGTTCAATGATTTTTCCCTTTAAAATCCAATTTCGAAAAGGCTTTGGTTCCAAACACCGTGTTAGGTTGTGCTCAACTCAACAGCAAGAAGTTAACCCCATTTTAGCTATCATCCTAACAATGCTTGCATCTCATTTTTCCACCGAATAAGTAATGAAGTAATTCACTTGCTTAGTAAGAACTTCAAAGAACATTCTCACTAACAAAATCCAACACGATTGCTCAGCATTGAATCAAAGCCGTTCTGGCTACTGGAAAGTGAACAAAGAACATACATTCTTTGAGAAATTGCTATGGACAGTATAAACCAGCATCCACACACCATGGTAAAATAGCAGACATTTTCAAACAATATTCTCGGATATCTCCAATAAGGCTCTCTGTACGAGGCATGTTTATGTAAAGGAGCCCGGCTCCTCTACAATCCGACTGTAGAAAGACAACACATCTCGGTCTGCCGATCTCGACTACTAATGAACGGCTGCGACTACACGGACGGTATAGTCCATTATACAGTCCAAAGACGGACTGCGCCAGATTTTTATGTGAACTACTCCTAAGGCCCGTTCAGTCGCACGGAAAGGATAGGAAAACTAACTTTCCTGCAACGTTCTTTGGTGTTGGTTACCAAGAAAGTTGTGGGTCCCCCATCTTCAACTTCCTCACTAGCACTTTCTTGCCAAATACATCCTATGATCCTACTAAAAAAAAAGGAGGAATTCTAGTTTCCCTGCAAAACTCTTTGTTAACATTGCCCATACACATACGGGAAAATGAGTTTCCTTTTCCTTTAATTCATTTCACAGTTTTCAATTCACTTTTTCGGAGAATACATTTCTCACACTACATTTCCGACAACTTAACGGAGCCTCAATTTGTTGGTGTTTACCTGTTTCTCAGCTTCAGCAACCATTGCAGCCGAAATATCCGTCGCCGTCACCACCGCCCCCTGCTTCGCCAGCGGAATCGCCAGGCACCCGGTCCCACACCCCGCGTCACAGACGCTAACCCCCTGCAGCGGCCCCTCGTCCGTCAACATCAGGATCGTGTTCTCCACGGTCTTCGCGTGCCCGATCCGTATATCCATCTGCACCCTGTTCACGTCGTCCGTCTCCCCGTATATCTTCTTCCACCGCTGGAACCCCGTGCTGTTGAAGTACTCCCTCACCACCTCCTTGTCGCCGCCCCCGACCTCCTCCGCCTGGCTCCGCCGCCGCATCTCGGGGTCCGCCAGGGACAGCGCGGCGGCGGCGAGGGCAACCACCGAGCTCCCGCCGATGACCGCGAGGGTCGTGCCGTCGACGGCGGCGGAGGGCGGTGGGATTGCGAAGACGGTCGGGGTTTTACGCTTTGGTTTTGGAGAGAACTTGGGGTTTGAGAATGGGATTGGGGGCGTTTGGAAACGGATAGTGGAGGATAGCGGCGAAGAGCACGCCATGTTTTCTTCAATTTTTTCTCCACTGTTTCCCCGCCGGCGGGAACGAGTCAAGAGACTCAAGACTTCGGATTTCGGAGAGTGTTAACGGGGATTGTCGCAAGGAATCCGGGATGAGGATAAGATTCGTTATCCTTGTGGGTCCCTTCTTTGTTACGACTTGTTTGGTTACAGTGCAGACAAAAAATTTGTTAGAATATTTTTGAATGGAGAACCAAAAAAAATAAAAAATCTTTGAAGATAATACTTTTTTTTAAAATTGAAAATAATGTTTTTGAAAATTTTCATATATATATTTTTGGTTGAATTGTTTTTTTCTTTTTCAGTGGGAGTGATGAAAATTATGGATTTCCAAACACACCCTTACGTTGTACTACCAGAAGTAAAAACCACCCTCACAGTCCGGATGAAATTATTTGCAGACTTCTTTCGGGCTCACCTTGATGATTTCACTGATCGGTATTATTGAAAAGGACATACTGTCACAATGGATCAGAACTAAGACTGTAAATGAGCCGAAAACTCGAGCTCAAAATTGGTTCGTTTACCGAGCCGAGTGTTAATGAGCAGGACCGAGCTCGCGAGCTGCTCGATTCATTTATAGTCCTAATCAGAACCCACTCGTGTTGTCATAAAATGCCTAGATCATGTGTAAGTAGAAAATCAATCAACGTAAATTCTAATACACCATGTTCTCTGAGTGCTCTAAATAGTGAACAGTTTCAACATCGAAGTGAGACGGAGCCAGAATTTCATAAACACGGGGGCCGGATTATGAACAACAAGATTATGAAATTTCAATATTCGAAAATCTAATACTCCGTAGTTTGTTTAGTTTAGATTTGGAGGGGGTTTTTTGAATAATCGGTGGAGAGAGATAGAAAGAGAAACGAGATTAATAATTGAAGAAAAAACCTATGGGAGACCATAAGCAAAGAGAGAAATTAGGTTTTGGGACTCAAAACGAACACATTCTTAAGCATTTTTTGACAAGCATTCTTAAGCATTTAAGTGTCTAAATAATACCCAATACAAAATAAATTCTTAACAAATAAAAAATAACTAAAATTAATATTAAAATTTGAAAAAAAAAAACTCCGAAAACATCGCGGGGGCCATGGCCCCCATACGCCCACAAGTAGCTACGTCTTTGGAAGTGAGCCTACAAAGAACCCCAAAAATTGTCACGAACAGGAGTGTCTATTGTCTGGTCCCGTTTTAGACATGAAAGAGTATAGAATGTGAGTGAGAATGGTATTTATTTTATCTACATCATTTTGTCCGTCCCATACCCAGTAATTAATTAGTAAAACATAGTTTTCTCTCTTATATGGACTATGTAGTTTGGTTCAGCTTTGAGATATATTTTTGAAATATAATTTTTTTTATAGTTTTTGTGATTTATTTGTTTTTACTCAATTTTTTCAATTTTTCAATTTTTTTATTAAAGGTACACTATATAAATTCAAATTGTTTTAAAATAAATAAAAAAATCGATAAAAAAATACTAAAGACGAAAAATGCGAATGGCAAAACAATCAAAAATTTTTGAAGAGTATATTTCTAAAAGGAGAAACAAACAAGGAGAAAGACGATCGGGAGGTTTCCTATTTTTCTCACACTCACAGTCCCGGACTATGACCCGGCCCAGCCCATCACTAACTTCCTTTTTTTTTTTTGGGAAAATGACGGCCCAGGACGCATTTTGATAATTAATACCCACTAAGGTCATGCTAAAAATGTCTTTGACGAATATTAATTATCAAAACACGTCCTGATCCGTTATTTACCTTTTTTTTTTTGAACGGCATCACCAACTTCCACCAAAGCAAATTAAAAGGCACTTTTGGCACTTTCCGTTTTGGTTAATCAGAAATGCGGGGCCCACCTCTGTACTTCCTTCCATTCACCACATATATATACCACACTAGTAAAAAGTGAGTGAGAGTTGTAACAATTCCAAGAATCGAAAGATCTCGCCATCAAACTCATCCGAGCAACTCGATTGATAGCAAGGTTTCATTGATTTTCTTCTCCTCATTTGTTCAAATTCTTGATTGTTTGTTTATGCATTATATACACATGATCTTGTTCGTTTTGGGACTCCAAACCCCTGATCACGGCCCATAAATTTTCTCTATTTATCTCTCTCCAATCATCTCTCTAAAAAAACCTCCCTCGAAACCCCCAAACGAACAAGATCGTTACTTGCTGTTGTGTATCTGACCATATGTGTGTGCTTTGGTTTTCTCATTTGTTCAAAGACTGATCATTTTCCTGGGGTTCCCTTGAATTCCAACCAATGTGATTTGAACAGATCAAAAAACTGATGATTGTTTAATTGCATGCTTTTAAAAAAACTCTGTGATGGTGGACATTCGGGTGGTATGACTGATGGATGATGATCATCTAGTTGTGTGAGATCACCTAAGGAGTTGGTCGAGTGTGAGCATAATAACAGTTAGGGCATACACTCCCAAGCTTGTTGGTTTGACCATCTAACCGCTAGCAGCAAAGAAACCCTCGGGGTCATGGAAGTTTACCTGGTCGTTAATTTTAGGTCTTGGGAATCTGGGATTAGTCAAGGTGCTGCCGGGCACCCAGTTATTATAAAAGAAGAGCTAGTTATAGAGATAGAGGAAGTTTAGGCGCTTTAGGAATCGTGATCACATTGGAAGACAACATTGATCATTGTTAGGAGAACAGATGTGAGGAAAAGATGATGAAGTTGCCGCCTTTCTAACTGTTAATTGATTGATAACTGATTCATGTGCCAAGTTTAAGTTGTTAAAGAGAGGGTTTTTATGTCTATAACATACCCAACTCGCCTCCTTACGTGTAGCTTATTATAGAGGTAGGTAACTTTGTCATTTACGCATTGAACACACCCTCTTACGCGTGGCGGTAGTTTCATTAATAAGGGGGCCAAGCATGTGAAAGTATTATGACTATGGGATTGGCGATGACCTTCAAACACAAAATCTATCATACGTTCCAGTGTAGGAGCTAGGAGATAAGATAAGTGGGGGAAATTATTTTGGACAATAAATATCGATAAGATGATAAAATAATATATTGCATTAAACAGAAGAACAAAATTAACATTGTTAACATATATAGTTATACTAAATACGAACTACGACAATAGACCAGATGAGTTTTCATGTTTTGAAAGCTTCTTCACTACATGCTTCTTGTTTTAGCCAATTGAGCCTAAAACCATGTTTAATGCACAATAACTAATAAAGCATGCCAAAGTCAAATTATGGCATGCCACGTGACTTGTAACACTAAAAGTTGGAAATTTTTCTCCAATGAAAGGAACATATTATGTTTTTTAATTTTCTTCATGCAAACCAAATTTAAGTTTGAGAGAATGTAAGAAGATTGCCAAGCAAAATGCCAAATATGGCCAATGGTTTGGCCCTTTTCAAATTTTGTCAGCCTATTTTATCATGATTTGGAAAGCGTTGAAAATTGGTGGTGGCTAGTTTTGGTACTTTGCATCTCATTTGGCCAATACATCGGAGTCACTCTAATGTTCGAAATAAGAGTTGGAAGAACGAGATACAGAAAGGTATCAAAGTGATTAAAAGGGGCTATTCATAAGCGCGAGTGGGGGAAAAAAAATTACTTTCCAACAATTTAGTGGAAGCAGGTGCCCCCACTGAGCTCCAAGTCCCTCCGCTGCTGGGATTGTTCTGATCTCTCCAACCCGTCTTAATTTCTAAATTATTGATATGCTCAACCTAAGCATTGCTCTTTTAGAGAGTTCACTACCAAATAAGCTTATGACATGCATATCTAGGATGACACAGGTTTTTATATGAACGTAAGTTAAAGAAAATGGGAGGCATCAGTAGAAGTGCAAAGGATTTTGGAACGGTCTGTACTGACTAATGTGGGTACAAAATTCCTTGGGATGCAACAGTTTGCAAGATTATTAATTATTTGTCTTGCCAAAGGAACACCCTCACAAGGGCACTTTTGTTTAGACTGGAAAGGTCCACTTGCAGGTTGTAGAGACCATAGGATTTGCTTTAGCTCTAACGTAGACATGCTGTGTCCAACTACCAACAATGGAAATAGCAGGTAATGTCTTATGGTACTTTAAATGGAGAGTAATGCAGCTGTTACTGATACATTTGCAAAGCAACCTTATTGCACTATATTCATGCCACGTCTTTAATATCTGATCCTGGTGGTGTCTTCTTGAAAGATTTTCATGAAAAAACGCTTGCTGGAAAAGTTTTAATGAGAACAAAATCTGTCATGACCCTGCAGTTCGAAATTAGCATTCTTTACTCTAGAAACACGAAGCCTAAAGAACTTCCATAGCAACAGAAGTTGTTTTCGGGAAGTAATGTTCTCTTTTTCATATTACTGATGCTTGATACTTGCTATCATGTAGCAGACATGATAGTCCTTGAAATTTGAATGCTTTATTTGGCATTTAAAATTAAACACTCTGATTTTCAGATTTTTTTTTTGCTGTAGAATTCATATTAGAGTTTCAAGTTTCAATATCACCTTAAGAGCCTATGTAGTTTCTTTTTAAAATAAGGAACTTAAATTCGCAACATGAATTCCCCGTGAGCACTTGCCGCTGGCATCCTCCTTTTCAGACGTTTAGCTACTGTCTATGTGTGCCCGATTTTCCATCTTTGAATTTGTTCCATTCTTGTATATCTACCCAATTTTAATCAATAATATCAAAGTACTGTGATACATGATATTGCTTTAACATTTAAGACAATAGAGATAATGGAGGACTATGGCTATTAGTTTTTATCAGGAAACCAAACCAAGAAGGGAGATGTTGATTGTTGATCTCATTTCCTTAAACTGTTCAGTAATAAAATAACATGTATTCTTTTCCTCTTTTTGGGCTCAAATTCTTATGTCATGGAAGAGAATTCGAGTTACCCAACGCATTGTGCTTTCCTATTCATTATGATGTTCTTAATTTTCTTTTTCTTGTAAGGAAGAAATAAGATTTTCTTAAGTAACATGTGGAGGATTAATTCCTTTAACCATCAAACCCAACGCGTTCAGATGGAGAAGTGTGTTGATGAAATTCACTTGTTTTTGGACTACATAAGTACATATTGACTGTTTGCTTAGTTTTGATGCTAAACTTGCCAATATCTTCATTTGCAAAAGCTAGCCATGCATGAAGTTGGAAATAAGCTGACACTCAGTTCATGTAGTTTTTGCGTTTTAGAAATTTAGGTTTCCGCTGCTTTTGACTTGTGACTTGTGTCGATGCATCATCAAAAACATTTTTACCTACTATTTTGTAGAGTGATTGATATACAAAGCCATTTCTTGCAGCTAAAACAGGCTTTAGAGACTGATACACATTTTTTTGACTGTTTAGCCACAATGGTGTACAACTTGAGAGGCAGAAGAATCTTAGATAACCAGGAGAGAGGTGATATTTACCGGAAGAAAAGGCCAAAAAAGTCAGAACTAATAATGCCACATGCTAAAGATACTAGTGCTCCAATTGAAGCAGGTGAAGAAGACATGATTCCACCAATCGATATTGATTCTGATGAAGATTTCACCCACATTGCTGGAAATGAGAATGACGTTGCTAGTTCTGGGATGGAAAATGATTTTCACACTTTTGATAATGATCGCTTACCGAATAAGGTTTTGAAAGGACAAATTTGGGCAATTTATGACGACTATGGGATGCCTCGTCGATATGTTAAGATTGACCTCATTTCACAAAACACCGATTCCGTCTTTTCACAAGGTACCAATGCTGTGTATGTAACGTTATTGAAACACAATGGGGAGCAGAATTCCACAGAAACCAGTTGGTTTCGACCTGTTTGTGGAAACTTTACCCTCTACTCAAAGGGTCTAGATGTCAGCCGTTATTCCTTCTCTCATAGAGCTTCTCATCAATTGCGATACAGAAGGAGCAGATTTTCGTATCATATATCCCCTAGGAAAGGTCAAGTTTGGGCCATTTACAAGGACGGCAGCAGAGTTTCTTCTCCCAGATTGCAGGTCTATGACCTGGTGGAGATCCTTAAGGATTCTGAAAATGGGTTGAGGGCTGTTTATCTGGTCAAAGTCGAAGGTGGGTACCGAAGTTTATACAAGCGACAAGTGAAGGACAGACTTGAAGTTTCTCTACAAATAGGCCCGAATCAACTGGACTGGTTTTCTCATCAAGTCCCATCTTTCCGAATATTTAATGCACAAGATTCTCTCATCCACGGTAGCTTTGAACTGGATCCTGCTGCACTTCCACTCCGCGTTGGTAATTCCATCGATACAATGGATCCAAAAATCGATGATCGGTTGCTTCTTTTGAAAGTTCTTGATTTCAAGAGCATGATGATGAAGGAGAAACTCAAAGACAATAGTGTTTGGGCATTATATGATGATCGCGAAGGATTACCTCGTAGATATGCCTTATTAGAATGTACATCATCTGGTAGAGAGGTTATGACTTGGCTAGAACCTTGTCCCACTAGTGAAAATGAAAAGAAGTGGTACAAGGCGGGGCTGCCTATCGCCTGTGGAAACTTCAGGCGGAAGAAAAGTGTCTTGTTCGTGGATCATGCCATGTTTTCACATCCAATTCAGTGTAACTGGGATGCAGGAACTGAGAATTTTGAAATTTACCCTAAAAAGGGTGAGGTATGGGGGATTTACAAAGATTGGCAAATGCAATGGAGCTGTGACCCAGAGAGAAGCCCAAATGAGCAATATTTTGACTATGATTTTGTTGAAATCCTCACTGACTTCAATGAAAACGAGGGCGTTCAGGTTTCACATTTGGTATATGCAGGGGATTCTAGCTTTTGGAAGCACAAAAATGCTTCTGAAAATCAGGTACCTGTTTCCATCCTTAGAGATCAGTTATATAGCTTTTCACATCGGATTCAAAAATACAAAATCATCGGTAGCAGCATAACAGAAGAGGGGCGTCTGTTTTTGGACCCGTTAGTGGTTTCCCTTAATGCAAGCAAAAATGCAGCTCTATCAGAAGATCCCAAGGAAAATGATCAAGAAGTGGAGAAGAAAGATTGCAGCAAGTTTTTACGAGGACAGATATGGGCTTTGTACGAAGGCCCGGATCATATGCCTTGCTCATACGGTATTGTATCCAATACATTACCCCATGAACTTAAGGTTGAGGTTATGATGTTGAAACCACACCCAATATCGGAGGACGAGATGGAGTGGGTGGATAAGAACTTACCCATCTCGTGTGGAACTTTTCGGGCAGAAAAGGTGGCGACTTTAAGAGATGTTGAAGAGTTCTCACACCAGGTCATAATGGAGGGTGAAAACAAAATGCACAGGTCATTTTACAAAATCATTCCCCAAAGAGGTGAGGTGTGGGCAGTGTACAATGACAATGGGACGGAGCAGAGGGAATATCAGATGGTGGAGGTAATCGCGCCTTTCGATCAAGAGCTGGGAGTAAATGTTGCTCCTTTGTTTGAGGTGGGTAGTTCGAGGGTTTTGTTCCGAAGGCATTTTGTTAAGGAATTTTTGCTGGTGAAGACTATTCCGACGAAACAGATGGTGCAGTTCTCGCATCAAGTACCGGGCGAAAGGTTTAACGGAGACGAGAGTGAGATGCAGGATGGGAGATGGAAGCTTGAGCTATCTGCAATACCTTCTCAATTAACTCCATTTTAGTGTGGGAAATAATGTAGGTGCAGCAAATGAGTGTTCTACAGGAAGGGTTTTCGTCAGTCTTTCGGTTACTATATGTTTTGGTTGGAACTGTTTTTGGTCTTAGGCTTTTGGTGCTTGTTTACATTTGGATTACATGAACTTGTGCATCATTTGATTGAAACAACATTGCAGCATGGATATCATCAATCAAGTGCCGTAAACGCAGTTGTCAACCATAAACCCAGATTTTGTTTACTGTCATTTTTGGGTAGTTCCAATTTTGTTCGAAGCGAATCGAATCTGTGCTGAAAGGGAAGGTAATTATGGTCAGGTTTTATTACCAGTTGTTCCTTTCACAGGAAAACATTTTGTATACAACGGAATTGTTTTGGGAAAGAGACCAACTAGGAGAATAGTTTGGGTTTCGAGTTTTGATGCTTTGAAGTTTTCTTGCATTTCTTGTTTTCCGCCTGAAATGAGAGAAGAAAATTTAACGTAGAAGCAAAATGTAAGAAAATAGAGTTATTTATAAGGTGGCGCCAGACATTTCGAAGGATTACGTGAGACTAGATGCATGCTCAGATGACCCCTTTTTTGGGGGGGGGTTATTACATACTCGGATAACTTGACCCACTTTTAGCACCATATACTCTTCCGTTTTCCCTGTAGAGTGTGTGAGAGTGGAAACTGCGGAGAATCCATCCATCCTCCTCAACGTAGGTGGTTTGCCGCCGCCGCACATGGCGCCGTTTCGAAGCCACCGGAAAACAGCCATGTTTTGTTCACAGCGCTGTTGGGGTCCATGTAGCGAGGGGAACTCGCTGCAATTTGTAGCGCCAAAAAAACGGCCGCGTTTGGAGCCTCACACAAATAATTGGAGTGTTCAATAATTTAAAAATAATCCTTTGAGTGGTCTCTTAAAAAATTTCCAGGCGATTGTATGTGGTTGATCCAATTTTTTATTTTTTTTTTTCAGAATTTAGGAAATAAATTTTGAAAAAAAGTCAGACAATTATGCGTTTGGTATCTTGTTAAACTGTTTCGATACGTATTAAAATGCAAAAATTATTTTAGGCTGCTGATTTGGCCATTTCTTTTTTTGTTAATGTCACTATCCTGCAAGTGTATTTTTTGTACAAAAACAGTGGAGTGCCGTTAACAAAAAAAATGAGTGGCAAAATCATTTCCCTTATTTTAAAACTATGAATTGTTTTATATTTGTTGATGTCTAATCAAGATAATTTTTTTAATAAACCCTCCTCTTAATAAGCTTTACAATATATGTGGGGTCAGATTGAGGAGATATTGAACACATAATTGTCGAACTTTTATTCAAAATTCATTCGATATTTGAGATCTTAAATTTTGAATAAAAAATTAAATGATTGAATCAATAATCAACCACGTACAATTGCCTGCCTGATTAAACTGATTTTTTACGAGACCATTTAAAATTTATTGAAGAACACGGATTTAGTACGAGACTCTAGAGTGGCCCCACACAACTTCCATAAAGAGAGCGGGAGAGAGAGAGAGAGGAGAAAAGGCTACAGGTTTGCCTAACTTGCCAACAAAACGGGGTCGTTTTCTGCCGCTACAAATACAAATTGCAGCAAGTTGCCCTCGCCGCAGGGACCCCGAGTCCGGAGAATCCATCCATACTCCTCAACGTAGAAGGTCTGAAGACGCCGCCGCCGCCGCACACGGCGCCGTTTCGAAGCCACCGGAAAACACTACGGAGACCGGAATCCAGGTATTTCCTTCTGAACCGATCTCATACATTCATTTCCGTTACATATTCATAGCACCTACGTCATAAATCTCGCATTTTTGCTTCCTTTTAATTTCTTTTTTCATTTTTAGTATCAGGATTGATGGGGAAGGAAAAGGACGTGGCGGCGATGGAAATTGACGAGTCGAGACCTAATGGCTCTGATCAGATCAGTAACCCTAAGTTCTCAATTAACGGTTTAACCCTTCATCTCTTTCTATCTGCGTGTATATCTGTTATTATACGAGAATTTCGATTAATGTGTACTTTTTTTGCATAACTAATTGAATCCACTCCGGTGCGCAGTGTTGCAACTCTTGAAATCTTCTCAGATGCAGCATGGATTGCGTTTTGGTGATTACACTCGTTACCGGTACGCGGTATACATATATTTGTATATGTGTATGTTTGCACGCATGTATGTATATATGAATGTAATATACCTGCGTTCATATGATGCGAGAGCGTATGCATGTGGACTTAGTACATTGAGGCGTAATTTAGCTTTACGTTGTGGAGATTGGCAAAGGGAGGATGAAATTTGACAAGGTAAATGGATCGGAATTTCAGGAGGTATTGTACTGCTCGATTAAGGAGATTGTACAAGTCATTGAAGTTCACACACGGGCGTGGAAAGTACACCAAGAAAGCCATAACTGCGCCTACGGTCACTGAAGTGAGGTGTGTTTTCAGATATCTTGCGTGTAGAACTTTTCCTTAAATGAGGGAGGAGTATTTTGGAATATTTGTTATACTTTCACTCACTGTAATTATTCTAAACTGGGATGGATGAAATTGTTTATCGATAATGCTAAATTGAGGCGACCTTGTTAATTGCTGCTTTAAACTATGTTTATAGTTACTTGATACGTCATGTATATGTGTATGTGGGACCTATTCTTATTCCAATTTTGAACCTTCCTTGCGTTTTTTTTTATTGGTCTTGTTCCATATCTGGACATTTTTTACAACTGATTGTGCGGACATTTTTTAGCATGTTGTACCTTTTTTGAGACATCTCGATGATCCGGTGAATGATAGGGTACCATAATTAGTGCATGGTAATACAAGATAAGTCATGAATGGTAATTATTTTGTTCTTTCACTTCTTTGTGGCATTTTTTGAAAATCCTTGTAATCTATTGATGGCATTTACTTGCATTACTTGATTGAAGACATGCTTTCAACCAGAATAAAATAGTGGCGTTAATGTTGATTCTAGCTGGCAACGATATTCTAGTTATATCCTGCAGAAACCTTCTGGCAGCTCTATCACCTAGATTGCAAGCTGAGATGGTTTGTGGGATCCAGTTGGCTTGGAACTGATGTTGTCTTAAAGCTAGCTCTCCCTATCTCTCTCTTTCAGCATGCCTGTTTGGTGTCACATCTCCTTCATTATAAAATTTTCAACTTTGTAATTGGCAATTGATGTAATGGGAAAAAAGAAAGGGGAGAAGAAGAAGAAAAGATATGCTTGTATTTTTTCAATCATAAAACTATAAAAGTGGCTTGTTTTTGTTACATGTGTTGCTCCCCAACTTAAATTTTTATCTACATGCATTTGCATGATTAATTTGTGTTTTTTTGAGAAGCTTAGTTCCATTGTTGTCTTGAAAATTAAAGTCAGCTCTCAATCCTTGGAAAATTTCATGTTCCTTTTGATGTTAAAGCTTAACGCCTCAACGGTAGTTGGTATGCTTTTTTGTTTTGTATGCTATACACTATACAGTTTCAGGGTGCAAGTGCTCTTTCTGCAACTAAAAGAGGGAGAAAAAACCTTTTTTAAAGATCAGATGATCTATTAAGTACATGTCTTTCCTTGTGCATTTTGAGATTTTTGAACGTAGTTAACTAAATAGGTAAAGTGGTACACATATGCCAAAGCTTTCAATTTTTTTGGTGGCGGTCTATAGCAATTAGAACTGTAATCCTAATAGTCATGACTCATGGCATATCGTATAGGTTTCTCCATGTGGTTCTTTATACGGCAGAAAGAGCTTGGAGCCATGCCATGGAGAAAAGACAGCTACCGGATGGTCCAAATGCTCGCCAACGGACCTACCTGATTGGTAGGTTGAGGAAGGCAGTAAAATGGGCTGCTCTTTTTTCAGAATTGTGTGCAATCAAGGGAGATTCCAGAACATCTTTAGAAGCCGAGGTGACAGTTTTAATTCAGTCGTACGTATATTGTTGCAATCAAATGTTATAGTATTAACTTTCACCTTCATTGTCGTAGGTAAGAGATGTCATGTGAGATTGTTGCTTACATTTTGAACTCTGCAATTCTCATTCTTCTAGTAGGTCTTCAGTCTTGTCATGTTTAGGTGGTTAGGGGTCTCTTTTGAGAATTTAAGCTACGACATTTGGTTACTATGACAGACTAACAGTACCAATTAAGTCATTCATACTGTTTCACCCATAATATTACTCACGAGAATGCTACTAGAAAATAGTAAGAATTTCGTGTTGGGCACTTTAAGGTGAGTTTAGGCTATTATTCATGCCTGTAAAATACAGGGACCGTGGAAAATTGTTTCCGGAGCAGTGATTGAAAAAGCGCGCCTAGGCGCTCGCCTAGGCGAGGCGAGGCGTGAGGCGAGCCTGTGGTGCCTCACAGGTGTGAGGCGAGGCGAGGTTGGGTGAGGCGAGCGACTAGTCTCGCTTCGAGTCGCCTAGGCGTGAGGCGTGAGGCGTGGAAAAGTGGCGCCTAGGCGTCGTTAGGGCAAAAAGCTCAATTAAAACACAAATCTGCCTCTCCTCAATCAGAAATCTATCGTCTCTCCTCTGGGCTCTCTCTCTCCTCTGGGCGTAACAGATATGTCTCTCTCTCTCTCTCTCTGATCGACACACAACACACACACGCACCCTTCTTTTTCTTCTTCTCTCTGATCGACACACACAGTCACACATGCACCCTTCTTCTTCTTCTTCTTCTTCTCTCTCTCTCTCTCGCACCCTCTCTCGACCCTTCTGGGTCAGTCGGCTGCACTCTGCAGCTGCTGCTAGTGCTGGCCCTGCTGGGTATTTTTTTTTTTCCCACACACACTGATACACAGTATATATATATTATACAGTATATACTGATTAATAATTTAGACATTTAGTGTTAATGATTAATAATTTAATATTATACAGTAGTAACTAGTAACAGTAATGAATAAAAAATCTAATGATTAATCAGTTTGTTGTTTGTATATATTAATACTAGTGTTGTTGATCATATTTTATATATATTTCGTATGTTGGATTGTTGGTTATTATGCAATATGGTGATGTTTATTCTTGTTTTTATGGTAGGAGTGAATATTGGTCATTTATGTTGTTTGAATATTGGTCATTTCTTTTTTTTTTAAATGCTCGCCTCATTTCAATGAGGCGCTCGCCTCGTCTCGCTTCAATGAGGGTTGTCGCCTCGCGTATTTAAATCACTGTTCCGGAGATTATTTTATGTGTTTGTGTGTGTAGAAGTGTGTGCACATCATTACGTTATCTATTTCCATGAATTTTGACAATGGGATTTGAAATTCTTTAGTAGTTTGGGAGCTTTGATTTGCCTCATTCAATTTTTAGTACCACTTCCTACTTAACTAATCAAGCATGAGATTTTTCAGTTTGTATTGAAAAACTGCTGATCCCCAATTTGCAGGCCTATGCCTCTTATATGAGAGGGAATTTGTTGTTTGAGCAAGATCAAAATTGGGACGTGGCATTAAAGAGTTTCAAGAATGCCAGGTACTTCCCAACCCCTAACATCGAACTTTTGCTGCTTTATAATGCGACATGAGGTGACTGTAGAAGTTATTTGGAAAGGACAATGGGAAAGAAAACTAGAAATCAGGTTAAACATTTTGTCTTTTAATTTACTGGCATATCCTTTTGCATGTTTTGGGGGCTTCTCCAAAATCGTTCTTACACTTCTCAATTGGTCTTTTAGATTGCTGTTTCTATCTGGAAGTTCTCTCCATTCTTTTAGTAGGTAATGATGAGTTAGTGCCTAACTTCATTTATGTAACAGGGCTGTCTATGAGGAACTTGGTAAATATGGGGACCTAGAGAATCAGGTTTTGTGCCGTGAGCGTGTTGAGGAATTAGAACCAAGTATACGTTACTGTCTACACAAAATTGGGGAGTCAAAAATACAAACTTCTGAACTGATGCACATTGGTGAAATGGAAGGACCTGCATTGGATCTTTTCAAAGCTAAACTAGAAGTAAGCTTTGGTTTTGAAGCTTAAGCCATGAATGCTTTATCCAGGTTTATTTATGGCCGCCGTAATAGCAGTGATTGACTGATATTTGCTTCTTATCTGAAAAACTAGAAAATAATGTTGACACGTTCGTTTCATGCCATTCATCTTCTGTATTGTGTTATCTCAATTTGCAGGCTGTTATGGATGAGGCAAGATCTCAGCAGGCTGCATCTATGACAGAATTTCATTGGCTTGGTCATAAATTCCCTATTTCTAATGCGAAGACACGGGTTTCAATATTGAAAGGTTAGTTATTGTTCTCTTTTCGTAAGGAATAAAAGGGCATTAATTTATAGTTCTATGATTAAAGACTTGTCTAGTAAGGTCTTACATGTCTCTTAACTTTGTTCTTTGTCCTGCATAAACATACTGGACATGTGATTATAGTTACCCCATTGTCTGATGGGACGTTGCTATGTGTTCATGTGTTGTACCCCCACGCTCTCTTTTGTTCCTATTCTACTTTCCACCAATTTCTCCAACTCTCATGTAATGTTTCATGGCATGTCTAGTTGATCAATTTGGAGCACACTTCTGATGCTGGAAGAGTGCCACACTGCTTGAAGACTTAGAGTTTCCGGAGATATTGACTAGAAAGGCATGCTAATTAGGAATACTTGTTGAATATCATGATTCAATTCATATGGGGAATACAAACTTGGTGTCAAACTTAAACGCAATGTATTAGCTGATGCTCCACAAACACAAGCTTGTGGTTTATCTCACTTGGTTTTCCAGAGAAAAGATTTATGGTTCAAAATTCACTACACATGGTTTTTCTTTGCTGATTGAATATCAAGGAAACTTTTTGACTAGTTTTGTAAGGTAAAGAATGGAAGATGCATGAATTGGAGAGGAGATATTATTAGCTCATTGCTGAAAGCAAGGTGATACTCTCATATAGGGGTGAGCACGGGTCAGTCCGGGTCGGGTTTGAAGCCCACCCGTCAACCGACCCTATCATCTCGGGTTGAAGATGAGTCACCCGATCTCGCACCGTGCATCCTTTGGAATCTAAAAAATCGGATTACTCGGTTTACGGTTGGTTTCGGTCGGGTAGTTTGGGTTGACTATTCTTGTCCATGCCAGAAATTTTTATTGTGTCATTGAAAGAAAAATATAAATCTGGGGTGGGTTCATGGCTGGAGTGGGTAAGCCATGAACGGGGAATGCCGTCAACGGCTTGTGGAGGAAGAACATGGGCAAGAAGGTTGGAGAGAGAGAAGAAATAATTAGTAGTCACTGTGCACGATCTGGGTTATTCAGGTGTGCCGCTCTGTGCCACTTCCGGGGGGCTTGAGAGGAGAGAGAGGAAATAAAATATTTTGCATCTTCTAAAGATGGTGAGTCAGATGAGTTGACTGCACATGTATTCTCCTGTTATACCATTGGTCGGTTTGGGTTCTACGGATTAAAAATAATCAGACCCGCTATCCACCCCGACACCCGACTTTCCGAAAAATTTAACCCGCAACCAACTGAAACAAGCTTCAAAATCAATCGAAACCATTCGGGTCGGTTTGGGTTGTCGGTTTCACGGTTTTTTCCCTCTCCCTTACTCATACATATGCTGCTTTTCAACAAAGGGTGTTAATTTTGTTTGGTCTACTTACCTCTTAACAACGATTGTTATGAAAAAGGCTCATGTTGTTTGGCCTACTTACAACAAATTTTCATAAGGTTAGAGCAGAGCAATGTTTTTTCATATGGCTTTCAACAAAATTGACAAGGTTGGCATTGAATCTTTGGTGGTCTTAACTCTTAAGATTGCCAAAGGATCTTTTGTGGTCTTAAGATGGCCAAACGATCTTTGATTTTTATTCTTAGAAGAGTTGGGCTTATTTTCGGTTATAAATTAGGGAAGGTAGAGCTTTTAGTCCTCTTTGGTTGTTTTCTTCTCCTAATTTCCTATGCTTGCCTTATGCTTTTGAAATATGTATAATTTGCCTTGTTTATCCTCATCCTATGCTTGACTTTTGTTTCCATAACTTTTATACTTTTAGATTTTGGAACCCCATCTCAAGCTTTTTCTTCATGACATAAAAAATTTGATCAGCTCAGGATTTAGAGAAAGATCTTCATGGTCCTACAGGAGGCTCCCTTCCAGCAGAGAAAAGACTGGTCATCTTTGACAAAATCTTTACCGCATATCACGAAGCGAGGAGTTGCATTCGAAATGACTTGGTATGGAGTCTTCGTAACTAAATGCAGCAGCAATTTTTTTGTTTTTGTTTTTATATTCAGTTGGCTTTGTTCTATAACTTCTATCTGAATTATAGGACTTCTTTGATAAGTTCAGGTTTGTTCGGTTAATGTGTATCATTTTAATTGATTGAGGCATTCTTTTGTTTTAGGTCACTGCAGGCAATTCTGAAAACATGAAAGATGATTTAAGTGGGCTTGATAAAGCTATTGGTGCTGTTTTAGGACAGCGGACCATTGAACGGAACCAGTTATTGGTGACCATAGCCAAAAGCAAACTTTCTAAGTCCCGTGATGACAAAATTGAGAAAGTCACCAAGCCTGAGGAGCTTGTGAGGTTATATGATCTGTT
Organism: Rhododendron griersonianum; assembly: GCA_018127125.1. Classification (NCBI taxonomy): domain Eukaryota; kingdom Viridiplantae; phylum Streptophyta; class Magnoliopsida; order Ericales; family Ericaceae; genus Rhododendron; species Rhododendron griersonianum. Next base: position 38,237,289 of record CM030795.1, on the reverse strand, counting down.
GTTGCAGGTGAAGAACTACTTGCTCTGTATTTTCTGTCTATTCTTAACATTTCCTATTCATCCTGGGATACTTGAAATTGCAGCAACAGTACTAGTAGCCTTTATTATGTCTGACAACACAGGTTTGGATACTTGTTCTTACTTTTTGCAGAATACAGCTGATCTTTCAGATTTGGTTAGTTCTGGAAGAGATAGAAAATCAGAAGAATTGGCATTTGCAGAAGAATGTGCACTCAAATCTTTGGTTTTCCGAGCAGAGAGGTTTGCTTCATATTAAGTCCATAATTTTTTTGTTGTAGAAGTGTTAAGTGTTCCACTAAGCCTTCTTAAAAATAAGTACTTATTTGCAATTTTTAAGCTTAAAAATGATGGACTTACTGAAAAATTATTTTCGTAAATACATTATTTTTAAGTTTGAAAATTGAAAATAAGTACTTATTTTTTAAGAAGGCTTAGTGAACACCTATAACTGGTTCGGAATGTTATTCATAGAGTCATACACATCTATGTTTGTGTGTAAGTTCTTCCCACCTTTTTTGCTCATATCGCTGTGTTTTGAAATATGTCTCGACCCAGCTAGTGAATCTGGTGTGACCTATTCCTGTTTTCTGAGAACTGAATTATGCCATCTAGACATTCTTATGTATTGTGTGGTTGGCTGATGCCGTTTACCTGGTGATCGAAAATATATGTAATCTAGTATAATGGAGAGGTTGGGTCTACTTCGGATAAAACGTGTACACCATCTAGATTTTGCTGTTTTCACAATTCCTTCATATGGGGACTTATTTTTGTGTCAATGCATCACCTCCTTCTTAAATACAATTTGCCACACCCTCAATTTGTTTGGCCGTTAGATTGAAAAATATCTGTTCCACTATCATATGATATTGGTTTTGGTTCTGAATGCAAGGATTATCTTGCTTGACATCTTAATCTTGTCCCTTGTCTTCATTCCTAGTTTCTTCTTCCTTATAAATCTCAACATTATGATTTTCACCCTTATGCTCGAATTTTCTTGTTTCTGATCATAGGCCACATTCCACCCGTAGAACCATTATTATTATGCGTTATAACGCATGATTTAAAACATATGCATTGGCCACATTCCACGTCAGTTGTTTCAGTGAGGTCTTGTTGCTTGTCGTCATATCCTTCGATTGAAGCACCTTAATATACTGGTGGTTTTGGTGGTGGCATCGCCATTTAGTCCGTGTTTGGAAAATATTAGGTCTTCATGCTGTCCACAGCTGTTGGGTTTTGGTATGCTCTCAAAGTATTCAACAATATTTTCATGTCCTCTTTTCTGCCTTCATGTGTGGACATTAGACACTATGCCTAAAACAAAGTTCGAAGCAGACGGATAATGTGAAGATCACTTGCAATTTAGTTTGATTTGAAATCCAACTAACCCTAGCCCCACCTCCACCATAAGAAAAGGAGATTTAAATACGTCACAATAAGAAATTAATTGCACATTTGCATGTCACTTGCTTCAGCTTTCACTAATCAATTGAAAGATATTGAACTATGTAGAGGTCTCAGATCTTGCTTCACTATCATCCTAATGTCAGGGTCAGGGTTGATGGTATTATTGCGAATCGTTTTTTATGGCCTTATGGTCCTTTTTACTGTAGTTTTCTCAGAAGGTAATTATTGAAGGCCTCACAAATTCACAATCTTTTCACAGGTGCTTTTACTTAGCTAAATCCTACAGTTCGGCTGGAAAGAGGACAGAAGCATATGCATTATACTGCCGTGCTGGCTCTCTAGCTTCTGATACCCTTAAAAAACTTCAAAGTCTGACTTCTTGTGATCAGGTGTGTTTAATTTTTGTATTGGTTACTGCTTTGCTTAGAGAAGACCCCTAAATTTGCTCTAACTTGCATGCTTCTCTTTTTTGGGTAAGCAAATTAACATAGATGGAGCTACTTATCATACAACTGACATCGACAATCTTAAGTTCATACCACAACAATTCTCCTGTTTGCTTTATGCCTTCAGTCAACATAACGATGTACAAGTTTCATAAAGGAAAACCAGTGTGCTGATACTCCAAACGTGAGAAATCCAAATATTGCTCTGTTTTGGCCTCCAACCCACCTTGCTTTGCTCTACTGCAACAGGCAATGATGAAGGAGTTGAAGATGTTATATGATGACAGTAGGTCTAACAGCTGCATAGAGCATGCAACAGGAATCATGGAGGAGGAGAAGGCTCCAGAGATTCTCTCAAAAAAGATCTCTACAATATCATTAACTGGAGCTGATAAAAAGGTACCATATAGCTTTGCTTTTCTTCTGGATTTCCTGAGGAAATAAATCAAGTTTTACATTGGTATTTTGAGTTGCTACTTTTCCAACTAATTGTACTGACTAAAACTTACTCTGATAAGTGGATGACTTCACGGCAACAATCAGTCAATCATGCATGAAGGTTGCGTGTTTTTTCTAGGCTTATTGCAAATACGAAGGGCCCATTTGGAAAATCCTAACAGTTGGCTAGTATTATGCAAACAGCCAAAGATATTCCAGAAGTTCAGTTCTGGACATTGGAAAGGCGCAAGCCTGGCTTATGTTAGTTTGCTTTTGAACCAAAAAAGTGGATGCAGTTTGATCAATCTATATATGCTTCGTTTCTGTGCAGTGAATTGCTCTTTCCCAGTCTCCTGTAATTTAGCTTGTGCGTATGCTAGCCCATGTAGACATTGTGACGATATTGACTTATTTTGGTGATCCTAATGATCAAGTATACTTATTCACCAAAAATCTGGTAGTTGTTAATTGAACCTACTCTCCGGAGTTAACTATGAAGAGCTAGCTACCATCACTCTGCCTCGACAACCATTGCTTTGTAAAGAGTCCTCCCTTTCAAAATGCAAGTAGAATGGGCCCACATCAGAATAACAATTCATCTGAATATGCTACATGTCTTGTGTATTTTGGTATTATTGAGTGTTAGAGGAAGTCTTCTCCATTAAAATTATTGGTTTCATAGTTTTCTTCTACATGACTTGCCCATAGCTTGTTTTACGGGCAATTGCTATGACTGAATTTTTTTTTTTATAACCTCTATCAAGTGTTCTTTAGTAATGGTCAAGATAGAGGAAATAATACACCTAATGGAAATTTCCATATTTGAAAAAGCCAAGAGTCAATCAAATTGACATAGCAAAAAAAAAAAGGTACACCTGTCTGTGCTAATTGGTTTGAGCAATTATTATGTCTATTTCTGGTTGTTTCTGTGTTTTGCATTCATTTGTCATTATCGTTGTGATCATTACAATTTACTGTTTCTTCGAGTCAAACACCTTTTGTTGCACCCTCCCTCTGAGTATAGCTTTACAAAGGATTTTCGTTCTTAGTCTCTTTTTGAAGAGGCAAGGTGCTCTAAGAGGGTATTTAACTAGGCCTTTCTTGGGTGGGGTATCTAATAATTTTGTTTGTATTGTTATGACTAGAATGTATTTGTTATTTTCATTTGTTATAAATAGTTTAGTCACGTAAATTCTGACACTGCTCATCTGTGTTCAAATTTCTCAGCAGGAAAAATATCTCACAGAAAAATTGGACACCTATGAATCTGCAGTCGGCGACTCGAATACGAAAGGACTTCCTCGTATTGAAGCCTTCCCACCACCATTCCAAGCTATCCCTCGCAATCCAATTGTGTTGGACCTGGCATACAATACGATGGAATTCCCATCTCTTGAAAACAGGATGAAGAAAGAAAAGAAGGGCTTCATAGGTCGGCTGTGGCGGTGACCACCTCTGTTGGTGGTATTGAATTCATGGGTTGTCTCGTCGTCCTTACTCGAGATTTGTTCAATTTTTTTTCTTTGTAGTTTATGCTTTGCCCATGCATAAAGATCGCTGAATCCTGCCATCAGTCTTTTTGGATTCATGTTCGGCGTAAATATGGGTGACTATTTTATGAAATTGACAATTTTGGCTTACCTACACAACAAATGTTTTGACATGGGAATCATATGGAACTGCCCTAAGTTTTCCCATTCTTTATCATAGAGACATCTGAGTTGGAAATGAGAATGTCATATTAGGGATGGCGGAATTGATTTGATTCCTTATGTTTTGGTTTTGAATGGCTGCTTGTGATTTAAACCTTACTTTCTTCTTTTGTGTCTTGTTTCCATGACCATTGTAGCCATTGCTAAGATACAACTGCAGCCATATTGTGAGAGGATGGTTTTGTTCTCCCTTAGTATAGATTCATAGCTCAACGCACTTGCATATGCGATTCTGTGCCCTTTTTCTCTTACGGTAGGAGTTACCGGTCCAGTACAATTACAGTTATAGTAAGAGATAGTGTATATGTCCCTACGAGGTGAACTCATTATACGACTATCTTTAAGTACAGTGAAGCCTTTGTATAAAGTATCTGATAACATACCTTGAGTTAGTATAACTCTTGATATAGCCTCTTCTAAAGGCCTTATACGAGGTTTTACGAGCCTGTCGTGCCCATTGAGGGCGCTTATATCCCCGCGGTGGGGCTTCCCCGTATCATCGCATGCAATTCTGTACGTAATACCAACTGCGACCTTCAATTGATATCATCAGATAACATCATCTGAGTTTAAAAAAAAAAAAGAAAAAGGTTCTCCCTACCCAGAGCGTCTCTCTAATATTTGAAAACTCTAGCCGTCGCTCTGGTTTCTCTTCCTTCCCTGCCCTCCCCAAGGTTTTCCATCACCCCTCTGTGTGTGTGTGTGTGTGTGTGGGGGGGTGTGGGTGTTCTCACTCTCGATCTCAGATCTAAGAGTTTTCTTCTTCCTCCTTCACTTCCCATCCTCCTCCTTTGATGCTACACTATCGTCCAATGTGTGGTCGTCGCTCGTGGCCGTGGTTTTATTTAGTGGCCCGAGGTCATCGGAGATCAGTGGTTTGTGATTGTGGTCGTGGTAGATCTGCCGGCGCAGTGCCGGTGACAGATTGGGATGATACTTGATCTCCCCCCTCCCTTTTTTTTTTTATTTTTTTTATTTATAGTTTTCTTTTATCGGATTTCCTTTGGTGCTTATGGTAATCTTTGCTTTAAAACCTATGCCTTCCCAAGGGAAATTACTTTCTTTATCTCTGACTCCGCTATTACCAAACTTGTTTTGATTTCCATCTGAAGAGAGTTTAAGACTCGTGTATAGATATTAGAAATAAGTTTTTTTCTTTTTGATGTAATCTGTTTATCATTTACTTGGTGGATGTATCTTAGTCTCTGTTTTCGAAGGATGAAAATCTTTGCAAGTACCGGAAGGCTTTTCATTAACGTAACCATTTGCTTTTGATGAAAAAAACCCAACAATGACGAAGGACCATACAACGCCATCCAAATTGATGGTGTTTTTAAGGTTGCGAAGTGAAGCATTAGGTTCGAAATTTCTACGCTTTTGCAGCATTGCTTCGCTCTTGTTCTTGTTCTTTTGTTTTTTAAAAGGAACTGTAAGGATGAAAAGATTCGCAACGCAGAAAGAGAGTGTCGATGGAACTGTCCAGGGATTCAGGGGATCTCATTGACAAGAAAAGCCGACTTCTAAAATTCACGAAGACCGCATGGTTTTGGATCTTTATGTCAGTTCCGGAAAAAAAAAAAAAAATTAATCTAGGGTACAATAGAAAGAAAGACACAGGAGAGCCTCAACACCCTCTCCAAAGCCATTACCGCAATGTCGAAACCTGGCTGGATATGTCAAATGGAGCGGCCACATCTCGGACCCTCTTTCATAGGGCAAAGTTCTCCATAAATGCAACCAAAGCTCTGCCCCCCAAACTCGTTTCCTCCCCCTAGCTTCACATTGTATGCCAATATCCAGACTCCTGCTTCATTTTGCAGCCATCCTCCATAGCCAGCTGATCCGCAGTTGCCACGCGAGCTTCTTGTCAGTGTTTAGCTTTACTGGGTACCTGCATTGGGAACAATCTCAGGTATAATGAGTCCTACAGGAGTTTGAGAAGTGGTTACAGAGGACTTGAAAGCCTCTTGGATTCCATTGAGTATTCTAGATTGAACTCAACACTGCCATACTAAGAAGCATAAACATGTATTCCGGCCTCATGCATCTGTATCGGACACAACACGCTTTGAACACGTTGAATTATGTGTCCAGTTTTTTTGTTATATACCTTTAGTCGGACGTGCAGGAGACATGTTAAGGAAACATTTGGAGGTCAAGACTCAAAATGCAATTAGTAAAACAGGCCCAGAGACAGAATTTCCATGAACGCTTTTTCAGAGACTAATCATTTGTATCTTCATAATGTTAATACTATTTGTGTCTTTCGCCCAAATCTGATAGAAATAGTGTTTTCCTCTTTTATATAAATTCATGACATATGTCTATAGTGTAAATATATTTTGGAAAGCGTCTCCAACATGTCCGTATCCTGACTATTAGAAAAATGGTGTGTCCCCTTGTCATGCCGTGCAGGTGTCCCCTCTCTGTACTTGGTTATCAAACAATCTTTTTAAGTCTTTCCATACTTGCCAAAAAGAGACAACGACGGGAATGTTCCATAGGGTGGTCTCAATCACTAGCTCTGTTGCAAAATTAGAGGAAAACAAAGTGGTGTTTATTTGCACACCTTCAGTCGATGAAACAAGTGTCAACAATGCATATTGCACAATCACAGGTTCTCTGAAGTTTCAAGATTCAGGCTCGCGCTTGCAGGGCAGAGCATTGGGTTCCAAATGCCAAGAACTTTCTGGGATGCCGTGCTGCCCAATACCCGGCACTCTGAAAGCAGGAATTCGGTGAGAGAACCCAACCAACTCCGATTGCAAAACCACACGAGACAGGTCAAACCCATCCAATTGTTGCCTCTGGAAGAAAGTCAGACAGCCCTCCACCTCTACCAGCTTTGCTATCCTCATTCCACTCCCTTCCGAAAGATCTGACAAAATTTCAACAAAATCAAATTCGGCGTTTTCATATTGAAATTGTTTCCACTTGTTATTCCAGTTTTTGTACATCGCCCATATCTCGCCCTTCACGGGGTAGACTTTGTAGATTGGATTTGTTGTGCTACGTTGGCATCTAACCAAATGGGAGAAGTGTGATCTATCTAGGTTCACATTTGGTCCAGTAGCTCCATATACTCCACAGACAACGGGTAGTCTTTCTTTTTTCCAGGCGAACTCATAATCCAAAATAGGTTGAGGTTCTAGATATGTAACACGTACTTGATTACTTGAGATTATGGTGTTGATTTGTGTGTAATGCCGGGGCAAGTCCTTTTCATCATACACAGCCCACACCTGACCTGCTATAAAATCATTTGGTGACCAATTCGGACCTAATATTTTGCTGTCTAGATATGGCTTCAAAGAAGAAAGGGAGGGAACTTGTCCAGCATTGCAATTCGAACAGTCCGATTTATTTGAACTGTCTGAATTTTCCACCTTCGACGTAGTTTGGCTGTAAATATCATTTACTGTTTCATTTGGCAAGGCCAACTGGTCAAGCTCGAGCATTCCCTCTATAACTCCATCAATCTCTCCACCTGTAAATCTATATTCCGGAACCCTGTGAGATAACATGTACAAATTGTTTGGAGAGATGTGAAGAACGACGTGATTCCCTTCACTCCTTATTCTCTGAAAAATGCTGTTGAAACCATCTGCCTTCACCAAATGCGCAATGTCGGCCCCCAAATACTTGGAAAAATCGGAGAGGAATTCAACTAACTTGAATTTGCATCCCTTGACCGTTTCCCAATTATAGGACCATTCATCAAGGTCCCAATCCTCATATAGTGCCCAAACTTCACCTTTTTTGGGGTAAATCTCAAACTGTTCCTCAGTTATTCCACGAACCCAAGTGCAAATGTAGGAAAATGCCGTTGGGGAGATCACCTTTTCACTGTTCTCTAAGTCCATATGGAAGGGTCCAGAAGCAACAGGCAAACCTGCATCGCACCATCTTCTCTCTCCATCACTGATGGGAACTGGTTTCAACCATGTAACTACAACAGTAGATGTAAGAACGGCATTAATTTGCGCATAACGACGATTTTGAGGCTCATCAGACTGGTATTGAGCTGCTGCCCATATTTGCCCGGTTTCGAAACACTCTAGTGTTCTAGTGCACCCAAAGTTGTAAAATTCCTGATCAAACCAGTTCAAATCTTCTTCATCGTCCACTGGCATGTCAATCTCCTCCAAAGTATTTCCCTCAGAATTCACAGTAGAAGAACATGCACTGGGTTCTTCAAGGCTATTTACATGTAGCTCAGGTGCCCAATCTTCCACATTCCATTTTTTTCCTTCTGAAATTTCACCAGAAGAAACCTTACCATACCGAGAAGAGATTTGAGCAGAAATGACCACCTCCCTATTAGATACGCCACAACCGAGTGCTGAATCTTCATTAACTGATTCATAACCTTCCCAACTACTTTTACGCTTGGAATCAAATGCTGAACGCTTGTCTGCATCAGAAAGTACAGAAAAGGCGTCCTCTATGAGTTTAAGTGCTAACTCAGTGCCCGGAAACTTGTTTTTGATAGGTATCATCGATTTGTGTAGCTTCTGGTGACGACAGTTTATGTCAGTGAAATTGCATGAGGGCATAAGACGTAGAATCCAGTAGTAGTCAATGTCGTATCCTGGAATTTTGGTTTTGGAAGCCGAGAGAACGTCACAAACAGTCAACATACCAACAATGTGATCAAGTGATGGGAAAAGCTGCTGGGCTTTTATTAATCTGTCTCTAGCACTAACATAATCTGCAGCGTTAATTAACTTTTCAGCAACTTCTTTTTCTTGAAGGGCCTCAGCTTTATTATACATCTCTCACTTCTCCTTCAATTTGATTCAATAGCTGTTTTCACAAAACTTCCAGACTTAGCATACGGAAATAAGGGCCAACCTCTAGGCTTTTATAGAATACAACTCATAATTCACAATGTTGAAATAAATTAGAAAAATAAACAAACAAATAGATATGCTTGCAAGGCATTCCACACGAAGGTAGAAAAATAGAACCCAGACATGAGGAACAGAAAACAAATAAAAATGGAAATAGAAATTCTATCTCGGTTGGTCGTTATGAGAACAATGAGGAATAAAATTCCGCAAAACTATTGATGGTTTGAGAAGCTAGAATGAAAGATGAATTAGAGGTAAAAGCGACGTATTTGGGATCTTGTGAGGCTTTAAATCACTCTTTTTAGTGCGCATTTCAATTCCCTAACAATAAAGCTCTCAAACTCGATGCCAACATGTGTATGCAAAGTTTTAAACTATCAAACCTAAACTTGAGCATGTGTCATTTCAAGCTCATTAAAAACAATGTCAAATCTAACGAACCAAAGGGTTAGCTCAAGTGGTGGGAAAAACGGAGCTAAGTGTCTTACAAATACAAGTCTTTAGTTCGACCCAAAAAGCAAAATCCTTTGGGACAAACCCTCCCCACAAGCAAAAGCATGTGCGAAATAGCTGTGGCAAGGGAATCCAGTTTATGGTGCGTAAGGATGAACCAAGGGGCAAATGAGCCCAGATGACCGCCAAACCAAAGTTTCACTAGAATTGTAGTAGTTTATCACAAAATAAATAAAAAAATCACAATTATATAAGTTTGCCTGCCCAACATATATATTTTTTAAATCTAACAGCGGCCCGTGCCCATCTAAGTTTTTTTCCAACAATTGAATAATCGTCATTCCAAGATAGTATACGTCAACAACAAAAACTTAACATAGGTTCAATATTTTACCTTTTGGAATGAATATAGATGCACAAAATTGTATGAACCGTAATATCTACGAAATCTTTTTTTGATACTTCTTTTGAAATATGTATTGACAAAAATTGATATCACCTTTCACATGTGGCAAACAAAAATCTAATGTTCGCCCACCCAATGTTAAAACTCCATGCCCGTTCTTGCGGGCACGCGACCTAGGTTGCATTGATGGGATCGGTTCCGGATTACCCAAAACAAAAAAAATCCCAAAAATCTCTTCACTTGAAATCTACATATATACATAGCCAAAAGATGCAAGGACAATGAAATGAAATGAGAGCTTAAATTTCTTGCTTTTGTTTGTTTGATTGACAATAAAACATTGAACAGGCACCCTTCAACCAAAAAACTCCTTACACCCATAGAAAAAGCCTCTCTCTCTCTCTCTCTCTCTTCCCAAATTTCGTTTCACTTTTCCATGCCTCCCATTTCCCTCGTTAAATCCCAGATCCAGACATAGAATTCACACTGGAAGGGAAAACAATGCAAGTGAGTGGCTTATTAGGGTAAAGATAGAAATGGGTAATTGAATAAAGCAGTAGTAGTCATTTGGGTCTTTCTCCAGGGGAAAAATAAATACACAAAAGTTCAATCTTTGAGCTAATTAAAGCTCAGTTTATCCCCTGTTTTTTCCAGCAATTAAGAGAAAGTCTACAATGGACAGGAAGAAAAAATGGCAGTACCTCAAAATAAACTGCAACTGCTGATAAAAATGCCAAATCTCCCTTTTGGGAGCTTCAATTGTTCAGTGACAGATAGAGATCCACAGTTGTACAGGAGGAGAAAAGCTCAGCTCGAAATAACACAACATTTGCATGCAGCCTGCTGTTGAAATGGGGCAGGTTTTGGAGGAGAGAGAGGAGAGGAAGAGAGAGAGAGGGTCACTTGTTTTCCAGGACTAAAAAAGTGACCCTCTCTCAAGTTTGTGCTTGTGTGAGGGGCCCTGTAGTGGGAATTGTATGGGGAACCTCCATACAGTACCTCCGGTTACGAGAAATTTTTCAGTGTCGGATGGGTATCACGTGGTGCCTACTCGGCGCATTAAGGCCATTCATTTTGGTTTTGGCCGGCTTGAATTTGGAGAGAAAAAGAGGAGAGAGTGGTGAGGTGAGAGGATAGAGAGGGTTTCAATCTGGACCGTCTAACACACTTTTGCACGACCCAGATGGGCTACTCGGTACCATGTGGGCTCGGCCATGTGGTACCCACCCTATATTGAAAAATTCTCTCTGGTTACGGATCCAGCTCGTGTCTAGTTTCCTGTGTCTAGTTCATGGTAGTTTTGGGCCCATCTCAAACCTACAATAATGATCGGAATCGTTCTTTTTATAGAGCTCGTCGAGTTTGTTATTCAAGTAAAAAATTAGCTCGATCAAACATCGACACGATCAAAATAAATTGGTAGAAGAAAAAAGTTGCAAATTCAAGTTTTTTTTTTTTCATCTCATTTTTCTTGTACAAATCTGTTTCGATCATGTCTCTACAGATGTTTGATCAAGCTAATTTTGCATGGATGACAAACTCAATGAGCTCTACAAAGTAAACGATTCCGATCATTATTGTGGACATGAGATGGGCCCACAAAGACCCGAAAACTAGACCATGAACTGGACAGGGAAACTAGGCTTTAGCTGGATCCTCCGGTTACCTACCATAATGTGACACGATGTCAAAGGAAAGGGCAAATTGGTCAATGTAGTTATAGTCCGTTTTAGGGTGCTGGACGGGTCGGGTTAATAGTGCCAGCCTAGGAGCCAGGTCGAGCTATAACTATTCAAGTCCAAATAAGCTGAGTTTTGTAGTGTTTGAACTCGACTCATTTTCTAAATAAACCTAGAGCTCGAGCTCGAATGTTAACGAGCCGAGCATAAGCAAATGAGCCTATATAAGCGAGCCAAGCTACGTTTTTTAGCTGAACCGAGCTTTAGAATATTCTCGGCTATTTCAAAATTCTAAAGCTCAACTCGATCACTAAACGAGTTAGAGCGGATTCGTTTACATCCCCAAGCCAACGTAGGCACTTCCTGAAGGAAGTGGGAGAACTAGGGCCGTTGCGCTATCAGAATTGGTGCCAGTAAATAATTCTTTTTCTTTTAAAATCGCCTGAGATTGATTGACGGTTTTTTTCCCTTCGGGTTGGTGTTGTGCACCTCCGAGTCATCGGATTTGACGGTTTGGAGGTGCGCAATACGGTGTTGCGCACATCACTGCACAACACTATCCCCCAATTCCGAAAAGAGAGTGATTCACATTGTTAACACAAAAATGTTGAAGTTATGAATTTTTCCATTTTCATTCCTTATGCGCACGAACTTTAATACTCCTTCAATTCCATATTGAGAGTTTCATACTCTCTCTTGTGTCATTTTTCAAATAAAAAAATCAACTACTTCCGTGTACAATTTTTTGAATTTTTTGCACCATATTAAAGATCTCGATTAGTACTTTAATTTGGTGCAAAAAAATTTTAAAAATTATGTACACGGAAGTAGTTAATTTTTTTATTTCAAAAATAACACGACTTTTCGTATTGAACTCTCAATATGAAATGGAGTACTTACTTTAATTTGCCTCCCATAAAAACCACGATTGAGGTATACAATAATCCTTAGTTAGGCATCGTTCCGCTAAGTTTTTTTATTTTTTAAATACTTATTTTTCATTTTATGAGACATGTCATTCTCTCGTAATACATCACATTTAATTCAAAAAATAAGTACTTATATATTATTCTAGTTAATTAGTTTTGCAAGCAATTAAATTGCAACAAAGGCTAGTATCAAATAGTACAATCTAAGATCCGTTGGTGCTACTTCCACAATTATCTACCATTTTTTTGGCAAATAATCATCCACCATTTTTAAATAAAAAATAGATCATTAGGTTTTGAGGGACGTTTTTTGAACAATAAGTGAAAAAATATATATACAAAAAATGAGAATAATAACTGAAGAGAAAATTTATTGGAGATCATGTTGGGAGAGAGATTAAAAACGGTGGTTTTGGAAACCCAAAGCGAACAAAGTTGGAACATAACGAAGTTATCAATCTCGTATACCAATCAACATACCGTTTTAGGAGTAGTATGAAAACACATAATGTTAGGTTTGAAATTCCGTCTCCACTGTAGACGAAGGATGAGACAACTAACTTCACTAGTTAGGATTTCTTGATAAGCTAGTACTGTTAGTTAAGTTTCAATCGAACTTCATAACATTACCACGTGACCATCACATGAAGCACTCCCATCCAAATGCCTACCTGTCCCCTCAAGCCAAGGGCTACATTCACCACCCATTGCGGACTCTATTGGGCATTTTTTTTTTCAGTAATCTAAACCGTTTTTATCTTATAGAACCTGCAGAGTAGTGCATTCGCGCCAAAAATTCGGTTGATCAGACATCTATAGGTGCATTAAAAATTTATTTTTGGTCTATAAAATAAACGGTTATGTATAGTTTAAGTTTAAACTTATATACAGTTGATTTTATAAATCCAAGTTTAATTGGTGAAATACCTATCAAATGTCCGATAAATTTGTTTTTTTTGAGATCTACTCCATTATTTTACAGATCCTACAAAATAAACGGTTTAGATTACTGCAATACATGATCGATGGGACCCACAAAACGATCGTGGTGGAACCACCTAAGGTGTATAGAATTTAAACCTCGTAAGTATTCGTTAAACAACAGTGATCGAAGGTTGCTTACATTCGCGCGCGGAAGAGAGAGAGAAAGAGAGAGGAGAGTTGAGAGAGAGAGAGAGAGAGAGAGAGAGAGAGAGAGAAAGAGAGAGAGAGAGAGAGAGAGGAGAGTTGAGAGAGAGAGAGAGAGAGAGAGAGAGAGAGAGTTGAGAGACAGCCATTGAATTTCGCACGAAAGTTTGCTCCCCCTAAAACCATGCCTCCCCACCTCTCCTCCATTTTCGCCCCATTTTACATCCAAAACAACACTCTCTCTCTCTCTCTCTCTCTCTCTCTCTCTCTCTCTCTATTCCGATTCGATCACCGTCAAAAAAGAGAGAGCATAGCAATGCGTTCATATTCTCCACGATAACTAAGGGTTTCGTTCTGATCCTATGACAATGCAGATTAAAAAAAAAAATGATAGATATTACCGTTGTTAAAGGCCGCAGATGTTAAGGTAATGTGGATTGAAATCGGATGCAGGAAGGGAAGATGCATTTCGAAGAGGTCCCCGACGAGTCGCCGACGTTTCGGCAGCAGGAAAGCAAGTTCCAATTTGCCAAGCTCGACGATTCGCCTATGTTTCGGCAACAGGTCTTCCTTTCGAACGCATATAAAATTGTTTAACTTGTTCGAATCAACCCAGGGCTGTGCCTTTCATGTCGCATTGAATATTTGGTATGGAAGTTGGATGTAAAAATTGATTGCAATTACCAGGGCGGCTCCCGAATTTTAGCTCAGGGGTGACAAAAATAGAATTTTTTTGTAATCAAAACCCTATATAAAGTAAGGATATCTATCTGGATTGATAATTACTAGGACTGGTTTGTTTTGTTTTTGGAGCTATATTAAGTTGATTTTCATTTACTTTGGCTTTGAGCAAATGAGGAAAATCAAATTGTATGTTAAAAAAATACAAAATTTTAGAGGTTCACACAACGACCCAATTGCAATAGCGGAGCTCTACCAACTGAGCTATATCCCCCGAGCCAAGTGGAGCATTGAACCCCTCATTATACACTAGAGCCGCCCATGCCAATTACATTAGCTATCATTTAGATACATGGCAGGGTAGATTTGTTGTGAAACTTCTGAATTTATATTCATCCACAACTATCATCCGCATAAAATAAGCAACACACAAAAATTTCGCAATTATCATGTTCGTGCTTGATTATGTTTTTGGATCAATGCTAGGTATAACTTGTCATTTCAGCTAGTAGAGAAATGTGCATATTCTTCTTTGGAATTTCTAAAGAAGAGAAGGTCGAAATTACTGAAGAATTAGTGATTTTAAGACTTCCCGAAGTGACTTCTGATCAAAGAATCTCATCAGCCATGAAAAAATAGGAGGACCAGTCCAGAAGGGTCACTAACTTACTGAACTATAACATTTCTTTGTATTGTTCTTTTATCTATTATAAATGATCTTGTCGATACCGCTAGGCTTGGTGTACACTTCTCGCAGTTTTGAAAAGTATTGCTACAATGAGGATATTTATGATGAGTGAGTTAGGACAGGCGAGTCAAGGAAATAAATGCCAAAATTCCAATGTCAATACAAACTCGGTAGTAGCATTGAATGGGACGACCATACTAAGACTGAGCTAGTCTGACTATTGCAAGTACTTTTAGCAGGACCGAAGAGGGAGCAGTTTGATCCCAAATAAATAGGAAACAAATTCCTTTAATGAAGAATGAACTGTGTATTATTTCCTAATTAATTTATTGGCCATAACTTTAGCTGTGGTTCATTTATACTTTTGAGAGATCAAGGGATGCATAGTACTGTTTACATGGAAAAGATGGAAGATAATTCAGAATATACCATATTCGACCCCACTTCCTGTTGAAGATCATGATTTTGAAAAGCAAACTAGTATTCCAACTGAAAGCTGCTACTGACTTGCAACCCCTTTTGAAACCCAATGTTGATGCTGGACATAGACCATTTAATCTATTTCAGGGTAATACAGAGTATGAAGTGGCTGACATTGGTAGCATTGTGGAAAAGTGAAGATAGTGCTGGTTATTCCTGGCAAATACCTTTATGCTTGTGCATCTATAAAAGAAGAGGGATTAAGTGGAAATGCATACAAGTTAGAGTGCAATGCTGTGTTGCATGCATGTTTGTATATTTGACTGAAGATGCTAAAGGCTATGTTGTACTGTTGGCAAAACAGATCCAAGGTTTGGAAGAAAGCACTGATGCATTAAGGGAGAGAACTTCAAAGTTTTGTAAAGGATGCCGAAAGTACACGTAAGTCTACATCTTTATACTTCCCACATTTTTGTTACAGTTTCCAGACTCTGGATTTGGTTTTGAAGACACTGGTTAAATTACTTTATCGTGTGTTCATGTCAATTGTCCACTCTTCTTGTTGGAAATATAATAAGATCTTCCAGTATCTATAGTCTATTGATTCCATTATATTTCTTCTTATGCAATTTAACTCAGTGTCCAGTCCAAATATTTGTTTTTCATATTTTCCCTAATTTTTTTGAGATTCATGAATTTAGATGACTACTAAATTCTCATGTTCTATTTTTGGGAAAAAAACGATTACAACATGGAATCGATTATGGTACTCGTCCATTATGTCAATTACCTTCCATTGGAACGATGACAATAAATCGTGCACGAGCAATTTAATAAGTTGCTGCTAACCTGACTGTTTATGGCTTAACGCAACCAGCTTTATTTTTGGGTTTATCGATTGTGCTCTCTTTTGAAGAGTAAATTAGATATTATAGTTTGTTGGTTGGTATGATTTATTTTCGTTCCTTGGATGCTTACAAAATTTTCTGTTGTTAAAGCATGTGCTTCATTTGTTGATTTCAATCTTATAGAGAAGGGCTTGGAGAAGGATATGATAGGGACATTGCGTTTGCAAGTGCTCTTGAAACTTTTGGAGGGCACAATGATCCAATTTGTGCTGCTTTTGGAGGTAAGAATATTTCAGTTTGTTATGCGGTTTCTCTACTGGCTTGGGAGGGTGCAGATGGTTATCGTAGATTGCGACATCAAGCCAGGATGCCAATCATTACCTAAGATAATCTATTATCTTGAGCAAATTTGTCTTGTTAACATCGGCATACCCTCTGTATGAGTATAGTTACTATAATTGGTTATTTGGCTAATTGAAGACCCCCACTCATGATCTTAATTGAACAGCCTGCACATGAAATCATTGTTGAGAATTCCTCAAGGAATTGTCTTTTCAATACGGTCCAGAGTAATGTTAAACAAGATAAGTATCTGCATATTACTGGTCTAGAATCTAGTATGTTTTTCTGTAACTTCACTGATTATATTCAAGAAAACATGTTTTCCAGTCGGGCACTGTTCTCTTAAGTTGGGAGACATACAAGTAAGAGCTAGCCAAGCCTATTGGTGCTCTATTTGATTCTGGCTAGGTATATTAGCTCATGTTTGAGCTTGAGGCAATGTCCATCTACCTTCCTTGAGCTCGCTTCGGCAAAACAATCAGACTCATCTATGCACCTCTTGTTTGCATCTCTTTCTTTGAAGTGCAGAGTGTTTTAGTTCAAACCATTATGGTCGCCACTGAATATCAAACACAACACTATTTAAATATGCATTGGTTTAATAGTGCTTGAATTCTACACTAGTTCTGTTGGAGGTGAAAATTCTGATAACTGAGTAAGTTATAGAAACAAGTTAGTATTTGTATATACGTAATAGGAAAGATTTTATCACATCCAGTTGAAAATATCTAAACCAACTTTAGTCCTGTGCAAGCCTGTTCTCGTAAGCATCTAAACAGGCTAACTGGCCAAGGCTTGAACGCAGAATGTTTAGGCTGGTGAATGAAACTGTACAAGCTTTTAAGATGCTGCTATTTAGCTCTGTGCTTGCTTTATGAACTGCCTCTTTTGTGTCTCACTTGCTTTAAAGAACTTCAATCACAGCTCTGCTTACGAAATATGTTAAATGTTCTTAGTTTTTGAAACATTTGTAACCTAATCAATTATTCTATTAAATTTTGTAGTTGTCGGTACGTGATGCTTAGGATTCCATTGTACTCTTTTTTTTCCTCTCAGGCCCTGTCATGATCAAATATGCAATTGCTTTGAGAGAAATTGGAACTTACAAAGAAATGCTTCGGTCACAGGTGGAATTTTTCTGGCTTCTCTTTCCATGTCACTTATAGTTCAAATTTCTTTCTTTTTGGAATAAGCTGCTTGTGTTTGTTTATATTTGAATTGAATCCTAATACTGATATGATGTTGTGGCTATTTTTCGTTCACGATTGTTCTTTAAGTTTCCAGTCCATTGGGCATCTGACTTTTACAGAATTTATGCCGGGGCTTTTCTTTATTTACATTTGCTGGTGTGGAAGCAAAATATTGACAGAGCAAGATAGGTATGACTAAGTGCCAGGAACCTGGAAATGCCGCAAAAGATCCTGTGGCTACTTATGGTTCCTGTGAATATATGCAATTCTAGGAATTTTGTAACATCACACTGGGAGAGTTTACTATTTCGTCAACGTGCAATAGTTGACAGACACAACCATGTTGAAGCTTCCTTGTGCTGTTAGTAGTAGTTTCTGAATAAGTGGGATATTTGTTGGCATGTGTGTGATTTGATACCTTCACTTTTACGCATCCATCTGTTTGGTTGAGTTGAAAAGCCCAGCCCACACTACTCCTTGAAACCCAGGTATTAAGAAGAGGGAAACTGGGGCCTTATAACCAGCACAGATGGGGCATGTCCAGGCGATGTGGGACACATTCCAATACACCCTCCTGGACCACAACGCATGGCAACCGGACCATGGTCCACCAAACAAAGGCCCAACCAAGCTTTGATACCAAGTTGAAAAGCCCAGCCCACACTACTCCTTAAAACCCATGTATTAAGAAGAGGGAAACTGGGGCCTTATAACCAGCACAGATGGGGCATACCAAGTTGAAAAGCCCAGCCCAGCCCACTCCTTAAAACCCAAGTAGTTTTAAGTATTAAGAAGAGGGAAACTGGGGCCTTATAACCAGCACAGATTGGGCATGTCCAGGCAATGTGGGACACATTCCAACACACCCTCCTGGACCACAACACATGGCAACCGGACAACGGTCCACTAAACAAAGGCCCAACCAAGCTCTGATACCAAGTTGAAAAGCCCAGCCCACACTACTCCTTAAAACCCAAGTATTAAGAAGAGGGAAACTGGGGCCTTATAACCAGCACAGATGGGGCATGTCCAGGCAATGTGGGACACATTCCAACACACCCTCCTGGACCACAACACATGGCAACCGGACAACAGTCCACTAAACAAAGGCCCAACCAAGCTCTGATACCAAGTTGAAAAGCCCAGCCCACACTACTCCTTAAAACCCAGGTGTTAAAAAGAGGGAAACTGGGGCCTTATAACTAGCACATATGGGGCATGTCCAAGCGATGTGGGACACATTCCAACAGGTTGCACAGTCGTCTTCTTCCACACTATTGGCTAGCTATATCTGCAGTGTTCTTTAATTTCCTAAATGACCACCATGCTCTTCACCTTTCCAAACGTGTAAGAACTTGAAGATTTTGATGATTAGAAAAAGTAAGAACTTAAAGATTCAGAACTTCCAAGACTAATGATTTCAAAAGCATTTGAGACATGTAGACTCAACTTGCCTAAATTTGGGACCATTTTCAGTAATCTTATTAAACATGGTTCTTTGATTAACTAGTCCCCCCCGTTGTCAGTTGTCACTTATTTCAGCAACCCGATAGTTCCTGAGCAGAGTCTTTCATGCCTATTCTGAGCATAAAGTCATTCCTTCAACTTGTTCTTGAACATTTTAAAAACTCATGACATATTTATGTTCGCAACTTGTCATGCGTATTATGGACTGTACCCCTATCTTGAGTATTTTTTAAATTTATGTTGCCTATTACTATACCTTAAGCCATCGTACAGTTGTTGAGTACCGCGTCTCTAGAGTGTTCTCTGATTGTTTTCCTGATGAACTATAGCTGTCTTCAGCAATAGGCTGTTAACAGTTTTTTGTCGCTTGACTGCTTGCGTTGTTCGTGGATGAAATTGATTTCGTTATCCCATTGAACTTCTAAATGTGTCTTGCCATTAATTTTATATGAGATACTGGTAGTTCCTCTAGTTAATTCCTCATGTAACATTCTTAAATTTCTTTATCAGGTAGATCACATGCTAAATGATAGGTTACTACCCTTCATCAACGCTGACCTCCAAGATGTCAAGGTACTTTTTTTACCATTTCTTTACATGGTGACCTTCCTGCTTTCTTAGTTCCACATGTTCTTTTTCATTGAAGTGAGATCATGTTCGTGGGTATACCTTTAGAAGCAGCATTGAATTGCAATCATAGTTGAACAGTTGAACTAGTGAGTGTGCTCATGTATTGCTCGTAAAGAGTATAGTTCTGCGTAGATGAGCATCTCAGGAACACAATGGATATGATTCTTAAATTCGCAGTATATGAGGTTTGAGAGAATATTTCATATGGTTTGTGATATTCTTAGTTTTTTGTTTGAATGTTCATATTTTGTCACCCTTTGAAGTTTCATCTCTGGCAAATTTCCTAAACTTGTTTATGATGCTGTTGATGCAGGAAGCTCGGAAGCGTTTTGACAAGGCTAATGTTACATATGACCAGGTGGGTATTACACCACAACTGCTCAGGATATGGATTCTAAAATATTAATCTTAACACTTCGTCTTCTGTGACAGATCTGCAAAAAAAAAAAGGAGGGAGAAATCTTCATTTGACTTTCATATTTTGCTTAGAATTTATGGTGTTTCGCTGGAGTTAGGATGTCTGGACTTAGTGCCATATTTATTTTTTTGGTCAACGAGCCTTATAATGTTTATCAAAGTCAGGACTTCAAACATGAACATTCCTGCATCTGCTCTATCTAGCATGATACTACTTCCTAAATGGTTGCCAATAACTAGGTTTCCTCCAGCCTTGAAAAAGTTTGTTTTTGGTCTTTCTTCCCTTCTGTGTATTTAACTTTAATTGGATGACTCCTCTGTATTCGTGAAATTTTCTGTCCTTGTCTGTGTTAGTCGAACAATGTTAAAGGACCTCCTCCTTTATCTTTATTTTTTCGGGCAATTGGATGACTTTTCATGACGGCCCAATTTTCCACTAGCTTTGCATCCATCGTTGTAAACCTTTCTTAACAACTTCATTTTGCTTAGTTTATTCTTTGGATATGTTTCCATATTGGTATTCAGTGCTGCAATCACACATCCTTTCAAAGAACAATGTCCACTTGACTTGAACCAGCATTCCTCAGCCTGAGAAGGAAAAAAGTAGAACAAAAGTAAGTAGCCGTACTTCAAATCTAGCTCTTGGATTCTCATTCAAGGAAGAAGTCAAGCAGTAACTTTGCATGACTGTCTCTGACCCTCTTCGCATGACACATTCTATACAAATTCGCTCACATTCTACAGATTTACAAGTGCTGGTAATCCAGTTAAGACATGCCGATGCCACTGTGAACATATTATTTGATTAATTAGGTCGATCAAAAAATGTGAATGAATAATCAGGTGATTTTGTGCTATTGATGTTATAAAAGGAGTTTGTATACATGGTGTTTTGTGCTGTAGGCGCGTGAGAAGTATCTGGCGTTGCGCAAAAGTACTAGGCTAGATATTGCTGCTGCCATAGAGGAGGTATCAAGTTTTAGTTGTCTGTCTGTTATTCAAAGCGCTACTCGTTCAGATTAGTTGACGAGAGTCTTTATGGATACCATCACTGTTTAAATTCTAATTTGCTATAGAGCTGTTCCAGGAACTTCACATTGCAAGATCGACATTTGAGCAAGCTCGCTTTAATTTGGTAATGCTGTCTTCCCCACCTTTTCTTATATTATTCATCTGATTTTCTGAGGTTTTAGATAAATGCAATGTGGAAATAGCTAGTTTATAACATTCAGTTTTTTCTAAACTCAGGTTGGTGCCCTTGCTAAAGTTGAAGGAAAAAAGAGGTTTGAATTGGTGGAGGTTGTTAATGGGACAATGGATGCTCATCTTCGTTACTTCAAACAGGTAATGATAACAAGCCACCACCAAAGTCCTTCAACTTCTTCTTACTGTGCCAAGTTCTGCTGTGCTGATTCTAAACCATTTCTTTCATGCAGGGATATGAGCTATTGCATCAACTCCAGCCTTATATCAACCAGGTCTAATATTCAACATTAGTTTCTCTGTCATGGATTTTACAGTGTTTCAATATCCTTGACTGCCAAAAGGTGCATCTTTTGTTAATTTGATTTCCATATATTGTGGGAGCCCAAAGGCAAGAAGACCAAGAAGGAAAAAAAATAACCAAATTAGGAGGTTGAATTCAAAGTTACAGTCTCCCCTTTAAACAAAACAATAGTCAATATGTGTCTCTGGTGAATCTCCTCTTGCTCATGCCCTTGAACAAGATCCATCGACCTCTCAGATTAATTAAGTAACCTGCTTCCCAAGAAAATAGAGATATGTGGCGAACTTCCTGTATTTGTACCATTTTCATAAGACAGAGAAATATGTGGTGAACTTCTGTAGTTTTCTATGATAGCTACATGCCACAGGCAGTAACACTTTAAACAGTCTCTAACTTAATCCTCGAAAAAAGAAATAAAGGAGAGAACAGGAAATCAGAAAGTGTGGACTGTGGACAGCAGGTTTGGAGTTTGGAGTTTGTGGAGCAGTTCTTTTACACTGTTGTCAGCGCTATGATAAGCAGGGCATTGTCCTCCTTGTGATGCAACCAAAACAAGATTGGATAGATTTCTAGAGAGAGAAAGTTCCCAAATTGGAATACAAGAGTTAACTCTCAATGTTCTTAAATGTCAAAATGACAAAACTAGAAAATGAGAGGTATTACGATAAAGGCTAGAGACAACTTGATACAGCTGTACAGTACAACCAAACATAGCAAAGCCCCAAAGACTAAAGACAAGCATAAATAACTCTCGAAGAGTAAAATGGACTACGTCAACTTACATTAACTTCCTGTAGAGTACAAGAGGCAGGGAGCAAATTTGACAACTTTATAACCAACGAGATGGATGATAAAGCAGCTACAACATCATGCATACTCCCTGGTCATTCTTCCTAGCAACTATACATTTGTACATCTATTGGTCATGCGACTTTCAAATTTTGAAAATGCATTTGCAATCCTCCGTATGACATTGCTTATGAACAAGTAGGTGCCATATGTATGTAATCCAGCATTTGATCCAGGATCGAGTATTATTTTTATATAGGATTCTTTTGCAAGGATCCTTCTAACATTCCTAAACTTTCAATTCCTTTTCATTGGGTGACTATTGAATTTTATCTCAGTTGTGTTACAGGTTATGGTTTATGCACAACATGCAAAAGAAAGTTCCAAGTATGAGCAAGCAGCTCTTAATGAGAAGATGCTAGAGTACAAAAGGCAGGTTGATCAAGATAATCGGCAGTACTTGAATGGATCTCGTGGTTCTTCCAATAGAGATTCTATACAACCCTTCGCCAGAAGTTCCCACAAAGAGATAAAGGAAGTGATGCAGTCTGCTGCAGAAGGAAAGGTATTCAGTATGATCTTCTGGTCTCTGTGTTTGTATTTCAGTTGCTTTTGTTTTCCCCTTTTTTTTGGCATGTCATTTTATAACTAGTTTTGGTTTCCATAAATAGCTAACACTTCAATAGTTTAGGTTCAAACCATTAAGCAAGGATACCTATCTAAACGTTCCTCTAATTTGAGGGGTGACTGGAAGAGAAGATTTTTTGTTCTTGATAATCGGGGGATGCTGTATTACTATCGGAAACAATGGACCAGGTCCTCTGTAAGTCGTGAAGGATAACACTTATTGTTGCACTCAAATGCTTCTTGACACTACCAGCGGTTACTAATCCTTCAGCATGTTGCTTCAGGGAGGTGGGACCCAACTTCCTGTACAGAAGAACAATCCCACTGAACCTGGTTCTGGGCTTCTGAGTCGGTGGCTATCTTCTCATTACCATGGTGGGGTTCACGATGAAAAATCTGTCGCGCGTCACACCGTGAACCTACTGACATCGACGATTAAAGTTGATGCTGATCAGTCAGATTTGAGGTTCTGCTTCCGGATAATTTCACCAACAAAGAACTATACCTTGCAGGTATATGTGAAAGGTCAGCTGTACTTAATAAAAATGTTGGTTCTTTCTATGTTAGCACAACTTTTAGATTTCGATATTCTCATTCAATATTGTGTAGGTGGACTGATCATTATTAGCCGGGATTTTTAGTAATACATAGCAATTGCTTGGTAGTGCAGGCAGAGAGTGCTCTGGACCAAATGGACTGGATCGAAAAAATAACTGGAGTTATTGCTTCGTTGTTGAGTTCCCAGACACCTGAGAGGGTAATGCTAAGGAAGTCTGACTCTAGATTACTGGCTGTACTTATATTTCCATGGTCATTTGTTGTAATCATGATTTAGTAATGTTTCAGCGTCTCTCTACTAGTCCAACGATTCCTGGTGGTTATGGGCCTGGCTCTCAGAATAGTTCCGTCGGAAGCTCTTGTGATTTTGATCAAAGAGAAAATGGACAACATGACCTTCCTTCCAGGAATTTGGTGCGTGCATCAAAAAGTTTACAACAGCTACAGTCCAGTGTAAAACGCGAGAAGCCGGTTGATACATTGAAAAGAGTGCCTGGAAATGACAAATGTGCCGATTGTGGTGCGCCTGAACCAGACTGGGCTTCTTTAAACCTTGGTGTGCTTATCTGCATTGAGTGTTCTGGTGTTCACCGCAATCTCGGTGTGCACATATCTAAAGTAAGTTTTCAAGGTTTGATTCGCACACTACAACTTTTCCAAGTCAATTTCATTAGTTATACAGGAAAGTCAAGGCTATCACATGAAGGTCCCAATCCTTGAAACATCCCAGTTCTTGAAACAAACTCCTATTGTATTGCATGGGATGATTTTTAGAATGATATTGATTACTTCGGTTTTTTCATTCTCCTAATTATCAAGTACAGTTTGGCCTGATATTGGAAACTAGAAACTACTAGCAGTGAAATTTTCCAGTGTATGTAGATTTGGCATCAGGAGGGCTTTTTTTTCATTTCATAGAAAATATGTGTATTTTAGTGACCTGTAGGCCTAAGCCTATTAATCCTTTGACTGTTTAGGACATCACTGGAAAAAGAACTTTGGAAGAGATTTTCATTCCGTTGAGAACATTAGATACTGAAAGAAGACTATAAAAGAACAAGCGAGGTTTTTTTCCACATGGGTTGGTTTCTTTTCACCTTTTGATATATGGCACGCAATACGCTAGGCTCAATTTCCTCTTTCACGTTTTAGCATTGTTTTCTTGCATTTTTGTTGAGGCAATTGCAGGCCGAAATCTTTCACCCTTGTCCCCATATCCGTTGCTACTTTCCTGTTCACATATCATTTTTCTTGTGCGCTCAGTTGTAAATCAGGCCGTGAGGGTGTTGATAATAATTATCAACTGTCAACCTTCTTACCAATGTTTCTTCTGCCACCCATGAGAAGTGGATGTGGGAGAGAACAAGGTCCCAGCTGCGATGTGGGTGTATGTGTCTTATACTCTTATGTACGTCTAAAAAGGGAAAAACTTTTCTAATAATGCTCCAGTTTTTCATAACCAGTCGTTTTCCAACTGGCTAACTTATCTACTCATGCAATTCCTTTGTGTTCTTGGAAGTGCTACCAAAACTTGTTAACACATTAAACTAGCAGTCTGATATTCATATGTACATCTAACTTTATGAGTAGACTTTTTATATTCTCAAGCTGTTTGAAAATAACATAAGAGTTAATATGTGCCATCCTCAAGCACTCATTTTTGACAATTTTTTGGAATCGTGAAGATTTATACTGGCATTCCTAGTTATTGCTTTTCCTTGCTCATTTTTGGCATCCACTCTTGGTTACTGTCAATGCAGGTAAGGTCATTAGCTCTTGATGTTAAAGTGTGGGAACCTTCTGTAATCAGCTTGTTTCAGGCACTGGGTAATGTGTTTGTGAACTCAATATGGGAGGGGCTTTTACAAGCACAAAGAACTTTTCAGGCTGATGAAATACCCATCAAGTAAGAATTGTAGGACTAAATATAGTTGGAATGTGGTAAATTGCATTTAAGACGAATGGTTTACTCTTGTAAATTGTGATGTAGGTTTTTCGAATCTGACAAGCACAAGCTATTTTTTAGTAAGCCCAGCCATGATTCTCATATTTCAAAGAAGGAGAAGTTCATTCACACGAAGGTATCTTTACTAATGGTCTATTTTCTATATTTTTACCAGTTCCGTTCTAGTTCTCTCTTTCCTTGTAAATATTTGCCAAACTTGCTTCTGTCTTTTACCCTTTCTTCTTCTTATGTTGGAATGCAATTAGCAGTTGATGAAATTCACCGCTTTGGAGCCCATGTAGCTCAAGTGGTATTTGAGAATGAGCTGTTAGAAAGATGTCATTTGAACTCAAAACTACTCTGAACAAAACTGAATGTAACCATTTTCCAAATGCTGATGCATTAATGTCAGAAGGATTAAATTGTGTGTTATTGAAGTTTATATACACCAACTGATGGCCACGCAAATTAGAGGCTGCTCATTATGGCATTTAATATCGGAGACTCTCTTACACGTGCGCACGCGCACTCATTGTGCACGCACACAACAGGGTCATCTGTGACAAACTAGCATTCCTCCTTTAGCCTATGACGTGATGTTTGATGGCAGCTAAGCAAATAGGTTTAGTTATTACTAGCACTAATGTTGTGGATGCAACGGTCAAAAGGAGTGATAGATTGTTAATGGAGTTTGTACCGCATTGATATGAGTCAAGGAGGCCTGTCCACTCAGTTAATTGGTTTTGAATTGGATGCTTTAACAAGGTATCGGGGCTAGACTTTTGAATGCCCTTGATTATTGCCCTATTGTTTGTGCCTTAAGTGCACCTCGCTTCCTTAGAATCCCTATGTTATGGATCCTTTGTCTTCACCTGCGAGTCAAGGTCACACTTGCTGGAGAGTATTAGACCTTGTCCCACATAAATTAATTCTTACCTCTCAAACTCTCCAATCTCCACTTATTGTCAATTGGTTTTGAGTTCGATCCTTTAACAACTATTACTGGAAATGCTTCGGAAGAGACGACCTAAATTGATATAGGTTTTTGCACTAGAAACAAAGTTTATTGACGAATAACCACCTCTTCTAGCATGACAGAAGAATGCGATGTTTATGAAATAGGGAAGTGCATTCAGGTCTATGTTCACTTCTTTAAGGGAAAAAAACTTTGGGTGGGTAGAATTTACTCACAAAGTTACGTGATTTTGTTTAGCATCTGCATCATACATACTTTACACATAGTAACATATTTATGCATGTCATATGCAGTTATAAATACGTAGATGTGACTTTGTTCTTTTACAAGTTTTGAGAAAAAAATTCTCTCTGCACGGTTCTCAATAAGTTTCTATATCTTTCTCTCTCTACTCATTAGTGGAGCCTAGAGCGACAACCATGTTCCCGTTGGGAGTCAATCTCAAATTCAACGGACTCATTCACCGTAGTGGTGGTGGCGATTTTTTTCCGTCACACTCGTCGTCAAAGTAGTCGATGCTTTGCGGCCAGGAGCAAAACTTGGCCGCATAGAATTGCTCTTGGCCGCATAGAATTACTCCTAGCCACCAAGAATAGCTCGTGGCCGCATAGAATTGCTCGTGGCTGCCAAGAATTGCTCTTGGCCACGAAGAATGCTCCTGACCGCCAAGAATTGCTCCTGGCCGCATAGAATTGCTCCTGGCCGCAAAGAATTGCTCCTGGCCGCCAAGAATTACTCTTGCCAGGAGCAATTCTTTGCGGCCAAGAGTAATTCTTGGCGGCTAGGAGCAATTCTTGGCGGCCAGGAGCAATTCTATGCGGCCAGAGCAATTCTTGGCAGTCGGGATCAATTCTTGGCGGTTAGGAGCAATTCTTGGCGGTTAGGAGCAATTCTTTGCGGCCAAGAGCAATTCTTGGCGGCCAGGAGCAGTGCATTCAGGTCTATGTTTACTTCTTTAAGAAAAAAACTTTGGGTGGGTAGAATTTACTCAAAAAGTTATGTGATTTTGTTCAGCATCTGCATCATACATAATTTACACATAGTAACATGTTTATGTATGTCATATGCAGTTATAAATACGTAGATGTGACTTTGTTCTTTTACAAGTTTTGAGAAAAAAAATTTCTCTGCACGGTTCTCAATAAGTTTCTATATCTATCTCTCCACTCATTACGTCAATTTTTTTCCCCAAAATTCAAAACCAAACAAAGTGGTGATTATACAGTTATGTGCGGAACATACTAAGATATTATGTGGTTCACTTATGGAGCCTTGGTTTAACATTTTAATTACTCCATAGTGGTTTATATGTGGTTCACTTATGGAGCCTTAGTTTTACGGTTTTAATTACTCCGTAGTGGTTTTTATTAGTGTGATAAAGGTTTTTATCCTGTGGTACCTTAAGCGAGTGTATTTTCCTCTTACTGCAGTATGCAGAAAAGCGATTTGTTCACAAAGGGCAGGACAATAACCACATGCTTTCAGTGGCACAACAGTTGTGGGAAAGTGTCCGTGCTAATGACAAGAAAGCTGCTTACCGCCTTATCATCACTTATGAAGTTGATGTTAATGGTATGCGCGGGCCATCTTCGCATCATACTTCTATAAATTTGTCCAGAGCAATGCAATTTCAAGAGCAAGAACAAAGTTCTGATCAATTCTTTGACTGCTTAGCTGATTATTTGGATGGCGCCTCTAGCTCTTTTAGTTCACCTGGAGAAGGCGAAGATCAGTTCATGGACGAATTTCTTGACGGTTGTTCCCTGCTTCACCTCGCTTGCCAAACAGCCGATATTGGCATGGTAGAGTTGCTCCTACAGCAGGGCGCAAACGTGAATGCTTCTGATTCAAGAGGTCAGACACCACTGCATCATTGCATCGTCAGAGGAAGAATTTCAACTGCAAAACTTCTTCTTACCAGGTAATTCTTTGTCTTTTAACATCTTGACTGCTACCTTATTTTTCGTTCCATAGTTGTGATTCCATCTCAGAATAGTATGCATCCTGGCATGCAGTATGTGCCCGAAGGTGTTCTAGTCTTTTATTCTTTTGTGTTCTCTTTTCCAGTAGGCATTATACCTATTAGGCTATTACTGGAATCTTGTAGATTGCCGTGAGGAATGTTGTTGGCCTTCAGCGACATGGATAGAAGTTGGTATTATTCAGAGGCCATTAATGTTATGATTTATCCCCCCATGTCACAATCTGTCTGCAATTGGCTTCTTTTTGTTAAAACGCGGTAAAAATGGTGCCTTTGCTAACATTTTTGTTTCCTTCCTGCTATCACAAATATCCTTGAGGTATATTGTCCCCATTTGTGCTCACTAAAGAGCATCAATTTGTAAATTGTTTTCTCTTGTTAAAATATCCTTTGGGGTATATTGTTCCCCAAAATGAAA
The DNA here is from genome assembly GCA_018127125.1 of Rhododendron griersonianum. Lineage (NCBI taxonomy): Eukaryota > Viridiplantae > Streptophyta > Magnoliopsida > Ericales > Ericaceae > Rhododendron > Rhododendron griersonianum. The sequence continues at coordinate 38,208,330 of CM030795.1, read as the reverse complement.
GGTTGGGTATTACATTGCTACCTCGTGCAAAACTTCAGATGGTCTTTTTTGGGGTGAAAAGAAACTTCTGATGTTTGATACATGAAACTTGAAATTTTTTTTTGTATAACTGGTGAAAACCTACTGAAACTAACTTAATATTGTTGCGTTTTTAATTGAAAAGGTCTCTTTTCTTTAATTCCCTTTGCATACTATGATTGTGTTATTGATTACCACGGACGTGGTGCAGGGGAGCTGATCCACAAGCTCTTGATAGAGAAGGTAAAACCCCTCTTCAGCTTGTCTCAGAAACCAGTGACGATGTTGAGCTCCTCGCGCTTTTAAAAAACCGGAACAGGTAGCAATTTTGAATGAGATCACTAGGAAGGCAGACCATAAAGAAGTCTCGGACACGAATGGAAGATTGGGTATCACACACTGAACACCCCAATAGAAGGGCCAATATTAGTTTCGGATTCAGATGACTTTGGCGAGTTCGTACATCTTCCAATTCCAACTTCCCAAATTTTCCTCCGCATTTAGAGCTTCGGCGGGCCTATTGTAGTGTACTTTGTCTTCAATTGTCCTGTATTTCCGTTGTAATTGTATTGATTTCTTTTTCCGGTGAGAGTTTCTGGGAGGTTTCAGAATTAGGTTTTTTTCCGTGATTGTACACATTCCTCGGCTATTTAAATCTGAGGATGGGGAGCTGCACATGGATTTTGAATCCCATGAAAGTAGGAGCCAGATTTCTTAAGTTTGATTGTAATTAGCTCTAAGGCGGTCTATCATTTGATACTGAAGATATCATTGCACGGATAGATATACCTCGATTTGTTGGCTGTTATAGTTACGAACAACTATGATCTACTGGAATTTAGGCTCGGAATGAGCAGGAGATATAATACGAACGAATTGCAGTTACGAATACACATTACCTGAGCCAATCTCTTGTTTAATCCTAGAAATATAAGCATTCTATGCCATATGGTGCTCTCTTTGAAATGGGAAGAACCTACTCTTGCTTAGATCTCAAAGGAAGGGGAATTCCCAACAGCCCTGTATAGGCTTTGATAAATCCATTGAAACGCCAATATTATTTCAAATTGCTGCACATAATATAAAAACAATTTCACTGCAAATAGTGAATCATCAAAAATAAAAGGGAGCCATGGCTAGCAACTGTGAAACATAAATCAAAAATTGCAATTACACCTGTGAATATGAGCAAAATTGCCTTGCGCTGAAGTTGAAGAAGCATTAATCAAGTTCAGTCTGAGTGGCGCTGCTGCATATGTGATTGCTACCACTTTTACTTGGCAAACCCATTTTGTGAACTCAAGTCCACTCAGGTCAGCATCAGTAATTGATTCCATGGGTATTCCAATACATAAGAGAATGGAATGCCCATGGAATACATCTGGAACCATGCCCCTTGTTGCTCTCGTAGCAAACTAGGCCTAGTTTGCTGAAAAAGTTTCATATGACCATGCCCTTGTTGCTCTCGTAGCAAGAGCAGCTGTTCTTCTTCAGCAAACCAGGCCTCCACCTGATATGAAACTTTTTCCTACAGCTTGCTACGAGAGATTACCGACACTTTCATGGTTTCCAGTCTTCCGACATTCATTCAGAAAGTCGCTTAAACTTGTGGAATCCGGAACCCACTTGAATCTCACCAAAATTTCCATAGCCCTAGCTGCTTTCTCCTCATCTCCTGCTTCTTGAATCCCGCTGACCAGATTTCCACATGTAGCAAGACTTAACATAAGGCCTTGCTTTCCCATCTTATCAAGCAAGACCAATACATAGCCAAATTCTCCCTTTCTGCACAAGGAATCTAGGAATGCTTCATTCACAGAACTTTTTAACACCACACGACTCGTACCATTGTTCAATAGGTCATCCAAGAGGTTAAATGCTTTCTCCAAGTTACCGTCTTCATAGTAAGCGTCAATCATTATCCCGTATGCCACTTCATCAGGATCGATACCCTTTGCCACCAACTCCTCAAAAAGTGGAAACATCTTTGATCTGTGCCCAACTGTTTTGTAGCCATTCAAAAGCGAGGTATAAGTTACAATAGTCGGCGTCAGATCCCTCTTTTGCATCTCCAAGAAAAGCTCTTCTGCTGCTTCCATCAACCCTCTTTTGCAGAGACTATCAATCAAAGTAGTAAAGGTCACATGATCGGGAATGACCTGGTTATCAATCATTTCTCTCACCAACTGTCTTGCTTCACTCAATTTACCTAACTTGCAAAACCCATCAACCAAAGTGTTGAAAGTGACTGTGGAAGCAATACCCATTTGCTTCATTTCTTCAAATAATGACAAGGCCTTCTCTGTATTTCCTTCTTTGCAGCACCCGTTCACTAGGGCATTGTACACAAAACAATCTGGCGGGACCCCTCTCGATGGCATCTCATCAAATAACTGAAATGCCTCACCTAGATTACCAGATTTGCAGTATCCATCTATAATCGTGGCATAAGTCACACCATTGAGTTCCAAACCCTTTTCAGAGAGTCCATCAAATAGTTCCCTAGCTCTCTTCAGGTCACCTTGCTTGCAAAGTCCATCAATCAATGCATTATAAGTAACGATGTTTGGATTAATACCTTTGTGACACATACTATCGCGAAGTTTGAAAGCTTCTGTCATTTCACCTTGCTTACAGAAGCCGGAAATGAGACAGCTATAAGTGAAAACATCTGGAACCATGCCGTTGTTGCAGAGTTCAGAGAAAACAAACATAGCCTCTTGCAATTTTCCATTGCTTGAGAGGCCATGGATCAGCACACTATATGTTTGCACATCTGGCATCACTCCTCTTCCAACCATACTCCTGAATTTTTCAAGGGCTCCCTCTATGTCCCCCACACTGCAATACCCATTAATCAAGAAGGTATAAACTACACCATTTGGCTTGATACCACAACCAAGCATCTCACCGAAATACCTGTCTGCCTCTAGCATTTCCCCCACTTTACTATATCCAGAAATCAAAGCCCCATAAGTATACACATCTGGTTTTAATCCCCTTTCCACCATTTCCCGTAAATAAGTCCTCGCCTCTTCCACCCTTTTTGCTTTAGAGAGGCCCATTATAAGAGAATTGTAGAAGAATGTGTCCGGAGGAATCCCTTTCTCCTTCATCCCCTTCAGAATCTCTGTTACCTCATCAAGTTTACCTCCTTGCACATGACCTTGTACAAGAATTGTGTAGATAACTACATTTGGTTTTAAACCTCTGGCAATCATTTTTTCAAAAACTAAATTAGCCCTTTGTAGATCTCCACACTGGCATAGCCCATCAATTATTGCACAAAAAGTGTAAAGTGAAGGTTGCAAGTTCCTCTCCTTCATTTCTTCCAGCAGTTCAGAAGCCTTATCCATCTTTTTCTCCCGATTATACCCCTTGATTAAAGATGTATAAGTGTCGGTATCTGGATTTACTTCCGCCGCGATCATCTCACTCAAAAGATCTTTCGCCTTCTCCATCTGACCCACCTTACAAAGCCCATTAACGATGGCATTGTAAGTTATACAATTCAACTTTATCCCACGTGAAACCATCTCATCCTTTATTCTAAAAGCCTCTTCCATATCCCCTTCTTTGATGAACCCATCCATCAAAGCAGTATACGCAACATGGTCAGCTTTTAGACCCACATTGGACATTTCTCCGAGTATAGATTTCGCCTCTTCTGATCTCTTCTGTTTGCAAAACCCATCAATAAGTATTGAGTAAGTATAGCCATCAGGAGCCAAACCCTTCTCAATCATCGACTGTTTTAGCTCTAATGCTTCATCAACAAGGCCATTTTTGCACAGCCCTCCAATAGTCACATTATACGTAAACAAATTAGGACTACAACCCTTCTCTTCCATTTCCAGAAGGACCCTTTTCCCCACCTCCGCATTCCCAACCTTACAATGAGCCCTAATCAGATTAGAATAACTATAAACATCTAGTTTAATCCTAGCCTCTACCATTGCATCAAAAACCCTCCAAAAAAGTTCCATTTTACTGCACTTCAACAAGTCTTTTAACAAAGTATTCAAGCAAACTAAACTAGGTAAAAAGTCACCATTTTTAACAGCTAAAATCACAGAAGCAGCTTCATTCAATTTCCCTCTCCTCTTATAGACATTAATCAGCATATCCAAAACCTCGTGATTACTTCTAGACACCTCACAATCTCTACAACAACTAACAATCGAATCGACAACCACTGAAACAGACGAACGGGTTTCGATCATTCTGTCTAAAACCCAATGGGCATGAGCAAACTGGTTCGATTTACACAACACCACAGCAAGAATTGAGAAAGAATTCAAATTTTGAGGGGTACCCATTTGAGTGGTGGACCAGTTGAAGAAGCTGAGGAGGCGTTTGGAGTCGATGGACTTGTTTTGGTGAAGAACGGATCGGATCACATCTGGGTTTAGGGTTTTGGAGAGGTGGGATGAGTCCAAGCGGAACTCCCAGTTGTTGTGCTTGAGAATGGCTGTGATTTGTTGGGCGGTGGTGTCCTTGTTTTGGTTGGGGCTTTGTGAGCAGTGGAAGCGATTTGGTGTGAGAGAAACCGGTGTTGTATGCCTGATGAACTTTCTATGTGAAATCAAGGACTTCATTTTTCTGCTGTGTGTTTCAAGTTTCAACTCATGGATTGTGTGTGTGTGTGTGAGAGAGAGAGAGAGAGAGAGAGAGAGAGAGAGAGAGAGATGGAGGTCCTTCAATTTCACTTCCTTCACTGCAGGAGAGAGGAGGGGTGCGAAGAAGAAGGAAAGTTAACAAAACCACCCCCAAGGTTTCTGTAAATAATATATTGCACCCTCGCGTTTGAGAAATTACCAATTATTCCTGTTACATAACAAATTACTCCATGTCATTATGTAGTAGCTAAGAAATTCGTCGGAATTTGTATGACCATCAAATCCTAATTATAATGAACCATACTATCTTTTTTGTAACTTGTGAAAGGCAGTAAAAGTGTGAAAGTAGTCTTTCACAAGCTACAAAAAGACAATTGGTTTGCTGCAATTAGAATTTGATGATGTCCGACAGATTTCGTCGATTTTTCTGGCGTCTACATCATTCATGGCAATGGAGTAATTTGTTATGCAATAGAGAATGTTTTATAATTCTCCATACATAAGAGGGAAATTTGCAATTTCTAGAAACCTTGGAATGATTTTGGTAGTTTTCCAACAAAAAAAAAATTGGTGCGAAAAAAAAAAAAACCCTTCCAGTCTAACGTGATTTTTTTTTCTCACTGGATAAATTTCTAGTTTACTCTCAAGGGGTACCACTACGGCATACGGATGGGATAAGTCTAAAGAGCATTGCTCTCGGCGAGAAATGAACCATCACCTTTCATGTGACAGAGGTGAAGAAGTGTCATTGGACTACAAGCATATTGACGAACTAACGTGATTGAAAGAAGTGAATAAACGGACAACAAACCGGTTGGTTTAATGGGTCGATGTTGTAAATTTCTCTCCAAATGCTTGGATTTAAGTTCTTAACTTCTAATACTAGTTGTTTGGTGGATTTAAAATATAGTCTTTACACTCTTAAGTCGTAACACGTGATAAGATCTCAGCCTTTTTATGCGCAGATTCGGATATAGATTGTTCGAAACCATTTGATGCACACTGGTTGCACGAAATAATAGAGGGTTCACGTGCATCAAACGATTCTGAACACATCTTTGCGAATGATTTGTTGGACAACAATTGTTTCTGAAAATATTTGAAGTAGTTTATCTGCATATTCATTATTCTTATTACACGCAAATAAATAAAGAAAATTAAAGATGTCTATAAATAATGGTTATGTATTTCTTCTCACTTTATATATATGAAAACCAGAGAGAAGAAAGAAAATAGTAACTATTTTCCCAAAAAAAAGTCGTAAATATAGTGTTAATGTTAGGGGTGAAAAACGAACCAGTCAAACCAAACCAAGAGAAAAAGTCGAACTAAACCAGTGATTTGGTTTGGTTTTTAGAGATAAAACAGTCTGTTCCAGTTATGATTTGTAGCCAAACCAAAGAAAATCGGTCGAGACCGATTTGCCACCATAATAAACCGGATAAGACCAGAGATCGAGATATGTACATAACAATAAAATAGATATTAGATAATGTTTGGAGTTTTTTTTAATGTTTTCTTAACATTTAGTGGATTAGTGTTGTTTAATTCTACAAAAAAAAAAAACAATTATTTGGCTTTTAAAGTTGTTTTGATACTCTTTTTTTTTTCCTTCTAATGGTTGTCTGTAGATGTTCTTGCTTTTGCTTTTGCTTTTGCTTTTGCTTCTGCTTCGTGCTCGTTACTATTTTGATTTCAAAATTATTTAGTTTATATATACTGCTCTAAAGTAACTTGTGTTTTTGCTCCAAACTGGAAAGTCGAAATAAATTGGTCAAACCGAACCACTAAGTATTTGATTTGATTTGGTTGGTTTTGTGAAGCACGGTGTTGCGCATAGCACCATCCCCAATTCGTTTGTGAAATGTTCGGTTTGGTTTCAAAAAATGTTCAGAAACGGAATCATTTACCTCCCTAGTTATTGTGCGTTTGCACCTTGTGGGAAGGAAGCAAAATTAGTATTATAGGGGGCCTTTGGTAACTTTTTTGTTTTCAGTTTTTTGTTTTTATTTTTACTTTTTTGAAAACTAATGAAGAAAACTTATTTGATAACAAGTTTCTACTATTTTGTTTTTCAAAAACTTTTTTATAGTTTTTGTAAGCTATGGAAACTACAAAAGGTATTTCCCCCAGTTTTTTTTTTTTTTTGACAAACACAAATATTCCCAAACATGTTTCTTGTTTTTGTTTTTATGAAAACATAAACCTGTTTCTACTTTTAGTTTCTTAAAAACAAAAAACTGAAAAGGTTACCAAACGCCCCCATAGAGTTTTACTACTTTTTAGGGCTTTTTTTGGGCTAAATAATCCATTTGGATTATTTTTGTCCTTATTCAAATTTTATCGTATCTGTTAAAAAAATTTGGATTTCGATCGTATTTTTTTACTTTTTAGATTTCTCATCATGACGAAGCAATAATCCACAAAAAAAAATGAAGAAAAACTAACAAATACAAAAAAAATAAAAAAATTGAATAAGGACCAAAAAAAAATAATCTAAACAAATTATTTAGCCGAAACGACCCTTAATTACCTTTGTTAGGCATTGTGAAAAAAGGGGAATATTTTTTTTAAAAACGACTGTCCCTTGTTTAATTTTTTAAAAAAAAAATGGAAGAAAGCAGAAATTAAATCAAGGAGAGAAAGGGACCTAGCTCGTTACCAAAACGGGGGCCCAAGATCCGAATTCTTAACGGGCTGTGAGCCCATTACATTCCAAATCTGACAGAGAATTGGAGGCCCAGTCATGAACGATTTATTCAGCTGCTTTAAACATAGGGTCAGGATCAAGACCGAGTTCAGGCCCACGGTCGAAGCCCAAAACAAGGCCTGTTTTCTAACTATCATAGCTTCATACTAGAAACACGTTTTCAAACGATAGGATGTTATCATGTTGGTATTTTTTATACTACTACGAGAGCTAACTTCATGTTCATAAGAGTACTCGAACTCTAGACCTCACACTGATCTAAAAGAGCATCACACGACTATTGGGATGTGCTGTCCACCGACCTCATTTATTAGTTACACAAATTTTAGTACCATAAATGTGAATGATGTACTGCGACTCATCATGGACCAATAAAATTCACTATCATGCTGGGTATCAAAATGATGGGGTCACGCGTGCTATAAGATGAAAGGCGAACATACGACACGCACACATATATGCATGTTTGCATACATATAGATTATACAAAAAAAAACAAAAAAAACATTCAAAACCATGTTATCGTGATATATATCTTTCAAAGTACGAGTCCTAGCTGGCTAAGGGTTGTCATTTCGTGTGAAATGCGAAAGATCTTGAAATACCACGCCACTCTTCCGAAACAGAACTACGGTATATACCCAAATGTGATCACCATATATTAGTTATCTTTTTTTTTCTTCTCTCAAGTCCTACAAATTGACCAAACTTCCATTTTTCCCAGTAGCAAAGGAATGGTAGCTGGCTGAGGTAAGAACATGGAACTGTGTATGGCCCTTTCTCTTCTCTAGGAAGGTGCATGTATGAGCCCCAATATTCTTCTGAGTTGTGTCAAAAAAGGACTATGGGGGTGTCCATGTTTTTTGGCGCACACAAGTGTGATCTCTATGTAACTTTCATCATTGTACCCTACAGCCAATAATATTACTCCACCTATCCATTGTTGTGAGGGTGACAGACAATACATACTTCTTAGGTTTATTTATTTATGGACCCTTTGGTAGATGGCTAAATTTAACTCCGGCCCCTTTCAAAATGCTAGACTACAAAAAACCACTCTTATTTTCCTCGCTTGGTTTAATTTCCCGTATGGTTATGCGAGAGGAGGCAGCGTTTGATCTTAAAATGAAATACTAATTATGAGATACTTCTCTAGCTAGGCGTGTTTGGTGGCGACAGAACAGGGCCGGGCTTGTTTCTGCTCGTAGAGAGGAGTATTTACCCTTACGTTAACGTGACTAAAGTGGAGGAATTTTTTTTTAAAGTTCTCACAGCTAGGGCACGCTTTGTAGTGCCGAGTGATACGTACCTAACACCAGTTAGCAGCTGTTATGTCTCTTATTGTAGGGTAGAAAAACAACTTAAAAGCGATAGACGACCCTGCTCTATAAACAAATCAGATTTAAGATGGGTTAAGTATATACTACTCCCTTCGTCCCTTTATTACAGTCCAGTATTCCATTTTGGGCTGTCCCTTAATAAGTGTTCATTTTGTAAAGTTAGTGGGTAAAAGTTGGTGAATTGTCTATTTTGTCCCTAAAAGTAGATTCCATTTTGAAAAGTTAGTGAGTAAAAGTGTAATGATGATGGGTAAGAAGGGAAAGTGGAGGAAAAAGTTGATGTGAAAGGTATAATGATGATGTCTTTTTAATAAGTTGGAATTACGAAGTATGACATATAAAAAGGGACGGAGGGAGTGCCACTTAGCAAATACTTTATCATCGTGCAAAAATTGCTCAACTTGGAGACCATATCGCTCGTTAATCAAATTCAGTGCCCGAACTTGAGTTTTACCGTTACAAGATGCAGTATAGAGCGTGCAAACTAGTCTGGACCCCTTCCTAATCCGACAAATATTCAGTACTATCACCTTCGCCTATTCTCTTCCTCATTGGAACAAAGAGAGAGTAGTTAAATTAGGGAAAGCAATGAACCACATTCTAGTTTAGTGCCCAAATTATAAAAAATAGCTACTAAATTGGCAAAGAGTAGTGGATTCATGACCTGTGAATGGTGATATGAGAAGGGTAGCTACTGGCTAGCTTGCCCACATGCATGTATATATATCTGCTATATATATGAAAGGTATAGTGGAGTGTTTTTGTTTCCCAATATTGTATACATTAGTCGGGCTTTGTGGGGGTGTTAGAGTTAGCAAATAGGGTCGAGAGGTTATCCATAACCCTAGCCCCCAAAGTCCTGTCCCTCGTAGGACTTAAACCTTGGTCACCACGGAAGGAGGAAAATGAGTTACCAACTTCACTAAAAGTGGTTCTCGGTATAGTGGAGTTAACTGCAGCAACCGCCAACCATTGCTAAGATTTGTCATATGTTTTGCTAATTTCTCGCGGGCACCCTTAAAATCACATTCTGCACACATTGAACAGTTCCGATCATAAAAATTTGATCGGGAACTATGAGATTGAGATTTGGGGTGTTTTTTTAGGTGTTTATTTGGGTGTCTCTTGAACCGTCCCGTATATAAGTGATTGGAAAAGTCATGCCTGTGAACTCAAAGGTAGAGTGACTGCAAAATGGGGCATCTCCCTGCCATTTACCATATGGGTATCAACAGCTTTTCAGCGACACAGAGCCACAGAGGGATGCATATGGTTTCGTGGGAAAATTATTACTACTTTTTTCTCGGAGCACCACCACTTGGTGCCCGGGGGACCTTCTCCGTCGCACATTGGTGTATATGGACTCCGCAACGGAGTGTGTAGCTCGATCTCATACCGCCACAGAGTGTGTAGCTCGATCTCATTCCGCCACAGAGTGTGTAGCTCAATCTCATACCAATTTGCGATGGAGAAGGCCCTTAGAAGACCACGTGACGGTGATCCAGAAACACTGAAGGATCACTCGTTTCGTGGTCACACCTTGATCCCCTGCCTTTTCAAAAAGAGCCAATTTAATTTCACTACCGTTTTCATTTTGTGGTCCAGTCGAAACTGTACGGAGTACTAGAACTATTACACCTGTATTATATGGTCCCGTAGTGCTAGTGTTTGATCGAAATACTCCAAAAGAACAATGCCTTGTACTCATTTTCATGGTTTCTTTCGGTACAACAAGACGTTTGGAGCAGTTTACACACACCTGAACTAATTCCGAGACTTTGAAAGTAATGTTACCGAAGTTTTTTGATGCTTCAACAAGTAAGCCCTTACTCAAACCAACCTTTTGAGTTGATTCATTGTCTTTGTTTGGAAACCCAAGCCAGGTGTGATTCAAATGTTGAACAACGATGCTATTATTAACGTTTAAATTTGATCATCATACTATTTTTGTTATTGTGATGAATTTTGAGTTTTTTTTTTGTAAACATTGGGTCAAATTATTAGAGTCGGTTGAGAGAAATTTTTATTTTCCGGCAAAAGTAACAATTTTATTAAGAGGGAGAGGAAATTCCAACCAAGGGTTAGAAAATACAACCAGATAGGACAAAGCCCATTTCACCTGATGGCCTAAAAGTCCAGATATTACAAATAAAGTCCAACAACAACAGATGGCCGAAAGCCCAAATCTTACAATTAAGCACTAGAAAAGAAAGGGGAAAATGACGGCTCAGGGCGTGTTTTGATAATTAATACCTGTCAAGGATATGCTGAGAACATTTGTTAATGCTGAAAATGTCCTTGATGGATATTAATTATCAAAACACGTTATTGACCGTCATTTTTCCGAAAAAAAACCTCCTAACCCACCAAAGTGGGCTAGGCCCAGCCCAAGAAAACCCAAACCTAACCCAATTGAGAGAATATTTTCAACTTTTTCTTTTTAACTATTTTCAATCACATGCCATATATATAAACCACTACATCCAGATTCGATCTTGGTTCGAAATTTGATTTGGCTTCTTGTACCGGGAATGGTGTCACTCACTATTATGGGTTGACAAAATTAGCCAATAGTAGAATAGAAGAAGGCGGTTGATTTTGTCACTCCATTTTTTGTTAACGCTACTCTCCTGTAAGTGTATTTTTAATGCAAAAATACTCTTGCAAGGGAGTGCCGTTAACAAAAAAAGGGAGTGGTAAAATCATTTCCCTAGAAGAATGGAGAAATTGCCTATAATTATGGTCTGGATTGGAGAGAAATTTTTCCCACGTGGTACCCACTCGGCACATCCGAGCCGCCCAATACATTTTTGGACGGCTCGGATTAAAACCCTCTTTCTCCTCGCACCCCAACACTTTCTCTCTCTCTAAATTCGAGCCGTCCAAAAACACAATGGACGGTTCGGATGCGCCGAGCGGACACCACGTGATACCCACCCGGCACTGAAAATTTGTCCCTGGACTAGAGGCCCAGTGCAGGGCCTAGTAAATGATCAATGAATTCACAAACAAGCTTGGCCCCTCTTTACCCCGTGGAAAAATAAAGTCCTATTTACCCAAATTTGTCTGTATCGATGTATTTTTTTACCATTGGATCACGTGAGAATTTCGAGAGAAGATTCAATGTCCGAAAATGCATCAGAACACTGATACTGACAAAAATTGGTCGAGAAGATTTTAAGTTCCTTTTATAGGGACCGTTACGATCTCTTCTAATTTTGACACTTGATTGAAACTTAATAGAAAGAAAAAGATTTGACTCTTGAATCTGATCAATAACGCGTTAATTAGTTTTTGAACTCGCTAGAAGGTAACTTGTCGAGCGCTCATTGGCGCAAATACTACTTGCTAATCATCATTAGAGAAGGGCTATCTGGTGTCATTACCTACCAAAACTTCCATTATGTAAGAGATTAGATGGGGGGCGGCGCAATTAGAATTTAACAAAAGCCTAATCAATGGCGGACACAGAAACTTCATAAAATTTTACGACCTCGGAGGAACTATGGTTAAAAAAAATCAATTTTGAAAGGACTAAATTAAAACATTGGCAAGATTTTAATGGGACCAATATTCTCTGTCTTATTGCTAGTATATATATATATATATATATACCAATGTATGCATGAGAAAAATGAAGTTGTCCAAGAGTTTGGGGGTAGTGTGGCCCACCTCACACTTCTCCTCTCCCCCGAGAAATTTTTGGGTGCAAATAGGGTATTGCTGATGTGGCATTTGTGCAGCGCATTCGGGTCGTCCAAAAATGCAACTGATGGTCCGGATACAAAGGTACATAACGAATTTTAGAAAAAGGGAAAAGAAAATGAAAAGGCTATTTCGATCCGGACTGTCGGTTGCTCGGCTTGGACGGCTCAGATGCGCTGCACGGGTACCATGTGGTACCCAATTTGCAACCAAAAATTTCTCCCTGCCCACACCCATCCCGGAGCCTAATGCTTTATTTGCTTTTCTGATGTCAAGGAGCAGGAGAATTACATTCGAAGAGTTACTACTACAAGACATTATATCAATTATACAGATCAACACATAAAAACTTATTATGAAATATATGGCCAGATACACTGCACTCAAAATTCCTCAGATGAAGCATACTTCTTATCAAAGTCAAAATTGTATGTACATTGTTTTATCTATCCCATAAATAGCAAATTTTAACATTATCTTACTTACCCTTTTGACATTGAGATTTTCCCATTGTCAAAGGTGGGTGAAACACAGCCACATGAAGCAGTCATGGATGGCCATGATAAATTAAACTAAATGATCATCACAAAAACTGAGGACACCTAGACATGGCCCCTTCGTTAAAAATCAATGGAATGACATAAGCTTTGTGTCCTGGCACATATGTTAAGCTTATCTTTCCACAAGATTGTTAGCCTTTGGCCCATGATTTGCTGAATGGCTTTAGCTTTGGTCTTGTGTGTAGAGTACAAGGAAGTAATACCCACATGATTACTCATATTATAAAATCATCTATACATACTTGAGAGAGAGAGAGAGAGAGAGAGAGAGAGAGAGGGGGTATTGTGTTTATGGTCATTCTCTTTGAATGGGTAAACTCCTCAACCACTAAAGCATAAACAAAAGATTTTTGACAAAGAGGAAGTAGACACATGGAAAATGTGACACTTGGGCACATGTGTTGTGTTTGTACAAGAAAGTATAGAATTCTGGATATATATGGATTAAAGCATGCCTCATGACCTCATTTTCCTCCCTATTGCTTAACAAACCTTTTTTTGAGTTTTATCCCACACCTCATGCCATGCTTCTTTTCCTTTTTTTTTTTTCCTTTTTTGGTAATGGAAGGTGTCTCAGGCCAGTTTGCGCGCACCTCGAACTAATATCTACAGCCCCTCCCACAGCCGTTTCACACGCTTACACGTGGAGGTGAGATGGCCCCAAGAGTTATTGACAAGAAGAATCGAACCCGAAAACTTAGGATGGAACAAACACCCAAATCTCAGGCCAAGACTACTCGACACTTTCTTTTCCATTTCTTTATTCAACACCTCCTTTTTGAGTGCCTATGTCTCCTCTCTTGACTAACTATTCTGTCTGAACCCATTAACTCAAGATTGTTGCTTGCTCATGTCATACTTAACAGGATCCACTCATACTTTTAATTACCCAAAGTTTAATTAATTAATTCTGTTATGGGGGGACAGATTCCTCGAAGCATGTCTCCTATTTAAAAGGAGCTCATATTTTTACTTATCCAAAGAATATTTCTATTATGCGGGGATAGATTTCTCGAATTCAATCTCTTCGACGACGTTGGTAATTAACTGGTTTAGGATCTGTTTGTGCCGCTAAGTCTTTTCCCTCAGTACCCTTGGATATTTCTAAGGGAAAATGACGGCCAATGACGTGTTTTTTATAATTAATACCCACCAAAAACATTTTCAGCATTAATATATATTCTCAGTATGTCTTTGGCGGGTAGTATTAATTATCAAAATACGTCATGGCTGTCGTTTTCCCTATTTCTAACTAACCTGGTTTGAAACACAAGATGCCCTAGTTGGTCCCAACCCATTTACTTGTATTAGGGTACTTTCATTTACTACTCGTATACTTTAGTTTTATGCTGAAACTATACTGATTGAATCCTGGCCTTAGAGCATCTCCAATCCAATACTCCATTTTTTCCTTCATTTCTTCATTAGAGAGTATCAAAATAATATATTTTATTGCAAAAATGATTTTGGAGGAGATCTAACTCCAACCCAATACTCTATTTCTACTTCTATTTCTTTAAAAACTCATCCCAAATCTCAAACTTCCCCACTTTCCCTCCAAAACTCAGATTTTCATTTTTCTAACTTCATTAAAAAAAATACTCAATATGGGTCTTATTTTGAAGATATTGTACTTATCTTTTGATTGGTACCAATTTTATAAAGGATTAGTGTATCAAAACTAATTTGATGAACAAAATGGGATTTGGTGAGGGTGAATAGTGAAATGGAGGAGATCCTCCATTTTTTTCTCCATCCTCCATATTTGGAGTACCAAACTTGATCCTCTCAAATGGAGGAGAAAATAGAGGATGGGTTGGAATGGTATTTCCTCCAAAAATGATCCTCTCAAATGGAGAAATAGAGGAATGGAGGATGCATTGGAGATGCTCTTATAATCGCCAGGAATGAAAGCGACGAGAATCAAGGTTTTTTTTTAAAACAGCGAAAAATAAATTTTATTAACTTTTGAAATTGTTACAAAGATTAATGGGACAAGGATAGCGACAACATAGTGCCCAATCCGAAGACCCAAGCGGGTGCCGAGCGGCATCCGGCCATTCATCTCGGCACGGACGGCTCAAATTGAATCTGAACGCATACAGATTTGAACCGTCCATTGCTCGGTCAAGATCCGAACCGTCGATTGTCAAGATGAACGGCCAGATCGGTCGCTCGGCACCTGCTTGGCAGGGGTGCTTGGCAGCATCCCCATTCCAGAAAACAAATCCACTAGAAATACTACTACAAGTAACGCTATTTAATGTTGGGAAAATGACGGTCAAGGACGTGTTTTGATAATTAATATTCGCCAAAGATATTTTCAGTATTAACAAATGTTCTTAGCTTGTCCTTGGCGGGTATTAATTATCAAAACACATCCTGGGCCGTCATTTTCCCTTTAATGTTCCAGTTTATGAGGTCTTGTGGTTGGACTAAAAAGGGACAAAAACCTAATATTCTGAAACGGACGGCTTTAGAATTTTCTTTTCCACTTTGAACAGGTGTTGGATGGTTGATTATGGTGTCAAACATAACTGGTTCAGGTAACTTAATCATTTAAGAAAACTATGAACTCGAATAAAAATAAGGACCGAGAAAATAACGAACTCGAACGATTCAGATCGTCAAGCGAAAACGGAGCTGAGTCATAGTATTTTGGGAAAATGACGACTCAGGACGTGTTTTGATAATTAATACTCGCCAAGGACAAACTAAGAACATTTGTTAATGCTGAAAATGTCCTTGGCGGGTATTAATTAATAAAACACATTATTGGCCGTCATTTTCCCTAGTATTTTAGATGATATGGGAATCACGTGATAGGAATACCCACCTCCTAATAACAATAACAAGCATCCAATAACTAGCTAGGGGCGGCACACCATACCAATAAAAAATTAAAAGGAATCCCTTAAGATAATTATAGGTGATTAAATTAACAAATGGGTTTTCTTTAATTTATGCAAATCATATAATGTAGGATACTGATCCCGGATTGCCCATTTGAGAGGGAAGATAGTGTAAAAGATTCCTCTTTGACTAAATGGAGAATACCAAGGATTTTTAGACTTAAACATTACAATTAGTGCATGTACTTAATTAATTAAGTACACAAAAATTAATTAAGTGTTGTATAATCTCATGTAAGGGATATGGAAACTGGTACCCTTTTCCCTTGACCAGGAGGTAGATGGGGAAGGTGGGATCAATTTATGATAATTGGGATCGAATACTAAGATATGATGATATGATTTTGATACGCCTTTGACTATCAACACATTTACTTTTGAGGTTATGACTATTTTCACCTTGGGAAAGATGTTACGATACGTATTTTATTTACGTGTGTACGAACTCACCATCTTAAAAATCGACCTAAATTCATAATTTCTGCACGAAAATTCGTATTCTACAACATTTGTAGATATATTCGTAACATCAATTAAAATCAATTTTGAATTCACTACGTTTGTATGTTATGAATTTTTGCCTCGATGTTATGGTTTTTTGATTAAGAATTTCTGGCTAGATGTTATGAGTCTAAATACAATTATTATCAATTCGAGGCGATTCAATGGAGTGTGTTGTACACACCTGATAGGAGTGCGTAAATTAGCACTTTTCGAAGAAAAATAATTATGTTCTGGATCTGAGGTTAGCTCAACTGAAACAATTAATAAACTTTATTATTGAAACCAACCAAATAAAAAGATGAAAATATAAATATATTTTTAATGAGTGAACCCAATCAGAATTGATTGTAGATAGGTCTCATATCGCTACGGATGTAGACCAATCAAGATTCCCCATCTAAAAAGATCAAGAACCTCCTTATGACTAGGGTATATTCAACCAAATTGAGAATAGGAGTAGACCCAATAAGTTTTTTTGGTCAAATTGTGATATTTTGCACATTTTTTGTGAGGTAAGTGGTAACACAAAAGAGGACTAAAAACGAAACCCAGTTGTTCATGAGGTCGGCTTTTTAAGAAGCAAAGGAGAGTCATCTGGGTCCCAGCCCTCTTGGCATGGAATCCTCCAAAGCCTTTCATGGACCATGACCTCCATTTTTCATTTTCTTCCTGCACTGACCTCCATTTTCATTTGATTCAAACAAATGTGTGAAGGTCCCCCAGTACCACTTTAACGACTGAAATGTCCGGGTCAATTTATGCACATCTTGTCCCAGACCCCAGTTTCGAAAAATTATTGTATGTACTTTTCTTGGGTAACATACCACGAGCACTTAATAAGTTGTCTCGCACAACCCCATTGGTGAACATTTTTCGTCTACTTTGGTGATCAAAATTAGTATTTATGTTTTAAAGTCGGAAAGAGGATATTAACAAATATCAAAATCAGGTTGTTCGGATACCGATGAAATACATGAGTGGATACGCATTGAGATAAATGGGTTTCGATCTAGCATGTCAAATCTTATTTTATAAGATAAGTGCGACCCGAAATAGTATTGGTCAATATCTCAGAATGAATTTTTTTTCCTGTACATAAATTCTTATCGACGAGTTTTATAAATGAGCGTTTTCGATCATCAAATTAATAGACTCAGACACAAATTCTGAGATAAATCCAACAGCACAGTTTTCATATTTGAGGTGGAGTGGATCATAATCCAAACTAATAAAACCCTTAAGGTGGGTTTTCATACTCTTAATTAAAATATCAAGTTATCACCTCAATGATTAAGACTTTTTAATCTATATTTAATCAATGTGGAAGTTATGGACATTAGATTAGCAGGGGGTAGGGGAGCACTGCGCACACCCTGTCCTTTTCTACCCCACACCCCCACAATTGCTTGCTTCTGCCCCCCCTATCCCCACCCACAGCCCATTAAATTATCCTTAAATTAAATTCATTACTAACTATTGCAAAATGGTGATTAGTGCAAGATGTCACTACCCTAATTGAGGATTTATTTAACACTCCACACCCTGTCCTTTACCTCCTTAGATTTGGTCTCAAGCTGCTATTTTATTGGATACACGATTGCTTGCTTTGGCGTCCTTGTCCTCACACACGGATACACGTCAGATATGTTAGTTTGACATGACTAATGTAAAACGGCATGTATTATTTTATAAAATATGTGATCGAATCGGACTAATAGTGGTTGATTAATAGTATCGCACCGTCATGGTATTTGACATCTTGACATTTTTTAGATTGTATATATATCTCATGTACATATCATATATATATATATATATATATATATATATATATATAGTCCAATCGTATACTCATATTCAGTCAAATAAAAGGGCCTATAGGGACTGGCGCCGTCCAAATACATCCAATAATCATTGGCTCCTTCTCATATTATAGCAACTATAAACAAAAAATGAATATCGACATGATATCACGATTAAAAAGTTAACCTCCACGCACTCGTAGACGGATACACTTTGCTTGCGTGGTATATTTTACCTCGCATGCATAGGACAAACCTTTATGTACACGTAACTAATGATAATTAGGTGATGATGATGTGGTAACATTATTTTTACTCAAATAAAATTTCCCTGTATATATTTTGGTTACTTAAGCTAGTCAAGTCGTCTATTTGGTTTTGTTTATTATTGAATTGTTGCAAGTTCATCCAGATCTACCACGGTGATCGAAATGGTTCATATTTGTAAATCATACAATAATACACATTTAATTTATTACTATTATTATTGACCAATGGAAAGATAACAAGACTAAATGATGAACGATTTTATTTATTATTATTGATCAAATGGTAGGATAATGGGATTTAATTTATTATTATTGATCAGTTGTTCGTGTTGTCTAAACGGATCAAATGAGCTCAAAATCACGAAAATATGGATCTTGAGATATATATACTATTATTCTCCTCGCATACGTCGACTAAAAGTCCAAATAAAATAAGCAACTTGTCTAAACCCCGAAAACTATAGACGGATTTTTTAAGCTAGGGAAATCGACCCGTTTAACGTGGTGTCATCCACACTGTGTTTTACTCATTTCCCGTAGCGTTCCAATCTCTTACCTAACCAGAGAGGGGACCCCGTAGCGACATTCCTGATTGAAACGTAACCACAAATTTCACTAACCGCCCAAAAGCTGCCATGGCGTTTTCTGCGTGGCCCACGTGTCTGTGAACGGGAATTGCGAGACACGGGGCATCAAACCATTTGCAGTCTTGGATTTCTATTGTAACGACGTTTGGAGTACTCCGCGGGAAAGCTGTAACATAATTCCCGTTTCAAGTCCGTAAACTGTTGGTCCTCCACAGGCAAGGCTAATAAGGACAAATATTTTAAAGTACTTATACTGTAATTTTAAAAAAATTAATTAGTGTAAAAAAAAAATGGAAAATTACACATAAAGGTTATATATATATATATATATATATATATTTTTATCAGACAAAATGAGAAGATTTTTCATACAAGATCGCAGAACAGAAGAAATACGTTAGAACGTGTTTTCCAGAGTTTATACTGTTCAAAGGCGTAAGTTTAGCTAATTTATTCGTCATAGTTTGAAATTTTATTTTTATTGCAGACACCTTTTAAAGTTGATTATGAGAAGTATCAATTTGATGCTTCTGATTTTTGAGTTAAAGTTTTTGTTTTTAACAAAATCTATAGACTTTTTTTTGTCAAATTCTACTGCTATTTTGTTAACATTTTAAGATCATGTTCTTGAAGCATGATCTCATTTATTCCCTTTACTTTAATTTATGTTCCATTCCATTCCGGGATAAGCGGCCCATACTAATTTAATAAGTGACGTAATCGCCGTCTGACTAATAGGCTCGGACACCGGACCGCCCGTGCCCGATTTATTGGGCAAAATAGTCAAATACAATTAAACAATAACGGTACTCTTGAATCTTCATATTTTATTTTTTAAAATTCTAACGGACTCACGTAATATTTATCCATAGAAGGTGATGAAAACATAGATGTCCGAATGCAGATTTAGATACAAAACAACGCATAGATGTATTTGTAGCCATCTGATTCATGCGAATCTCTAGATATATGGCTATGTCTAAATCACTGATCGAACATATGTGTCCGCTGCTTTATTCTTTATCACAAAATGTAAAGTTCAAAGTCAAGGAGAGAGAGAGAGAGAGAGTGAGGGGATTAGGAGGTAGGCATAAAGATTAATACTCCTGCTAATATGGAGAGAGAGAGAGAGAGAGAGAGAGAGAGAGAGAGAGAGAGAGAGAGAGAGGGGATGTATTTGGTCTGCAGGTTAGGGGTCAGGGTGAGAAAGATTAAGAAGGGAATTGTCCAAAGTGCCAATGGGGAAGGAAGCAGCGGGAGCTTGACCCCACGGGTCTTGGACTTGTGTCCGCTCCGTTGGAGACACCATCCCTCGTGGGACCCCTATCTCTCTCTCTCTCTCTCTTTTCGCGGACTTCATTCTCGAGCCGCACGGTCAAAAAAGAGATCCTCCCCGCGTTCATGCTTTATGGAGTAATTAAGTTCATTCACCTACAAACGTGGAAATTAGTTTCGCAATTGAAGTGAAAACATTAGTTTCTCGAAATACGGTCCCGTTTTCGCTAAACTACAAGTTTTTGGGCTACTACATAGAAGTAACGTTTTTGTTTTGTCCTAATTCAATTTTTTTTTTCACGTTTGTTAGTTTTGCTCCAAAATTTTATGTATTAGTGATTCGGTCTCATGAGAGGAATCGAAAATGTAAAAAATTGGAGTATAATTTGTACAAAATTATAATTTTTATGTAATTTTTTTTTATGAAATTTCCAAGACAAAATCCCAGAAATTGAAAATTATGACGTTCACACAAGTTTTTTTTTTTTTGAAAATTTCCCAAAAAAAATACCCCTAGAAGTCTACTTTTTGGATATTTCATTAAAAAATGGGGAGTGATTTTGCCACTCCTCTTTTCTCTAACAACACTCCCTTTTGTGTCTCTACTAGGTAATTTGTTTTGTGAGAGAAGGGGAGTGTCGTTAGAGAAAATGGGAGTAGAAAAATCAATTCCCTAAAAAACATATGTGATCAAGGGTGATAAAAGTGAAGAATTAAAATAGTATCTTCCAATTATTTTTTTAAAAACAAAAGAAGATGGGAAGACATGGTGGAGAGGATAAAGAACACGATGGAATGATACGTACGCACCGACATGAGGGGATAACCACAAATATTGCAAAGAATATTTATGTAACTGGTTGTTCCAATTGTGAGTTCATACTTCATACTTGGTACTTTTATTTAAAAGCATTCGGTTAAAATATAGACAGAACTAAAATACAACCGTCGTACACGCCAGCCGAGGTGTTCCCTTATGATATGGGGTCCTGTAAAAAAATCAGTTCCAACGGATATCGGTTAATATTATTTTTGGATTCGGTAGTATAAATGTGTAGTGTACGTAGCACTCCTCTGAAATTTGGGTGCTCTTTTGGCTGTTTTGTCCTCGTCAATGCAATAAGAACTTTTGTCAAATATAAATGTGAAACCATCTTTTGGTAATGTGAAACCATCTTGTGCTATGAAATAGGGAAAATGAAGGCCCAGTACATGTTTTGATAATTAATATTACCCGCCAATGACATTTTCAGCATTAACAAATATTTTCAACATGTCCTTAACGGGTATTAATTATCAAAACACGTCGTGAGCTGTCATTTTCCCTTTGAAATACTATGTCATATCTTCTTGCAATTGATGATTTTATTGGATTTTTTTGCTCCTACTAGAAAAACAAAAAAGAATATCCAGTCAACAAGTACCAAAACCTCTTGATCATCTCAATTACATGACTTCCTGCAGGGAAAAAAAATCCTTACTCACGTAATCTTTTAAAATGATTTGCGCTTTTATTCTCAATTCTTGCTTTGTGCTTGCACTCTTAATCATCGTTCCCGTGATTTTCCTAGGTCGGGATGTGTTTCAAATACGTTTTCACTCTCACAGGCAATTAATACTCACATGACTTTGAAGAAAAGAAGGTGGGGGTTAAACGTTTGGTAATCGAAAAGAGACAACACCTACTCTACCCGGTACAAAACACACATGGTAGGGAGAATTATTGATTGCCCTGTGAAATGAACTCTTCCTTTTCCCATGTTTGCTCCAAAATAGCTTCCATATAATCAATGCCTCTTTTTGAGGGATTTGAAAGGTCATCTCACCTAAGAAAATTGAAGCCTCTAGTGAAGAAAGTAATTTTATGAGGTAGAGACCAACAACATTAGTTACCTTACTTTATCCTAATAGCTTTCAATGTTTATCTTTTTTAAGTAGCGAGATGTCTTACTATTGTCACTCTTTTATCGCTTTATCAAATGGGTAACTTTTTGTACGATTGGTTGTCCTATGCAGTTGGCTTTTTCTACTTTTTACCGTTTTATCTTACGGTGACTTTTTGTGTAATTGGTTGTCCTATTAGAGCGAATTTTAGAGAAAAAATGGCATGCTAGCAAATAAGGTACCATATTGTTAATTTTTCTTTGTTATATACTTTTGGTGGGAATGGCATGCCACCAAATATATGTAGTTGGCATAATCTTGGTCAGTTTAGGGTTGAATCTTCAATGATCATTCTTGACATGTTAGGTTTAGCTCCAATCGGTAGTAATAGGGAGATTCAGAGAAGATGTGTATCATAAAATTGAACGACAATGCCATAAACAAAAAATGTCTTGATAAATGCGTGTCGTGAAATCGTTCAATTCGCATAGGTCACACACGATACACGTGAATTTTACAGACAACGGACAACTCCAGGCACACCTTTGTCTGAAGACTATGAACATCTATCCCTACCACGTGTTTTTAAAAATTTGAATGGTGGCTTTCAACAGTGTTCCAATTGGTAAAGAAGGGTTTACCAAAATCAAGCAACCCTCATACCACCAAACAAGATTAACAAAAATTTGCAACCCAAAAGCTTAGGGAATGGCAAAAATCTTTGGTTTTTGTATAAGCCGAAACAGCATGTATAAAAAGCCAAAGCAATAGGCACATGGGATACTAGATGTACTCTTCTAAATTGGGGAGGATTTTTCCTTCTATGCATGGTTGAATAAAGCTTCCCTTGGTCTACACTCCTTTTGTCTCTTTTTTTTTTTCGATGGTCAGGGGTGTCCGGGCAAACTTACACGCATCTCGACTAATCCTTCATCACTTCGGTCAAAGGCAAGGCAGATCATTCGCCACCGGGATTAGAAAATTCACAAGAAATTAGTTTATTGCGGCCTGATCTCAAGAATCAGATCATGGTCGATTGTATGGGAAGCAAACCCACCAGCCAATCGGACTAACCCTTCGGGCACACTCATTTTGTCTCTATTAAAAGAATGTCTCTCATTTCTTTCACCTACAACTACCCTTCAAAATTTGATTGTCTACCTTAGTTCAGTAAACTCCACTGTCGATTTAGGGCCTTTTGATTTGCACCTTTTAACTAGTTTATATGCTTATTTCGAGTTTGAATTCGTATGCAATAATTGTGTCCATATTCAAACGTAACAGAAGACAATAATAAGGCCTATATATATATATATATATATTCAAAACTCAATTAATGTACCTAGAGATGAAAAACTTAATTAAAAGCCATTTTTAGATTTTTTATCTAGTGAAGAGTAAAGAATGACTTTTAGAAATCTCATTCACCGCGTGCGCCTTACTTATATTTAACTGGACAGGGATAAAAGATTAATTTATCCACAATAAATAGTAACGCGCCATAGGATAACAATTAGTACCTATTTTTGGGCGACGTTCCTTATTAATGTAAAATGGCGACAATTATCCAAATAAGTGACTCCATTTATTTCGATATTTCCTATTGCTACTAATTTCAAAACCTATCATCTGGAAAGGGGAAAAACTCACTTCCAAAATTTACACACTGAAAAGACCAAAATAAGAAAAAAAAAAAAAAAAACAATCAAACAAATCACCATCCCTTTAAATCCCTCCGTCCCATAATATTTGTCCGGTCCGCAAAACAAGGACGTAAAAATAATATGTTTTTTGCAAGAAAAATTCAAATTTTTTTCAACAATTCATTAGATATCGATGAGTTCTTGTAATTTATGAAAAAATTTTGAATTTTTTATTGAAAGAAATGCATTATTTTTTAGTCCTCGTTTTACGGACCGGACAAATATTATGGGACGGAGGGCTAAGTTGAAAGCCGTTGTGGTCAAAATCATTTTAACACACCCCCTCTCTCAATTTGTCAAAGATGATGGCGACAGGCGACAGTTTTTCTTTTTCTTGGTTAAACGGGAAAAACATGCATCTATAAAGCTTATGAGTACACTGTATAGGTGTATTTTACACCACGAGTATCGTCTGATAATGAAATAAAAGATTCGGGCAAGATAAACTCGTTTGGTGAAAGTTTGGTTATTTGGTGAATTCTACTGAAGGACAGAATCTAAGACAAAAAAGAAAAAAGAACTCATATAATTTGCATCGATAAATTATTTTACGAACAAAATTAAAACTTCAAAAATAAAATAATTACATGTCGTTTATATAATAGTTCCTTCGTCTAAACCATGGTTCACAGATCAAGTAATCGAACCGGTTTTTTTTTTAATTTTTAAATATCGGACTTTATAAAGTATTTAACCAAGTCGGACAATATTATCGTGCTAAATTTGCATTTAATAGAAAAATTGAAGAAAAATACATGAGTGAAGATTCGTCGCGACTTCTTATAGAACAGAAATCACAGACTGAATTTTTATGGATTTCGAAAATAATTATGTCAATTTTTACTAACAGTACAATATAGAGAGTGACATTATTTTTTTTTAAAATTTTTCTAAAAGGTGAAAAAAGGAGAAGAGGAGAGAATACAGTGTAGTATACAGAGATACATAATACGTACTCAGTATATTTTGTGTAATCAGACATAAATGCGTTTGTAGCCTTTTCCTCCTCCTTTTTTTGGCAAATTTTTTGGGGTTCGATGGCTAAGAGTATCCAATCAAAGGAAGGTCATCCACGCCAAAACTGAAATATTCGCAAGAAATAATTACATTTTTACGGTCTACCCCCAAGAATCGAATCCTGATCGATCATGTAGCGAGCAAACTTAGTCTAAGTTTCTCCTAGAAAATTTTTCCATGGCTTGTTTCCACTAAATAGAGTTTCAGTTGATGTATCTCAAAAATCGTAATTGTGCGAAATTTTGCTCGTTTAACCCGTTTAGACAATAGAAGTAACCTAGCCATACCAAACAACGAGAGGTGAATTTTCAAGCTTAAAAATAATAAGCTTACTGAAACCAAAAAATATGCAATATAGATCTTATTTGATAAATCTCAAACCATGCAAAAAAAACTTAAAAAATTATTTTCACAAGCCCATTATTTTTAAGTTTAAAAATATGTCATTATTTTTTAAGTGTTTATTCGAGAAAGTGGAACGGTGCTAAATGTTTGGAGTCTTTGCACTATTTGTAGCCTACATAACAAGGCGCACGAAAATAAATAAACCTCCGAGAACCACCTCTAGTGAAGTTGGTTGCTCATCTCCCTCCCCTCAGTGTTGATCAGGGTTCGAGCTCCACGGAAGGCGGGGCTTTAGGGTCAGGACGTGGATAGCTTTTGGATTCCATGTACTAACTCTGAACACCCCGCATTGATAAAAAGTAACCATGGTTTAGTTAACTTGCGCTCAAACTGTATGGGGTTGCGTTAACCTACCCCCCACCTCCCCACCCCACGCCTCACCAGTCACCACTTCACATCCATCCATCCATCTCTGCCCGTTAATAGCACGACAGAAGCCACTCCCCTACTTTAAAAAAAAAAAAAACCAACAACTTTGTGCTAACGCTAATGACAAACGCCGTCAACCCCTAACCCGTCGTAAATACACGTGCGTGAACGTAAATGAAAGAAGTAAAGTGAAAACCCTCCCGTAATATTCCAAACTACTTAAATTTTGTGAGCGTGATGATTTAGAACCAAGGAAAGACGGAGCGCGCGGATGAGTCCGGGCGGTCACCTGTCCATGTCTTTAATTTTTACTAGAATTAAAGTAGTTTCTATCTCAAAAAACGTAAAATGCATGCATGTTCACTTGCCCCGACATCATTTTGAAGAATGCTTGCCCGACCAAGAATTTTGTAGGGAAAATAATATTACAACTTTTTTTTAGTAATATTTTGATCGAACATGTATAGTAGGAGTGGTAGATTTTTACAACTTTCATTGCTAAAATTTATATCTGTCTTCTGCATGTTGGAATTCTGTTTAATATTTGCCAACTGAATCTTAAAATTCTGCGATCGTTTTTATTTATAACGAGAACATAGATCGAGTATTGAGAGTGAAAGAGAAGAATCAAACTAGAGCATTGTGGGGGATGTTTGGCCGCTTGAATCATGCATCGTGCGTGGTAAAGTTTTTCATCATGTGTGTTCGGAAGTCAATTTTTGTCTTCATCCTGTCAAAATGGACCACTAGAGAATTAGAGAATTCAAAAATTATCTCTAGAATTGCCTTTTAAATTCTTAACACAAATTTTAAAATTATTTTCATATAAATATCTATTCTTCATGTTATTATACAAATTCAAATATATATATATATATATATATATAGAATTTGATAACTGCATGTCCGGACCAATTTGCTCGCACATCGACTAATTTCGAGGCCCTGAAAATAACGACCGTTCTGCGTGCATAACCCCCAATGGCCCCAAACTGTGACCAAACTTCGGGTTAGCTTGAGCGGCGTACCTTGACTGATTCTAGAATCTTTAAGGTAACGATCGGACATAACCTCTAATGACCTCAAAGTGCGTGAGTGAAAAATATAACTTCATGGAGGAGCATTTATTACAACAATATTTATAGAATCTTAAATTCATCATCCATAATAATACTGTAGTAATCTTAAAAAGTACACCCTCGCCCTATAGGCTTCAAAAATTCCAACGTCTAACGGAAATCAAACAGCCGTTCCTGCCTCTCCCGCTTTATTATCAATGTCCCCAACACAACACTGTCGCTTTTTCCGTGGCCTGTTGCCTCGTCCACCCCTTCTTGCCGGTAAAAAGCTGTTCAATCACCGCCTATGGCAGGTCGCTAACTCGGGTTACAATTTAACCCTGGTTGAAATACTAGTAATCGCCAAAGCTGTTTCGACCCTTTTTGACCCCACTCTGGTTAACTTCAGCCTTCGAAGGCGCTCTCTCCTCACCAGTCGACGCAGAAAGGACCTGTGTACAATTTGTTTTCTGTCTCCTTGCCCACACCCAATCCCAATCACTTCTAGAGAGAGAAACAGAAGGATAAAGAGAGAGAGAGAGAGAGAGAGATTGTTTTGTGTCTCATATCATATACTAGTACTCACTGACGCTGCTGCTGTTTAGAGAGATAAAAGTGTGGAGACGTAGAGACTAGAGAGAGAGAGAGAGAGAGAGAGGAGGAGGCACTCGTTGGATCAAAGCGAGTTTGTTACGAATTGAGTTGTAAAGGTAGAGAGAGAAAGTTCTCTTTTTCTTTTTTTTTTTGTTTGTTGGAGCTGGGGTTTTTTTCATTGTGTTTGTTGGGAATCAGTTTGTTTTGGGGGATACGGATGAGAGATCTGCGCTGAATGGCTTCTTCAGAGGTGTCGTTCAGAGGCAACGCGCGGGGGGAGAGCTACTCTTCGGCGTACTGCGACCAGAGCGACGGCGTCAGGGCTTCCATGGCCGCTCCCGAGGCCTCCGGCGCCGGGAAAGGTAATTCCGGCGATTTTTCCAGTTTTCCGGAGAGATTCCGGCGAGTTTTCTGACGTGGCTGTGGTTTTGCGTGTTTTTATTACTTGTGCTGTTTGATGCAGTGGATCCAGAAACCGCGCTCTACACGGAGCTCTGGCACGCGTGCGCTGGTCCGCTCGTGACCGTGCCTCGCGAGAACGAGCGCGTGTTCTATTTTCCCCAAGGGCACATCGAGCAGGTCTAGATTCCTGATAATTTCTCGCAATTTCTCCGGTTTTTTACCATTTTTTTTGCTTTGAAATTGTCGCGAAATATGTAGATATTTGTGTACTCCCTCTGTACCAATTTGTTTGTATAATTTCACTATTTCGGACCTCCCAAAAGATTGGATGTATTATTCGACTGATAATGCTTTTTATATGTGAAATGGATCTTGTTTGATAAAATAAATCTCAATTAGTTCTATTGAACAGTAATTTCAAAACTGTTCGAAACATTACAAATTGTAAGATATAGATGATTTTGTAAGCGGCATGTTTGTCGAAATTGGAGAAACAAATTGGGACGGATGGAGTACATATGTTATATGTATGCGTGTGTAGTTTGTCTTGAGAGTTCTGTAATGAATTGAAGCAGAAAGAGAAAATTTATTTGCTTACATGATTAACAACGTGGTTGGTCCGTTTAATTAAGAAGGGTTTACAGATTTTGTTGCTATTTCTGTACATGGGTTTGGTTAAATTGTGTTGGTGTTTGATTAGGTAGAGGCATCTACTAATCAGGTGTCGGATCAAGAGATGCCGGTGTATAATCTACCATCGAAGATCCTTTGCCGTGTGATCAATGTCCAATTGAAGGTCATATCCATGAATACCAAATTTATCATGAGCATTTTGGACTTGTATCTGGTTCTAAGTACACTGGAAGTTCTTTTCTGATTTCCCCCCCTCATTTGTATAGGCTGAACCGGACACAGACGAAGTGTTTGCGCAAGTGACTCTGCTTCCTCTAAAAGTAAGTTTTGCTTCGATTGTGTTGACATAGACATGGAATTGTAACCTAACTGTGCAAAGTTGTTAATGGCAGGAAGATGAGAATGACACAGAGAAGGAACCCGTGCCATCTCCACAGTCGCGGTTTCATGTTCATTCCTTCTGTAAGACCCTAACTGCCTCAGATACCAGCACTCATGGTGGATTTTCGGTGCTAAGACGGCATGCTGATGAATGCCTTCCCCAGCTAGTTAGGGTTCAGCACTCTAAACTTGTCAATTCACATTCTCTGTGTTAAAAAAAATACTTGTCCCGTCACATTCACTTGTTTTGTGGAAATTAGATTCTCAATTTTGTTTGCTATTTTACAGGACATGTCACGCCAGCCTCCTACTCAGGAGTTAGTGGCTAAGGATCTGCATGGGAGTGAATGGCGTTTCAGGCATATATTTCGGGGTAATTACTGAGATATTGTTTAACATATTATATACTTATTGGAACACTTCAACCGCATTTTATGGGAGAGAATAATGTTTTGTTGCACATCTTGATATGAGGGGCCGATGTCAATGATATACAGACACAGTCTTGGACAACATTTGACTATTTTCATGGATAGGAATGGCGTATCTGGCATATCTTTGAGGATAATTGCTGAGATATTGTTTAGCGTATCTGGCATATCTTTGAGGATAATTGCTGAGATATTGTTTAGCGTATTACTATATGTCTATATCCTTATTGGAACACTTAAACCACATTGAGGAAAAACTATTCATTGCTCTTGGAGCAAAGCCACGTGTCACTCCAACTTTGTTGTGATCGGTAAATACTCCGGGACCCACAACTTTTGTATTGGTAAGTTAGGGAACAAAATAACATGTGGTGTGTTGTGATTGATAAGGACCATTGCTCCAACATCACTCAATATTCTCTCTTTCACATTGAGACGTATAATGTATTGCAGTCATCTACTAATGAAGGTCCTCTTTTGTTAGAGGGATTTGAATGCCAATGAAAGTACCAAACAGACTTCACAGCCCTTGACTTTGGGGACGTAAAAATTGTGTATTGCTTGTCCCCAGTGTGAGGGAAGTTCATGTCGGAACAAATGGGGACCGGAAATGGTGTCATAGTAAATAATATGGCTGCAATTTATCGAGTTTACTATGTGTATTGGTACGAGTTTAGACAGTGTATTATGTTGTTATAGGCTTTGGTGGTTATCAGATGGATTGGGAGTTTGTAGAGTTGCACTCAGCATTGCAGTCTGAGCCAGATTGACTGCTGGTAGCATTTTGTCAGTGTTATAACTGCCTTCAAATGCAGCATCACAATTGAGAAGTGCTGACTTAAAGTCTTTTTACCATAACTATTGACTGAGTGGTGGTTTCTGCATAGTTATATCCTACCTGGGTAGACGGTTCTATGTTTACTCTTATTTGGTGATGTACTTTTTTTCTCCTTCGAGAAATCGGTGATGTATTAAGACATAATTTGCATTACCTTCGGGGTTTTTTTTGGGTCTACTTTGGATTTTAGTGCCTGCAGTTTGATTTACATGATTTTGGGATGCCAGGTCAACCACGCAGGCACCTGCTTCAAAGTGGTTGGAGTGTCTTTGTGAGCTCTAAAAGGCTTGTTGCTGGCGATGCTTTTATATTTCTAAGGTTGGTAATATTCCATTGTCTTCATACCTTTCGCTTCTTGTTCTTGCTACTCTTTGTCGACATGTGAAAGGACTGTAACTCGGACTTTTAGAGGTGAGAATGGGGAGCTTCGAGTCGGAGTAAGACGTGCAATGAGGCAGCAGGGTAATATCCCATCATCCGTCATATCCAGCCAAAGCATGCATCTTGGAGTCCTTGCAACAGCTTGGCATGCGTACACAACAGGAACAATTTTCTCAGTCTATTACAAGCCGAGGTTAGTCTTTTATGTGCTTCTGTTCATAGCAACAATGCATTTGTTGAAAGAAAACTAGGTGGATGGTTCATGATATGAGTTTTGGCTGAGGGTGAAGAAGATCTTAACAATGCATTGTGTATCATGTAACGTGGGTTTTGGACTGTGATAACATCTTTTATATGTTTGTATTGAGAGATCTGCCGTTTAGGTCAATCCTTAATTTTATGGAAGAAGACAATTTAATTACTCAGATCACCTGCAAAACAGGTGAATGATAACGAATGTAGGAACACCTGCATTTCGTTTAATTTTCTAAAGCTACTCAAATTTTTATTACAGGACGAGTCCTGCTGAGTTTATTGTTCCATATAGTCAATACATGGAGTCTGTCAAGAATAATCATTCTATAGGGATGAGGTTCAAAATGCGATTTGAAGGTGAAGAAGCTCCAGAACAAAGGTACGGTGCTTTTTGTTATTTAATCATAGATTGATACAGTTAACTTGTTATGTTCTGAACAATAGTAAGTTTAGGAAAAAAATTTCATGTGTGGACTGGGATTTGGTGTTCTTTTGTTCATCACATTGAGTCATTTGATTTACTGCTTTGAAGGTTTACTGGAACCATTGTTGGTATTGAAGATTATGATACCAAAAGGTGGTCAGAATCTAAATGGAGGTGCCTAAAGGTAGTACTTTCTTTTTGGTAAATTAGTTGTTGATGTTATTTAGAAGGCTATAAAGCTTTATTTATGTTTCTTGGGTTTGAAGGTACGGTGGGATGAAACTTCTAACATACCCCGTCCAGAGAGAGTGTCGCCTTGGAAAATAGAACCTGCCTTGACTCCACCTGCCCTCAATCCCCTTCCAGTGCCCAGACTAAAGAGGCCTCGATCAAATTTGGTGCCTTCTTCTCCAGATTCCTCTGTTCTTACAAGGGAAGGTATGGCCCCAACCTAATTTGGTGCTTTCACAAGTATACTTTCTAGAGGGAAAATAAGGATTATGTATCTTGGGCTGTTTTTGTTTTTAATTAGGTTCATCTAAGGTCATAAACCCTTTGCAATCCAGCGGATATACAAGGGTCTTGCAAGGTCAAGAATTGTCGACCTTGAGAGGCACCTTGGCAGAAAGCAACGAATCAGATTCTACTGAAAAGCAAGTCGTATGGCCGGCTCCAATGGATGATGATAAAGTCTTAGTTTCTGCTTCACATGGATATGGATCAGAAAAGTGGCCCGAATCAACATTCACAGATCTACTGTCTGGTTTTGGGACCCGATCTAACTCCCACGAGTTTTGTTCATCTTCAGTTGACCAAACTCCAGGTTCTATCAACTCTATGAAACTCAATTTACCACATCAGGAGGGAAAGTTCAGTTTTTCACCAACAAAGTGGTCCGTAATGCCTTCAGGCCTCTCACTCAACTTGTTAGAATCTACCATGAAAGCACCCGTGCAAGGCAATACTATACCATATCAACCCCGAGATACAAGATATGGTGGTTTTGGTGAGTATGCCATGCTTAATGGTCCAAAATCTGAGTATCCTCAAGGAAATTGGTTAATGCCTCCACCGCTCCCATCATATCTTCAGATGCCTAGACCTGTTCTGGTACAACAGCATGATGCTGTGAAGCCTAATGATGGAAATTGCAAGCTCTTTGGCATACATCTTAACCCTAATCCTGTTATAGTGGGGCCAGCTATGTCAAATAATATTGCCAATCTTAGCCCAAACTCTCAGCAGCCCCGAGCTACTGAATCAGATCAAAGTTCTGAACAAATGAAGTGCACAAAAGGGCCAGATCACCCAATTCCTATCAGTGAGCAGGAGAAAGCAACCCAACCGTATCTAGCGATTATCAAGGATGGCCAGGGGAAAGTCCATGGTGGTTCAACTAGGAGTTGTACCAAGGTTTGTGGTTATCTGTCTGCTCACTCATTAGTCGTTACTTTAGATGCCACTTACCTATCCGTGAAGTTGTCGATGAATTTGCTTGGATAAATGGTTTTTGATTTCAGGTTCATAAGCAGGGGATTGCCCTTGGTAGGTCTGTGGACCTTACCAAGTTCAACAACTACGAGGAACTGATTGCTGAATTGGATCACTTGTTTGATTGTAATGGTGAATTGAAGTCTCGGAACAAGAGTTGGATGGTCGTATATACTGATGATGAGGGTGATATGATGCTTGTTGGGGATGATCCATGGGCGTAAGGACTCTTGTTTACCCTTTCTATCTACAAGAAAATGGCTTGATTGTTATTCTCATCTTCCTTCATATTTGAGTCATTCAGATGCATCCTTGCTAGTCGTTCATGTAGTTACTGACTGGTTCGCTACTTTTCTCTGAAACAGGGAGTTCTGTGGCATGGTTCGCAAGATCTTTATCTATACGAGGGAAGAAGTCCAGCGGATGAACCCAAAGACTCTGAATTCAAGGAGTGAAGAAAATTCATTAGTCGGCGAAGGCATGGACGAAAAAGAAATGAAAAATCTGCAGCCTTCTTCGGTTTCAAGTCCTGAGAAATGTTAGGTCCTCCTTAATTACCGAGATGGTTCTGCTGAGTTGCGTCCCTTTAGCATTTTGGCAGAGACAATCTCTGGCTAAAAATAGATAAGTGCAATTTTGGACATGGTTTGGAACTAAAGTCGTCGTATGTCATCTCATTATTAGAGAGTATAGGAAGGTATGCCTATTTTTAGTGAGGCAGTCGTTGTCTTGCATTTCTAAAACCTTTCCAGTCTTTGTACAGAGCCTACAACATCTGCATGTAATTAAGTTTGTTGGTCTGAATTGTTGCAGTAATCAATGCAATATGTTGTTCTTGGTCTTATAGATGTTCTGTTCCGAAATTCACACGTTAGGTGTTATGTACTTGGTCCCTGTTTGTTTGGCTGGATATTAGTTAGTATCCGAGAAAATCGCATGTTTGGTGTTTCGGAAATAACTTCTCACAAACGATGAGTTTTGTTATACCAGAGGTATTAGTAGAGGGTAGTATCATTCACCTCATCACTGTCGGTATCAGTTCGATTAGTTTACATGTCTTAGAGTACCATCGGATTTGAGCTGTTTCGGATTCTGATTCAGGATCGAATCAGAATATCATGAATCTCATCGCTATCAGTATCAGTATCCGTTCGATTACTTTATGTATCTCTATAAGCGACGAGTTGATACCTTTGTTGATAATCTGGGAAGGCATCTGGGGCAGTATAAATTCTTGTAAGGTTTGACACAAAATACTAGTACTACTCTTAAAATTCTTTGATCTATCAGAGTACAACTCTCAAGCGTGGAGGACTGGGTAAAGACCTTTCAGCGAATCACTGTGTCAAAGGCGTTGCCATGTTAGAACTTTGAACCTTTACCTCTTCCTGCAAAGTTAGTTCACTAGAAAAGATGTGACTTTTTGAAAATAAAACAGAAAAATATTTTCACGCGTAATTTTGAAGAAGAATTTCACACCGATTTGAAAGATCTAATTGAGATTTTTAATTTTAGCAAAGAAATACCAAATATTTTAAAAAGAATTTTATATTTTTATTCGAAAATCATACGATGGAGGAGTCTGGGGGTGGGAATTTCGAACACGAAACGAAGTTAGCAGGTTAGTGTTAGTTATTTCTGACACTAAACATGAATATAACATGACACGATAATATGAAAAGCTAAACAAGTCAGGTTAGGGTTGACAAAATTCTGACACGAACACGAGATGACACGACACGACGCGGGGTGGGAATCTATGAAAAGACACGACACGAACCGGACACGAAGTTAGCGGGTTAGGATCAGCTTTTTCTGACACGGAATACGAATATGACACATGACACGATGACACAAAAAAAACTAAACAGATCGGATTAGGATTGAGAGAATTCTGACACGAACACGACACGATGCCCACCCCTGTAACAGGAGGACTATATGTTATTCAAATTTTCCAATTTCTGACCGATGATTTTGCCTCTTCCGTCCGTTCTTCTAACCTATGCAAAATCGGACTCCGTGTTGTCGCAATTTCTTGAAAGTTTCAACGGTTCAACCACACAGGAAATAAACGTGGGGTCTAAAAGAATATTTTGTTTGTGGTGCATGGTGTGGATGGATAAGATAGAATTTCTGTTGAATTTGACATTTTAGGAAAAATCATTTTCACGTTTTAACTACTTGTATTTTTTCGACGATGGTTTCATAAGTTTTGTATCCATGCACAGTATGCCAAGGTACGAGTCGTACGACTGTCGGACGGTAAAATGTTGAGCATTATCTTTGACCGTTGAATGAAGAGGAAGATAATTTCGTAATTTTTTTGTTTTTGGTGTGTTTCTTTGCACCTTATCAAAAATCTCACGAAGTACTTTAATTTGGTATAAATAAACTCAAAAAATGATGCACGGAAGTATTTTATTTTTTTATCCGAAAATTGTCCGATTTTTCGTAGGAGGCGAGCAATTTGAAATAGACCTAGAGGGGAATGATTTACTACTTGGATTTGCGGTCCATACACCTAATGTGTGTCCAGATCTTTCATTTGACTAGGGAAAAGTTTTTAGGCCAAAATTTCGGGACTGTAGAGTTTTCCTGTGCAACAGCAAACCTTCTGTTCCCCTATTCCATGCCGAGCAGGCTTCGTAAAATTCAGTCGAATAAGTGAAAAAAGAAAAAAGTTTATTTAGTTTAACTTATTTAAATTTAGATTAAAAAAAAAAAAACTCCATCCCAAATCTATTAGTCTAGTAAACATTAGTACCAAACATGCCCTTGACTCCGTCTTCAATCTTCTTTCTATCAGAAGCTCAATGCCTTCTTCAGGTTATAGCATATGATTTGAAGACTTTCTTAACCTCGAAAATGGGCATGGAAATGCCACCAAATTATAGATAGCTGGGGTTGGAGAATGCCACCCAAACACACAGCAGGACACTTTAGTAAAGAGCTCCTTGGCTGGGCCTAATTCATGCAAAAAAAGAATGA
The DNA here is from genome assembly GCA_018127125.1 of Rhododendron griersonianum. Classification (NCBI taxonomy): domain Eukaryota; kingdom Viridiplantae; phylum Streptophyta; class Magnoliopsida; order Ericales; family Ericaceae; genus Rhododendron; species Rhododendron griersonianum. The sequence goes on along the minus strand of CM030795.1, from coordinate 38,172,772 downwards.
ATTCTCTTCGCTGAAAGATAAGAGATCTAAATCGACACTATCTGGGCGTACTCCTTGTCTTATACCACACGTACATACAAGAACCCCGGGTTTGCGCATCTTGGACATAAAAATGGGAACCCCAGGTAGGTGTAGCGCTGTTTTAAATGATTGGATGCAACGGCTGCATGCATCTGCTTCTTCACTCAAAGTATTCCATTGAATGTTTGTTGAATTACCTAATGCAGTGCTGTAATCATGCCAAGCAAATATCTTGATTCAGCTACCGGACACGAACGCTCATTGAACTCAGAAGGGATATCATTCCAAAACCCATGAAAAACAATGTCGAGACAGTTGCGGTTAAACCTAAATACAATTAGTCCAACCCCCGAATAACATAATAATTGAAGAAGAGGTTTATTCGAAAACTAAAACAGGTTTTCTATGATTTAAGCAGAAGGCAACTTGCGTTTTGTAGGTTGCATGGTAGACATGGTTGAGATGAGAAAGAGCCTAAAACTGCAAAAGTCATTTCGTTGGAAAAACAATGCGATCCACAAGCCAAGCTGCTAATCTGATACGACTGGAGAAGAAACCTACATCATGCCAGGAAGCCAGCTGAATCCAACAGTACTGCTTTGATTTGGTCTGGATGGACATCTTGGCCTTCTCTGCATTGCTGAAAAGACATACACGAATTTCCATTAGTTTTAGTCTTTTAGTATTACACCACCATATTTAGCCAGAACAACTAATCTCGTAATAATCACAGCGCATTAGTTTGAAAGCAACCAAGCATGATAATTTCCATCTGGACTAATCCGAAATAGGGATCTACAATTTCCTTGTTTGCAATTGTCAGAATACATATGCTTATACCATACCAAGTTCCTTGCATGCAGATGAGTTTAAAGTTTAAACCCATACCAAATGATTTCAAGGTACTTCTACATGGGTGCATGACTTCAAGGTACTTCTACATGGGTGCATCTTTAGTTTGGATCTGGGCCCTCTCCATTTCAGGATCAGTGGTTGTCAAGGAGCCAGATCAAAGAACCATTATTTTTTAACTCAAAAAGTGTCGTGGCGTGCTTTAGAACTCATAAAACGTTTGTTTCTGGCTTTTGATAATGTGTTGCAACCTTGTACATTGAAATGGAGATCTCCATCCCCCGCAAGACACGAAGATCTTCCACGTCATATGTCGCAGCAAAATCACAGGGATAACAGGGACCTGAGTACCATGGTTTTTATTTGGGGAAGGGGCAGGTGGCCCCTATAAAAGTACTTTCTCGTACTACACAACAAATTTCAATCCGAGATGTCCAACATCATCTAAAGAAGAGGAGAAAAAGGCACCTCAGCTCTGAAGATATCCAATGCGAACCCATTGAAGCAGCTGATAACAGCTTGTTGGATGTCTAGCCCTAGATTATCCAAGGCCCTCATAGTTGACAGCAAGAGACCTGGTCTGCGGCTACAAAACATGTGGATGTTAACAGCCCTTCCTTCTCTCAACCTTACTTCCACCTACAAAAACACGAAAATGGCAGCGTTTCTTGGATCATTGCAGCAGAACCATATCACCACAGAGTTGATAATACATAATTGACATCCAAAAGGAGTCACCAAAATGAGGAAATACTGAATTATGAACCAACAAAATGGGAATTAGGACCGTTTGTTTCGGGTACAAAATATATTTGACAAAAGCATTTTTGCTGTTTTCTTGTTGGTTCTTCAAGAGCCATGAGAGAAAATTAAACTGGAAATATACTATATGGAACTGACTGAAAACAACTTACGGATGCAAATCCCGTAAGTTGCCTTCTTCATAATATTGGGGCCATCCCAATATCAACCAGTGGCCTGCTCAACCACGACCACAATGGTGGACTTAGAGAAATAGTTTGTGGGATTGACAAAAAAGTTAAAATTGCAGATGCAGGCAGCAATTCATATCCTGGTTGGGAATTTAGATGTGACTGAATGTTTCTAGGCCTTTGATGATAAGTAGATAACATTATGAAGTTTTCAACCAAACACTGTAAATGAATGAAGATATCTTACGTGTAAAACTTCACCTAGAAAGTGTTTCAAAAAGTAAAGCAATTGACGTTGAAGCAAAAGGAGCCTAAATTTTGAGGCAGGGAAACGAAGATGTACCCTTGCAGGCTGTCCATTTGGGCTTGGCAATGAACTTGGGCAAAGCTCTTCCTTGATGCGGCAGGGGAGGGAAGGTGGGGTGGGTGTCAAGGGGTAGAAGCTAGTGGTGGTGGGCGTCAACGAAGAGCCAGGCGGGTTTGATTCCAGTTCATTGTGGAGGTCATTGATCTTCTGCAGAAGTTCCTTCAAGTATTCAATAGCATCCCCAAGAATTGAAGCCCTATCCATCTTTCACACAATAGCAACATGAACCACATCAGAAGAGCTTTTCACAAAGGCAAAGTATTCATGTTAGAAGTTTCACATACATCTCACATTATATTCCACTAAACTGGCATCATCAATATGTTCAAGTCACCTCAAACAAAACTGGGACTTCGGAGGAGTGTAATCCCATTTTATATTCCTAGTAATCCCACTCCTCCTCAATCACCGGACGCTATAAAGGAGTTCACTCAGTCGGAGTACTAGGAGACTTTGTCCACACACCAAGAATACCATATCCCTGAGAATGCCTAAGAATTCCAATCAATAACCAACCCTTGTCAAACTCTCCCAATATTTAATCACAAAACACTCTTAAGGGTGGGGTTTAGTAGTTAAGATGTGATATGGGAAGAGATGGGGCCTCAAACAGGCAATGACATTAAAAAAAACACAACATTCAAAAGGAATTGAGATAACCATTTTTTTTTTTTGTTACATAGGAATATAAAATTCACTTTAATATCCCACAAAGCAACATGCGTCAAGAGGCAATTATCAAACAACAGTAACTCACTCCTTGTATTATGATGTAATCCCATTTCCCTCCCTGTGGTCCACAACTATTGGTCCACTTCATTTTTTTCTCTTTTACCTTTTGAGAAAACTCCACCGGGATCCATGTGAGACAATTTAATGCTAACATTCACATTCAATTCACACGCCTTGTCTCCACCATGCAAAACAAAAAGATGCTGGTAATCAAACAAAGCAAAGTAAAAATAAAACACTCAAAACCAGAATTCAAAACATGTCAATAATTCAAGCCCCAATTCACGAGAAATAGAAACCAATGGATTGGCCTGTTTGTCGAGGCCAGCGACTTAGGGTTTGCTCCCTCCTAAGGTTCAAATCTATGGCGTTATTAATTCCTTTGGGTTCAGTCCATGTGAGGTTCTGCCCGGTTTTAATTGGCCCCAGTAGTGGACGGTGGGATTTGGTCTCATGATTAATTCAAGTGCACGTTTAATTCAGGTGCACGTAAGCCGGCCAGAACACCTAAATTATCAAAAAAAAATCACGAGAGATAGCTGTGAAATGAAATTCTCACCTTGCTAATCTTCGGAACAACAGACCTCAGCATGTAAAGCCTATCATTGAGCTTCTTCCGGCGGCGGCGCTCCGCCATCAGATTCTTCGCCGGCAGCCCCTTCTTCTTCCCCTTCTGATCTCCCCCCGTCACAGTGCTATTCCCATTAGAGCTATTCCCACCAATTCTCCCACTCTCTTCCCCCTTACAACTCTCCAAAAACTCATCAGAATCATAATTCAACCCAGACCCATCAATGCTAAACTCATCAACATCCTCCATACTAATAAGCTTCCTCTTCTTCTCACTCACTTCCATGTTCCCATTATACCCCTCACCATTCCTCAACAACTCACCTCCTCCTTCACTACCCAAAACCCCCAAATTAACCCCATTAGTTTCCAAGTTCTTACGCACTCTTTTCTGAAACAACGTGGGCTGTTCTCCAATTGAGGCAAAGTTATCAAGTGGCTTCAGTACCTTGGACCTGTTAAGAAACAAAGAATTCTCATGGAAACCCTGAAACCCTAGTGAACTGAAACCAGCCATGGACTTGTTTTCAGCCAATTGGAGTAAATGGGTAGTTGAAAACTGAGGATCTGAGGCTAAATTGGAAATACCCATCTGGGTTTGTGAGGTTAAATCGTTGAACCCAGTCAGAACCCTGTTGTTCAGTTGGGAATCGAGAAAACCCATGTCGAAGCTGTTGTCTAGTGGGTTGTTGAGGAGTGAAGGGATGGTGGGTTTGGGAGGTGGGTTTAGGAAGTAGTGGTGGTCTTGGAAGACAGAAGCCGAGGACGGGGAGCAAGAGGAGGAGGACCCCACTGAGTGCAGCAAGAGGTTGTTGTTTTCGGCTTCTGTGGCGAAATTCGATGAGAAATTGATGTTGCTGTTGTTGTTGCTGCTATGAATGTACCATTCTTGGTCTTCTTCTTCGTCCTGGACTCCGAGCATTGATTTGTATGTAGAGAGTGAACCCATTTCGTCATTGATGTTGCTGTTGTTTTGAGGCCATGAAGGTGGTTCTTGGTCTTCTCCAGTGTCTTGCATCCACATCATGCCGTCAACTCTCGGTAACATCTTTTGCTTGGAGAGAGAGGATAGAGAGAGAGAGAAAGAGATTGGGATGTTTGTTTTATAGTAATGGAAGCCTGGAAGGGAAGGGAGTAGAGGACGTTGCAGGAGGAAAAGGGAAGTGGCTTTTTCCAGACTTTGTTATGGTTTTGAGGCAAATGTGACGCGCTGTGGCCTCTGGCTTTAAACGTTACGTTTGTGCAAGGCTGTTATGTCATGATTGCATGAATGTATGTGTCATGATGCATGTATGTGTACCCTTAATCATTCACTATATTACTGTTATTACTACCTTGTTTTCTCACACGGAGGTGATTTTGGCACTTCAAATTTAATTAATGGCACTCCACTTTTAGTTTTATTCTCTCACATGATTAACACACAAAGTGGAGTATCAGTAGTAAAAACTGGAGTGCTAAAATCAATTTCCTTTCTTATATAACCGCCTCCTGCCAATCATGTGAACATGTCAGATTGTGTGTATCTATATTACAATACACAACGGTTTGCAAAATGTCTCTCTCACAACTGTCCTACGTGGCACATTGAAAGGCTCTGATTAAATAAAGGGTTTTGAGGTTAAAATTCAATATATCCATCCAAGGGTTATCATTTGTTTGGGTTCGAAATTTGAAAACCCATTATTTTTCTCCCTTAATTTCCAATTCTTTCCTTTTTCTGTGGCAAAAAATATGGAAATTTGTTTTCTTTCTTACTTCCCCCTCTCTTCTCCTTTTCTTATCCTCTCTTCTCTCATTGATTTCTCAACAGCAACCTCGAGGTTGCTATAATATTGGTATATACACCGATTAACTTGAATCAGTACAAAATTTCAACTACAAAAAAACAACAGTTCAAATATATCCATCGGTTAACTTGAATCAACACAAAATAGCTATTGTTTTTTTGTAGTTGAAATTTTGCGAATGGGGCATTGGCTTTCAAAAATCTAGATAGACAAAACTGGTGAGCCGTGCCTTCAGGCACGGGCATGCACTAGACTCAACTAATACCAGAGCTCCAAAATTAATGATAGGAAAAATCTCCAGTAACTCAATGTTTATTGTGTTTGGCTTTTACCGATATTCGAGTATTCGACTTTGCAACCATTCACTTCATTATCAGAGAAGGAACTTTTTTTTCTTTCTAAGATAAGATAAGAAAAAAGAGGAAGCGACTCGGGTAGTTGCCTTCACTAGACGTGACCATAGAACCTCTCAACCCGCGGCATATCTTGGAAGAGAGGTGCCACACCGATGTGCCTCTAGCATTTCTGATCTTGGAAAGAAGAAGTCCACCCGGTGCCGGTGGCATGGCCAGAAATTCGTACTAAACTATTTCTTCAAAGTCTATTAAAAAAGTATCGATTTTGAACTAATTTTTCAAAGTCTAAAACTATCGATTCGTTGAGTGTTTTTTTTAATGTGTATATCTCCTTTTTAAGGATTTGACACACCTTGATTTTCTTTTAAATTATTTCTTCAAAGTTTCTATCAAAAAAGTGTTTAGCTATCACATATGTCAAAGTGGAGGTGCTATGACAAAATTTTATGCTGTGTTTGGATTGCTTTTTAAAAAAAAAAATTAAAAAATAGTAAAGGTAATAAGTGAAGAGTAGGGGTGGCAAATTGAACCCAGACCCATTAAGAAACCCAAACCCATCTATTAAAAAATAGACCCAACCCAACCCATTTATTAGCTGGGTCAGAATGGGTCCAACCCATCTAACCCATTTATTAATTGGGCTTAATTGGGTTTTAATTGGGTCAACTTAAATGACCCAATAAGTCATGAGTATGACCCAAAAAAAAAAACATCATCCACTCCTGATTCTCCTCTTCTCTCGACCTCTCTCGCCCCTCTCTCTCTCTTCATGTACTCTCTCTCTCTCTCTCCTCCTCTCTCTCTCTCTCCTCCTATTTTTTTCTCTAGAGAGAGAGAGCAACTGTTTCAACAATCTCTCTCACTAGATTTGCACATCCAACAGTGTTAAGATCCGGATAAAAAAATTAAAAAAAAACAGTGTTAAGATCGTGGCCTCTGTTTTCTTCGAGCGACTTCCTGTCATTAGTTCGTGAAAAAATTAATTCAAATCCTCCATAGTATCAATTGATTTTTTTAGGACAAATGATGGAAAATTAGTTCAACAAGTGGTATTTTGGTTACACAATGCTACTTTTTGCTACCGCTCTAAAAATGTACGTGCAGGAATTGAGCGGGAAAGTTCAATCGAAATTGAATTATAAATTCAAAGGTCCGACTCAAATTCACCTGTTATATACTACATTATGAGTTTCGATCAAGATTTTATACTTTTCTTATTCCTCTCGACTAGACGAATCAATAAGTCACAAAAGTTTGACGCAAAACTAACAAATGAAAAAAAAAATTGAATAAAGACAAAAAATAAGTTACTATTTCACTTATCAATTTTAGTATATAGCAGTATGTAATTGGGTTAATGGGCGGGTCGGGTTTGTTTTAAAATAAATGGGTCGGGCTGGGTATGGGTAACTAGACTCATAATTAATGGGTCTAAATGGGTCATTGACCCATTGAAGACCCAACCCATTTACAACTTACCCATTTTGACCCAAACCCGCCCATTTGCCACCACTAGTGAAGAGAGATAGAAAAAGAAATGTTAGAAATAAGGGGAATCTAGGGTTAACCCAAAATTCAACGGGAACCCATTGGTCCTTATCTCTCCCTCCGCCACTGTTTCTACCCCACGAAGGCACAAGTAGAGAAAAGCTTATCTCACACAATATGTGATTTCTAGAATAGATACCACAAGTAGAGTCTCTGCATCTGCGTGAAAAAGAATGGACATCATAGTAGTACAACTTTGAAGGAAAGTGAGTTTTTGGAGAAGTTGAAAATAGTCGAGCTTTTGAAAGTACAAATAAAAAAATGGTAATTTGTGGGTAAAAATGAGGTGTGATATAAAATTCTCTATGTGCACTTTTATAAATTAATTTTTATTTATTTATTTTGAGTCTCTATTTGGTTGGAGATGCTCAAGAGATTTTGAGGAATGTTTGTCGGATGAAGTGGTGTACTTGCGAATATGCCCCAATGCCGTATGAGTGATATGGGGAATTTATATTAGGAAATGATTTCTACACTCTTTTAATTGATGCAAATATTCTTTTTTTTTTTGTGTCTTTTAGCGAGTAAATTTGCGAAATAGTCCATACATGCATAAACTTTTTAGTTTTTTCAAATTTCAGGAACTGTTCCATAAATTCACCCACTAAAAAATGAAAAAAGAGTGTTTGCATCAATTAAGAAAGTGTAGAAATCAATTTTCTTTATATTATTATTTATCTTTTAGTTGGGATGATTTTCAATTTTTTTTTTTTGATAAGTGAATTTTCATTTCGATCCCTATAGCTTGTAATATTGGCTGTATAATAACATTTAAGTTGTGGTCCCATCATGTAGTAAACAGGTCCCCATCAGAAAATTAAGAACTCGTTCACTTGGGCAAGCCAATTTAGATAATGAATTATTATGTGCATTTCCCCTCCCCCAAATTTGACATTGGTTTAACTTTTAATAGAGCAAACCCATGCTTCTTTTATAGAGACCTTAATTTATTTGTATCGTCATTTTCTTTTAATAAAATGTATATATTTTTTAAAAAGCCCAACAAAATAGAAAACTCCCTATTGTTGCGAAATAAAACAATTAATTGTTGTCCTCAGATCGAGTGAAAAAAGAAGTGTTCTTATCTAAATGTCCAATAAAATTACATTTTCCTCAATCTGATTTGTGGCTAGGGTCACTACGATACTCGAGTTTGAACTCGTATTTGGTTGTTAGCAGTTTGCTCGAGATAAATTTGTTATATGAAAAAATCAAATTAAATGTTTCTTACAACCTATTAAGTTTTTAAATCAAGTTTGAATAAGTTACAACTAAAGCATAGCTTTTTTCCCCCAAGGAACTAGAGCATAGCTGCAAATGCTTAAAAAATTAATACTAGACGAGCTTTAACTCATGTGATAACGAGCTAGTATCAGCTCGTTATCACATGAGTTAAAGCTCGTCTAATTTTAATTTCGTTTACTGCTGAAAAACAGAACTTGAACCTACTACAAAACTAGGTAAGATTTTTTGGATCAAATTCAAACCTATTCTCCCCATGGTGAATTACGTAGTATATAAATTTTTTCCAGTTCAAAAAAATATAGGAGTGTGTGTATATATATATATACATATATAAAGATATTTATGAGTGGACAAGTTTCTCGTGAGGGCCTTCCTCTCTCACCGCGTCCAAAATCCAATCAGATTCTTTTATTTTTACAACCCCCTAGCCTTCACTTCACTTTGGGACCACTTCCCCTCTCCTCGTCGGGATGGGGATGCTGCCAAGCAGCACCCTGCAAAGTGTTGACCGAGCAATGAACGATTCAGATTTGTATGCGATTTATATCCGTTCAGATCTCCTCATCAGCCTTCACTTTGGGACCATTCCCTCATCAGGCTTCTTTTTCAGGATTTGGTTGCTCAACGGCCAACCCTATCTCCCCCATTGCATTTTTTTTTCGGCTTATGTAGTTATGTGTATGTGTTGTTGGCCTCAGTACAACACATGACTGATATGAGATTGATCTAGGATTTTCTCTCTTCTTCTTTCCTATATAGTAACTCGGGTGTGCGGGTTAGCTTACGTGCATATATATCGATTAATTATGGAGGGCCAATTTCATTGTTTTCTTGCGGAGGGCCCGATTAAAGCCGGGAATGACTTGCCTCAGGGAGTTGATAACACATATGAGGTTACGAACCTAAGACCTTAATTAGAAGCTAGAGAGCAAATCCTTAAGTTCCAAGCTCTGACCACCCGAGCAACCCCTTAGGGTCGATCTAGAATTTTGTTTGTTCTTTCTCGTATTCTTTTTCTTTTCTTTCTTTTTTTGCGCGAGAAACATCATCCACTGATTTCTGTCTCTTCCGTTTACAAGAAAAATTCAATAATTCACGATCGCAATGAGAACTAAACTCAATATATTGGTACTATACAATCAACCTCCAAAGTAAAAAAGGAAAATTCCACAAGTACAAAGTAATAGAACTAGCTAGTACCTAAATAAGGAGATTGTACATGTAATGATCTAAGTTTGAGTTTTTTTCCCTTCTTAAACTGGTACTTTGTACTTTGGTACTTGACCCCGTTACGATCCTCATACAATTGACATGAAATGATACTAGGAGCAGAAGTACATACAAGAAAGGAGGTGTCTTTGCAAGCGTATTTGCTTCCCGGCGTATGTGACGCGCTTCATAGCGCCGGTTGGCAAGGAGGTGTTCGGGAAAATCGAAGAAGAACATGAAGGATTGAACCACGGGAAAGGGAGATGCTGCTGAAGAGCGGTGCAAGGCGGCTGATCCGGCTGTTTATCTCGGCAATCGACGGCTCAAATCTTAACCGCTCTATAGGGAGCTGTTCGGCAGCATTCCCGGACCGGGGAGTTCTTGAGGTGAACTCTCAAAAAAAAAAGGGCTATTTAAAATGGGCTAGTATATAGTCAAATTTTGCATTGATTTTACGAATATGCAGATTGTAGCAAAAGCCAAAAAAGATGGTACGTAGGACAAATCTTAACAGTTAACACCACTGATTTTCACCCTGCTTTTAAATTCTCACACCCCTTAGTTTCTTTATAAATTTAAAAACAAAGAACCTGTAAAATTTGTTTTAGTGCTCAACTTCTAAAGCTAATGAAATCTTCAACACATACAAAAGATTTAGTCCGATTGATCGATGGGTTTGTCCCCACATAATTGATCAGGATTCGATTACCGGGGTCAGGTTGCAAGGAAGCAATTTCTTGTGAATTCCCTAGTCCTGCCTTTGAGGTGCCTGGACGCCTTTGGCCGTCGAACCAAAAAGAAAGATAGCAAAGAAAACAAAAGCCATAAAGAAATGGCATTGGCCCACATCTTCAATAAGATTAGGCTGGACCATTAGGCTGGACCATTTAAATGTCGGACAGCATTCAAGTGATTATGTATTGAATGTGTTCACTACTGTGAGAGAGAGAGAGAGAGAGAGAGAGAGAGAGAGAGAGAGAGAGAGAGAGAGAGAGAGAGAGAGAGAGAGAGAGAGAGAGAGAGAGAGAGTGACAATGATTCTCAAAAACAAGTTGCAGCATGGGATATGGCTTCAGCTAGGAATGGGAAGTTGTGTTTAATATTTCTAGAGCGAACTCGTGAGCTTGGACAAAGATGGAGATGGTTTGCCCTTTTCTTGGGGATACCATAATGCCCATTTAAACAATTTGAGTGTACCCTGTAGAATAATCTTTCATATAACCCCAAGGGTTTGCCTAGCGGTTAAATCTTAGGACTTAGATGTTTGCTCCATCCTAAGATCTCAGGTTCAAAATCTCTTTAAGTGCTTTCAACTCTTTTGGGGCCAGTTCATTAAGAGCTTTGCTTTGGCTTTAATTGGGACCCCCACAAGTAAACGGTGTGATTGGTCCCTAGAATTAGATGAATTGCGCGAAAACTGGCCCGGACACCTGAGTTATCAAAATCCCCAAATGTAGTTTCTCTCGCAAATCTTTCTATTTGCAATTTTGTTTTTTTGGGTATTGCAGGATGTTTCAAATCAAGTTGCACGCATATCCGACTAATGCTTCCAGGCCCAAGAGTTGTTGAAGCCTCGTTTGATGCGTGTTAATTGCAAGAGAATGGCAGTGATGAGTGCATTGGGACTGTGAATTGGTAGTGAAAGAGGAATTATGGTTGTCAGGTTGGAGATAAGAACTGTGTAGAATTTGTTATAACCATGTTTGTCTTTGGATGAGGAGTTAGGGGTGTTTCTACCGATGAATAAGTTGTTGATTACAAATTGTTAGTTGTTCAAACTAATTTGTTGATTAGTGTGAACAAGATCAATTTTGGTTGTCGACTGTGAGTGGAATAGTGTGAGTAAGTTGTTGATTAGTGTGAACAAGATGCTACAATACCAAAATTTATTGATTAGTGTCAACAAGATGCTAAAACACCAAAACTTGTTACTTAGTGTGAACAACACGCAGTTTTGGCACAAATTGTTCACCAAAAAAATTAGTGGAAACGGCCCCTAATTCTCCTATCAAACAAATTTTGGCAGATTACACTCTTTCTTTCTTTCTTTTTTTATAATGTAGAATGCCCCGGGACCAGCTTATGCACACCAAGGGACTAAATTTCTACGGCCCCAACAGCTTGTGGGACGTTCTTATGGGAGCCCATGGGGTGGCCCTTAGGACTTGAACTGGGGACCTGGGGAGCATGCCTCAGTCCCCAGGCCTTAACCAACTGAGACAACCCCTCGGGTTGGCAGATTACACACTTGATTAGGACATCCACGTGCATGAGCACTAAAGGAAGTAGAATTTATTTGCTAGCTAATTGGGTGATGCCCTTTGGACAAGATTTGTGCTGTGTTTGGATGAATTTTTGATAATTTTTTGAGAAATTTTTTTTATGAGAGTAATGATTGGAAGTAGGGATAATGAGTGGAGAGATATAGAGAGAGAAATGATAATAATAATTGGAGATAGGGTAATGAGTGAAGAGTAATAATTGAAAATAGGGGGTATTTTTGAAAAAAACTTTTTCAAAAATTGAAGCAAACAAGGCATTGGTTTATCAAATAAAAAATAAATAAAAAAGTTGGGTGATGAGTGGAATGATATATTGTGACTACAAATTACAATTGCAAAGGCAAGGCAACAAGTGCAATCAAGCAATAGTTAGTGGGAAAGAAGAGTCAGCCTAAAAGGGAAGTCTATTCCCCAAAGGAATTCTTGTAGAACTATTATACGTATTATATATAAAAGGAAGGAATAGGGCTGAGAATTGAGATCGGGGGATTACGGCGGAGAGTTTTGTAATAACTTTGAGCACGTGTTTTGACTCCACGGACGGCTAAATACTTGAACTAGGGTTGACGATGAAACCCCATAACTCTTATTGATTAATACTATACGTGTGATTTTTCCTATTTACATTCATAGTTTATTGTTCTTGACTTAGTAATTAATTTGGTTAAATCTGGGATATAGATTCAATCGGAATGAGTTTTTTTCCATGATTTGATATCATTATATTAATCGAATTGCTTGGTTTATCAAAGTTAATATTTAAGTACGAGATATCTACCGTGATTTGTTTTATGCGAATACAATTGATGATTTTGGCTTAAGCTTCTGAAGCAGAGGAGGAACATATTTTCGATAAAAACAACAAGGGCTTAACGAGGTATTATCCACGGTGGTTAAGATTAGCCTCTAAATCATTGTGAAGAAATCAAAGGAAAAATCAACGCATTAGATTAATTGATAAATTTTTATGGGTGTGGATTCCGAAACCTTAGTTATTGCTTTTCTCAACCGGCTATCTCTCTAGCTATTTCTCCGTGCTAGATTCATTATTATTTTGTAATTGCTTTATTAAATTTTTAGTTTAAAACTCAATCGCAAATTTTTCAACTAGGTTATGGTTCAATCGGTTTAAGTTTATTTAGTTTCCCTATAAAAAGATCATAAGTCTCTATGGGTTCAATCTCGCTCTCGCCATACTATATTGCAATACCATTCGTGCGCTTGCGACTTTAAAATTTCATTGTTGCGATTTGAGTACTAGCGGAGCGAGTTCGAATTGGTTTTCATAGCAACTTGCCCTATTTTGTTTTGCTTCATGACGAAGCATATTCTTTGCGGCGCGGTGTTGCTTCTAGATGATGATTGTGCTGCTCTCTTATTAATTGGATTGCCTTTTTTTTTTCCCTTGAACTGCTGATTGGATTGCCGTATAATAAAATCCATTTGTAGGAGAATAAATAAGTTAGGTGGTTTTTTTTTTTTTACCTCTTTTCCCGTGAAGTATATTTTTATGAAAAATGACGGTCAGGGACGTGTTTTGATAATTAATACCCGTAATTTTCCCATATTTTTACAGTTGTCATTTGGTTGTTACGTACTCTAAATAATAGCTTAGGGTAGTATTGTTCGGTTTTAATCGCGTCGACAATACTATCGTATTCTATGTTGATATCCTTTGCGGTGTCCGGTCCCTGTATTTTCTAGCCTGAATACAAGCTTCTCAAATTACTCGGAAGAAGCTGAAATATGCTCTACCGTATTTCTTTTTTCCTGACAATTATGTCTGTGGATTGTTCGCTTTCAAACTTTTGTGCACACACCGCGGGCTTAATAGTTTCAAATTCAATTCTCCTGGTTTATGAAAGTTTAAACATTCTTGAGTCTTGATTTTGAACCGAATGCAGACTTGTTGGTGGACGTCATGGCAAGAGCTCTGGTTCAATCAACTAATTTCACTTCTTTCAGTTGCTGGTGAAAGACATGGCCAACTCAGGGGATCTGGGAAAACAAAAAGGGCCGTGAGAATGTCGTGCAGTTTACAAGGACCTACACTCAGGTCGGGAAGTTTTCCAGGATTGCGATTGAATGCCTTTGGCTTTAGTACTGTGGTAAGACCAAACCTCGGTTTCCATTCTACGACCTCTAGCCAACAGCGAGGAAAGGCCAGCCGATTTGTGCCAAAAGGTATGTTTGAGCATTTCACAGCGCAAGGATTAAAAGCTGTTATGATTGCACAAGAGGAAGCAAGGCGGCTTGGTCACAACTTTGTTGGCACGGAGAAGATTTTGTTGGGTCTTATTGGTGAGGGCACTGGCATTGCTGCTGGGGTTCTGAAATCCACGGGAATCAATTTTAAAGATGCCCGTGTAGAAGTGGAGAAGATCGTTGGAAGGGGCAGCGATGTTGTGGCTGTGGAGATTCCATTCACTCCCCGAGCAAAGCGTGTATTTGAACTCTCTCTAGAGGAAGCCGGTCAGCTTGGTAACTTACTTCTTCTTTTCCCATTTTAGAAACATGGAAGGAAGTTTTCTTGTCGTTCGTCTGTGGTGATGTGGATTACGTTCTGGTAGATTTGTGTATAGCTTTGTACTAGTACAGTTCCCTTGGAGCTATCTAAGAAATAATGGGATAAGTCAGAATTTACTTACAGTACTGCTTATGTTCCAGGTCATAACTATATTGGGTCTGAGCATTTGCTGCTGGGCTTGCTTCGAGAGGGTGAAGGTGTGGCAGCCCGTGTTCTTGAAAACTTAGGTGCTGATACTGTTAAAATCCGCACACAAGTGAGTTTGCTTCTAAAGTTGTCCATCTGCATTACGATTCCTAAAGTCAATCAGCTAAAGTAGAATTTTTGCTTGGGCAAGTTGTTCATTCGAATGATCGCAGAAAGTGCAGAAGCTGTCGGTGCAAGTGTTGGAGGGGGATCCAGTAGCAATAAGATGCCAAAACTGGCAGAGGAGGTATTTCGGGATTAGATTCGCGTGTTTTCTTTCAAAGGGTTTTATATCTAATTCTGTGGCATTGTCAGGGTAAATTGCCTCCAATTGAGGGTTTTGGTTTCACAGAAAAAGCAACAAAAGCCATTATGCTTGCACAAGCGGAACCAAAACGGCTTGATCGCCATGTTGTTGACACGGAGCAGATTTTGTTGGGTCTTATTGGCGAGGGCACTGGCATTGCTGCTATGGTTCTGAAATCAATGGGAATCAATTTGAAAGATGCCCGTGTGGAAGTGGAGAAGCTCATTGGGAGGGGCCGCGGTTTTGTGGTTGAGGAGATTCTGTACACTCCTCGAGCAAAGCGTGTATTGGAACTCTCTGAAGAGGAAGCTCGCCAGCTTGGTAACTTACTTCTTGTTTTCCCGGTTTAGAAACATGGAAGGAGATTTTGTCGTTGTTCGTCTGCGGTGATGTGTTTATGTTCCAGGTCATAACTCGATTGGGTCTGCGCATTTGCTGCTGGGCTTGCTGCGGGTGGGTGAAGGATTGGCAGTCCGTGTTCTTGAAAACTTAGGTGCTGATCCGGGTAACATCTGCACACGAGTGAGTTTGCTTCTGAAGCTGTCCTGCTGCATCCGAATGATCGGAGAAATTATGGAGGATTGATAGGTGCGTAATTTCACCTATTTATGCGACATAACTTGGGCTTGTTATGTCCGTTTATTATATTATTTGGAGTTTGATACTCGTTTTCCTCATTTCAGGGCTTGCGGAACAATTTTGATTGGAACACGGAACCGAATTGGGGGGTTGAGGGCGATAATTGAATATATCTCAGCGGTTCAATTTAAAAGGGCAAAGTCGATCTATTGGAAGAGAACCAGCCAATTGTTTCCTATTGTGAATGGATGTTGGTTTGATCAAGAGAAGCAATTTCCTATCAATTTTCGGTAGAGTTATTAAAACATGGGGGCATTTAATTTAGTTACAAGACTGAATACGTCCAGAAATGATTTTGGATAAAAATGTTGGAATGTGGAAAGTAGATGATACTATTATTCGGTACAGAAAATGTTATTTGCGGACCATTCCATAAATAAAGTTTTACGGAGGTCAATCGCGCGAGTCCAAAGTATTTTTTGACAGTTCGGATTGAAAATCAATTGTGACCGGCCAAAATTGAAAACGAATCTCAGCCATTAATTGCGCAACTGGATGGCTGAGATTGCGCCGCTCCATGAATAAGTTTCTCTCTATTAAGTAACACCTATCACAAGAAATTGTTTCAAAATTTAAATTTGCTTGGATTAGCTTGATTAAAACTTGTTTGAGATTGAGATTGGCTTGGTCAATAAACAAACAAAACTTGAATATTGGTTGCTTAAGCTATTGGGAGGAGCGGCAGGGCGCATGCTCTCTCTCTCTAGGGTTTCATCTCTCTTTTCCCTACCTTAGTTAGGGTTTTTACCTGGTTCTTTCTTGTTTTTGATCGGGTTTTACATTCTACCTCCAGTTCACCCGTCTTTCGTCTTTTCTTTGCTTTTCACAGTCACAGCTTTGGGGAGGTGGGGCCGCCGCCCTCCATGACCCACCTCCTCTCACTCTTGTCTCGTCGGCCACCCATCCTTAACCCCAAGTCGGTCTTCCAAACCAGATCCTCTGCTTCCTTAACCTTTTCCACCGCCTATCACTGATCGCCGCCGCCGTTCGTCCTCACCGCAAACCCATCTTTCCACCGCACCACTACTCCCCCTGGGTCTGTTTTGGGTCAGATCTGACCTTGGGTTGATGTTGGGTGGCTCGTGCCCCCTCCAACGAATAAAGTCTCCAGATGCCAACGGTGGCAGCTGCTATGGAGCTTGTTTTTTCTTCCGAGGAAGCGGCTAGAATGTGAACTCGTTTTCACTAGGCGAATCAGTGGTGCGACTCAGTGGGCCAAATCAGTGCGGAAACTCAGTGTTTTTGGGTTCCTTTTAGTTGGTTTTTTCTGTTTTCGTTTATTGATTGCATCTGCATTTATTGTATAATGGTTTGAACTGGTTTCATTCTTGTCTTTCGATGTAATCGGTTTTGGATTTGTGCTGGTATGAGTCTCCCTCAGATCCGGCGGTGTGCGGCGGTAGGCAATAAGTTCTTGGTGTGTTCAGCTTCAACAACTCGATCTGACAGAGGAGGCGTGCAGATCTTTGGGAGCCATGGGTGAATCAACTAGTCGGTGTTTACTTCGGCAAGAGAGCTGTACTTTTCTTTAGTTGTTTCTTAGTTGTTGTTTTTTTTCAGATTTTAACTGTGCTTAATGTTTACTGTAGGTTTGAGCTGGAGGTCTGTTGGGATTCTCTACTATCTGAACCTAGATTGGTTCCTAATCTAGATGTTTCGCCAGTCTTGCTTCTGCAGGGAATGCCTGTGTCGAAATCTTGTAGTTTTGGTTCATTCTTGTATTATTTGATGAAATCTGTATTACCTTCGGGCTTTGATATGATATCTACCTAATAAAATACAAGAGTGTGAGGACCACACAAATATAAGTTGAAAGAAGGGCTGAGATTCATTTGATCCAAGGGCTGATGTGTGCTCTCCAACTCTCTTAAAAAAACACTTACACTCTTATAGATATATTACAAAAATGCCATCGATTCTTTTTACCCATTGTTCGACTTCTGGTGTTGACATAATATATATATTTATAAAAAAAAGAAAAAAGTAAAACCCTATCAATTCACCCCCTTGCATTTTTTGTCGGCTTTAACTAAAATACCCCTCCTTTTGGCCAGCCAAACCAAGGCTTCAGGGGTATTTTACTCTCAAGAGTCTCAACTCTCTCTCTCTCTCTCTCTCTCTCTCTCTCTCCGATCACCTCTGCTTCAGTTACTCAGGTTAAGTGTAATCTCTCAACCTAATTTACGTGCATTGACGTATTCCTATTGTACCGTGTTTTTCATTCTCGGCGTCAGCTATTCAGATTAGGGTTTTGTTGATTGGCTTCTCGATTTCTACTTCATTGGATTAGATATTATCTCTCTTCCCTCTCTCTTCAATCATCCATCCCCTCTTTTTTTCCACCTCAGCTCTTCAGTTACTCAGGTGAAGTGTAATTTCAACCTAATTTACGTCGATTGACGTATTCCTATTGTACCGTGTTTTCATTCTCAGCGTCAGCTATTCAGATTAGGGTTTTGTTGATTGGTTTCTCGATTTCTACTTCATCGGACAGGATATTGTTAAGTCGTAATTTTTCGGATGCATGTCGTCTTTTGGATAAATTGTGCTCATTTCAGTTTTATCTAACCGTATATCAGCTTAGGGTTTTGTTAATTGGTTTCTCGATTTCTAGTTCATCGGATAGGATATTCTTAAAGTCGTAGTACGCGTTTCAGTTTTCTAACCATATACTACTGTATCAGCTTAGGGTTTTGTTAATTGGTTTCTGGATTTCTTTTGGATAAATTTTACGCGCTTCAGGTATCTAGCCATATAACTTGCAATCCGTATGTGAGTTGTGTTGCGATTTGAGTACTAGCGTAGCGGTTTCAATTTGGTTTTCATAGCAACTTGCCCTATCTTGTTTTGCTTCATGACTCGAAGTATATTCTTTGCTTTATACGAATCTTCAACTATGCGTCGAAGTTATATAAAACTTGTTGCCTTGCGGCGCAGTGTTGCTTCTAGATGATGATTGTGCTACTCTCTTATTAATTGGATTGCCTTTTTCCTGAACTGCTGATTGGATTGCTGTATCATAAAATCCATTTCTAGGATCAAAAAAAAAAAAAAATTTCCATATCTAGGAGAATAAATAAGGTAGGTGTTCTTTTTTTTTCACGCCTTTTTTTGTTTTTCTTTCACTCGGGTGTTTTATTTGTCTGGTTATGGTATCGACCCTTAGCGAGCACAGGTTAGGTTTATTTGACGAATCCTTTTCTTTCTTTCTTTTTGCGTGTTTCTTAGGTGAACTAGCAAGAGAATGCTTATTACACATGCTGCATTTTACATTTGTAGTTGTGTATTGATGTAGTCTGAGCTGCAGAAGATGATTTACCTCTTTGACCCATGAATATGGTTCCCTACTTCGGTTTACGTGGAGTATATTTTTACAGTTGTCATTTTGGTTGATACGTACTCTAATTATAGCTTAGGGTAGTATTTTTTGGTTTTAAATTTTTAATCGTGTCGACTATACAATGTATTCTATGTTGATATCCTTTGCGGTATCTGGTCTCTGTATTTTCTTGCCTGGATGCAAGCTTCTCATATTACTAGGAAGAAGCTGAAATATACTTTACCGTATTATTTTTTTCCTGACTAATTATTTGGCAATTATGTCTGTTTGTGGATTGTTCGCTTTCAAACTTGTATTTCATACACTGTGGGCTTATTATTTCAATTCAATTTTCCTGAATTATGAAAGTTGGATGCAGAGCTTTCATTCTTTGAGATTACAACCCTAGATATGTATTCTTCACATTCCTCACATTCTTGAGTCTTGATTTTAAACGAATGCAGACTAGTTGGTGGACGTCATGGCAAGAGCTCTGGTTCAAGCAACTAATTTCACTTCTTCAGTTGCTAGTGAAAGACATGGCCAGCTCAGGGGATCTGGGAAAACAAAAAGGACTGTGAGAATGTTGTGCAGTTTACAAGGACCTACACTCAGGTCGAGAAGTTTTCCAGGATTGCGATCGAATGCCTTTGGTACTGTTGTAAGACCAAACCTTGGTTTCCATTCTACGACCTCTAGCCGATGGCGAGGAAAGGCTAGCCGATTTGTGCCAAAAGCTACGTTGTTTGAGCATTTCACAGAGAAAGCAATAAAAGCTATTGTGCTTGCACAAGAGGAAGCAAGGCTGCTTGGTCACAACTTTGTTGGCACGGAGCATTTTTTGTTGGGTCTTATTGGTGAGGGCACTGGCATTGCTGCTGAGGTTCTGAAATCCATGGGAATCAATTTGAAAGATGCCCGTGTAGAAGTAGAGAAGATCATTGGAAGGGGCAGCGGTTTTGTGGCTGAGGAGATTCCATTCACTCCTCAAGCAAAGCATGTATTGTTACTCTCTCTAGGGGAAGCCAGCCAGTTTGGTAACGTCTTCTTTTCCCATTTTAGAAACATGGAAGGAAATTTCTTGTTGTTCGTCTGTGGTGATGTGGATTACGTTATGGTAGATTTGTGTATAGCTTTGAACTAGTACGGTTCCCTTGGAAAAATATTCCATGCTATTTAAGAAATAATGGGATAAGTCAGAATTGACTTACTGTACTGCTTATGTTCCAGGTCATATCTATGTTGGGTCTTGGCATTTGCTGCTGAGCTTGCTTCAAGAGAAGGAAGGAGTGGCAGCCCGTCTTCTTGAAAAATTAGGTGCTGATCCTGGTAACATCCGCACACAAGTGAGTTTGCTTCTAAAGCTGTCCTTCTGCATTATGATTCCTAGAGTCAATCAGCTAAAGTAAAATGTTTGTTTGGGCAAGTAGGCCATTCGAATGATTGGAGAAAGTACAGAAGCTGTTGGTGCTGGTGTTGGAGGGGGATCCAGTAGCATCAAGATGCCGCAACTGGAGGAGTTTTTGACTAATTTTACAGAACTGGCAGGGGAGATGCCGACACTGGAGGAGTATGGGACTAATTTTACAAAACTGGCAGAGGAGGTATTTCGGGATTAGATTCACATGTTTTCTTTTGAAGGGTTTTATCTAATTCAGTGGAAGGGTAGCTAAGCTGTTCTGTGGCATTGTCAGGGTAAATTGGATCCATTTGAGGGTTTCACAGAAAAAGCAATAAAAGCTATTGCACTTGCACAAGCGGAACCAAAACGGCTTGGTCACAATTTTGTTGGCACGGAGCAGATTTTGTTGGGTCTTATTGGCGAGGGCACTGGCATTGCTGCTAAGGTTCTGAAATCAATGGGAATCCATTTGAAAGATGCTCGTGTAGAAGTGGAGAAGTTCATTGGAAGGGGCAGTGGTTTTGTGGCTGTGGAGATTCCATTCACTCCTCGAGCAAAGCGTATATTGGAACTCTCTCAAGTGGAAGCTCGCCAGCTTGGTAACTTCTTCTTCTTTTTCCGTTTTAGAAACATGGAAGGAGATTTTGTTGTTGTTCGTCTGTGGTGATGTACTTATGTTCCAGGTCATAACTATATTGGGTCTGCGCATTTGCTTCTGGGCTTGCTTCGAGACGGTAGAGGATTGGCAGCCCAGGTTCTTGTAAACTTAGGGGCTGATCCTGGTAACATCCGCCCAGAAGTGAGTTTGCTTCTAAAGCTTTCCTTCTGCATTACGATTCCTAAAGTCTATAGCTAAAGTAAATTTTTTGTTTGGGCAAGTAGGTCATTCGAATGATTGGAGAAAGTGCGGAAGATTGATAGGTTCGTAATTTCACCTATTTAACCCCCGTAACTTGGGCTTGTTATGTCCGTTTATTATATTATTTGGAGTTTGATACTCGTTTTCTTCATTTGAGGGCTTGCAGAACAATTGAATGGAACACCGAACTAAATTGAGGAGTTAAGGGCTTGCAGAACAATTGAATGGAACACCGAACTAAATTGAGGAGTTAAGGGAGTTTGATACTCGTTTTCTATTGGGAGAGAACCAGTGGTTTGATCAAGAGACGCAATTTCCTATCAAGCAATTGTTAGTGAGGGTGAGCGTAAAGAACGCTTGGGAGTGACAGGGGCATGGAATTTGGATGATTTACGGTGGTTGTCGAATCCAATTTACCTCCAGGTCCAGAAAATAGAAAGTAATTCCCACCAAGTCTCCTCTAATTAACGAGACACTAAAATTCTATAAAAGTGTCTAAAACCCTAAATACTAAAAGTGCCTAACCCCTAGGGTACCCTATAAAAATGTCTAAACCCCTAGGGTACCCTATGAAAGTGTTTAAACCGCTAAAATCCTATAATAGAAAAGTGCACCCTAAAACTCTTATGAAAGTGCCTAAACCTAAACCCTAAGGTATCCTAAAACTTAAAATCTCAAGGTACCATAAAATCCTAGGGTAGCATACCCTAAAACCTTAGGGTTACACTTTCATTAATGGTAAATGTATTTTTGTAAAAGTGGATTTAGTGGTAATTAAGTATTTCATCTCTCCTTGATGGGAATTAAGTGTCACTTTTTTGTACTTAGAGGTAATTTTCTGTAGGAAGCTATTTCGTGTTTTCTTTTTCTAACATGTAATCTTAAAACAACCCACTGTGATGAAAAACATGTATGCATCGACATTATCTTCTCCCCTATCATATCCTTTCGTCTTCCTCATCTTTCGGCATTTTTAGCAAGATAAATTTAATTAAATTGATGCTCTGTGACATTAGATGAGGTTGGAGAGCCTGTGATGAAAATTAGGATTGGGAAATCCTGTAGTGCAAGGCACCTTGAGGGCGCACACAGGCTATCGATATTGACAATAAATGGTTGAGATATGATTTTTAATTATAACCGGTAAGAATTATTTATTATCGGTTATAATTGATTTTTAATGTGGACCGTTGATTGATAAGATTGACGGCTGTGTGCCACCCTACACGTGCTCTACAGCACCCCCAGATCCTGAAAATTAACACAACCCTAAGCAATTGAATGGGAGAGTTTGGCTTCAAATTCTCGTTGCCGTCGTCAGATTGCTCCGCTTCTGCAACGTCGCTGCAGGGTGTATCGTCCAAACCAAAGTCACAGATTTATTCCATTTTAATAATTTCTCCCTTTAGAAGAAGCTGGGAAGAGATCCTAGCATAGGAAGAGGCCAAACTTTGGTGTTGGTTGTTTTCGCAACTTCAGATACATCCACATGCTACGGATTTGGATGGTTTTTCTACATTTAGCCATTTAGGCTATGTGCTTTTTTTTTATGTTGCAAATTATTGGTTTGTATCATGATTAACTTGTTGGATTTCCTTTCTTATAGTATATGAAATGATGTTCTTCTTTTGTAAAAATAAATAAATAATAATTTCTCCCTTTGTCCTTAGTTTATTAATCCAATCCTCTTCAAACAACCTCGATCTCTTGAGAGTATAAGAATTTATGTGATTCGGTATACTAATGGTACATTCACAACTCATATAAATTTTACTCTATTTTGAAGGAAGAAAAAAGAAAATGAGAGACACAATGACAGATGTTAGAGTACAATAATTCTAGAACCACACCCAAGCACGCACCTACACTCACATGAGAAGTGGGTCTTGTGCGCACTAGATTTACACACGCAAACATTTGATTTTGTATAATTTTTTTGAGGTCATCTATCATGTTTGGCAGCATAGATTCACCATGTTCCGTTTGAGAAGATTTTCAGTGCCGGGTGGGTACCACGTGGTGTCTGTTCGGCGCATCCGGGCTGTCTATTTCGATTTTGGACGGCTCGAATTTGGAGAGAGAGAAAGAGGAGAGAGAGTGTTGGGGTGAGAGAAGAGAGTGTTTCAATTTGGGCCGTCTAATACACTTTTGAACTACTTGGATGTGTTGCTCGGGCACCACATCGGCCAGGCGACGTGGTACCCACCCGACAGCTTGAGAGGATTTTATTATTAATTTTTTTTGATAATCTGATATTCGGGTTAACTTGCGCTCACCTCGACTAAGTTCAAGGCCCATAACCCTTAGTAGTCCCAAGGTTTGAAATGTTTGACTTCCGTGAGAATGAAAATTGTGACCTCACACAGAGGAGCACAAACTTGAGAGGATTGCTGGTGTACTAGGTTGGTTTTCGTACACCGGTACAGGCCCAACTTTTATGGATACTTTTTCATTTGACAACCACCTGAAATGGTTCGTTCCATAATGTGAAGGACAAGAACGATGACAAGTTTCTCTTTTAGGACCTCTCTTTTAGCTTTCCCTTATTTTGTCGTCTTTCAGGCCAGGCGCAGCCGGATTTGAAAATTCTGCAGCACACAACCGCACTATAGGGTTGTAGTGCGATCGATCCGGCTGTTCATTTCGGCACGAACGACTCGGATATAATCCGAGCTCCTATTGAATTGGATTGTCCATTGCTCGAAATAAAATCCAAGCTGCCCATTGCCGAAATAGACGGCCAAATAAACTGCACTACAACCCGTTTTACAGTATCCTGGTCCCAGCCCAGCCCGAATACGGGTATAGAAAGATCTGGCCAAGAGCTTTTATCGCATACGGCGGTCACTGCAGTAACGTGTAGAAATTCCCAACTCTGACTTCTAGCGCCTCTTCGTCCACCCAATCAGAAACTACCACGTAGATGTAAACCAAAATATCTCGTGCGGCTCGTAGGAAAGGGCTTTTGATCCGATGCATAGCGGCGTCGGTGATGTTAACGAGGAGCGGTGTTGGGACGATATCTTATACTCCGTACTACCAAGATTAGGCTCCGTTCTTGTAAATTTTTTATTTTAAATTTTTTTCTGTATTGTTTTTATTTTATCATGACTTTTTGTTGAATTTTTTATCGTATTTTTTAAGATTAATCGTTTGTCTCGATAATAAGAATCAGAAAAGTATAAAAATATGAGCTGATATTGAAAAAGGTTCATATAAGGCCACACTTTAGACCAAAAGTTGTTTTGTATTTTTTTGGTCATAATTTTGTACTTTAGACTTTTCTCCTCGTGATGGATGATTAATCCAAAAAATATAACGCAAATCTAACAAAAATTTTAAAAAAACAAATAAAACACACGTAACAAAGAAGGGAAAAAAAAGCCTTACAAGAATGGAGTTGAATACGCGACGGTCTATGAAGACCATGGCCGGCTCTGGGCTAAGGCCCATGAGGCACAAGCCTTAAGCCCCCAAAAATGTTCAAAAACTAAGGCCTCCACTTGTTTTTAGTACCTACTAGTATATATGTGTTTCTATAAAGCTCATTTTTTAACCCATGAATATATTTTACATAAGGCCCAATGACCTAGTAAAAATGGAACAGAGGAAAAAATTAAAAGCGAGAATAAGGTTGGATCATGGGACGTTGGGATCGCTGATCTCTGGGAAAATTATTCATTAACATGGATACATCTCTTTTCGAAAATTCCCATTGCAAACAAACACAACAAACTGGCGAAGAAGAAATTATACGTTAAGTGCTAGGATATTAAGGGCCTCATTTTCGAAGATCGTCTTAGGCCTCCGAAATCGCCGAACCGGCCCTGATGAAGACCAATGGAGTACCATACGGAAAACGTGTATGATTTGGAGATGGAAATGCAATCTTATTGAGCAAGTAAATGCAATAATAGCTCCTTGGAGGAAGTCCACTATTGTATTATGTCAAAATCTGAATCTTGCGTCAAGAATACGTCTTGGTACTTAATTCTCAATGTCAAATTAGGGCTATAATGGCCTTGTTCGTTTAGCATATTTATTTTGTTTTAATTTTATTTTTCAATCATTATCCTATATTTTTCTCCAATCATTACCCTATTTTTTCAATTATTAATTTCATTTATCTCTCTTCACTCATTACCCATTTCTCCAATCATTACTCTATTTCTCTCTCCACCCACTACCAAAACTAAAATACCCAAATGTGCTAAACGAACAAGGCCAATATTTTTGATATCATATTTGGCAATTGGCAAACTTGTCACGTCAACTTCAAAATGTGCAAAACGTGATCACAATAGAGAAAGAAAATGTGGCGATATTAAACTAAAATTGTACTAGCGGAACAACTTTGCCTTTTTTGGGCAAATAAAATTGCAGCTAGCCACAAAAAAATAACTTTGGCAACACCATCCGGTAGACTTGCTCAATTGGTCTTTGTTACGCTCAAAGTTCTTTCATTCCGATATGAGATAGTATCTCACATGAAACCTGTCCCTGAAGACTAATTGGATCTAATATCTTAATATGCGAAATCGATCAACACCCTCTCATGTGACAATCCAAATGCAAATTCGTCAAATGATGTAAAAGTAGAGTCAAAGATGATCGATCCTATTTAAGAATCTGAGCTGTTCTTTTGTATATTTTTGATATCATGCAAGCAAAAGTAAGTCGATCCGATATCATCAAAGGTTTAGTCGTGTTACTTTTGTTAGAAGAAACATAGATGGTCAAAATGACCGGCTATTTTAGTAGTGACAAATATGATTTTTTTAGAGATATATATCGACGTTCGATCAACTTAATATTGTGTACAGATGGTAAAACACATCGAGACCAACACTTTATTTCTCTTGTTTCTTTCTGATCTATGCCTGTATTTGACCAAATTATTATTATTTTTTTTACATGGATAGTAAACACATAAAAATTTATAAAATAATGACTGTAAAAAAAGACCGTGCTGAATCCCACTTTATTTGGTATGTCATCTCTCCCCTAAGGGGGAGGTCCTGATGTATGACAAATGAAAAAAAAAAAAAAAACCCACTTTATTTCTCTTGATGTACCCTGCCGCAGACAAGCCGAGCCCATCAAGATAGTTGTAGAAGGCGCCTGTAATCGTCCACATCTACCCATCCTTCCAATCCGCCCCACCATTTAACCCCCCCCTCTCTCTCTCCTCCCCTCTCATCCCAAGGGAGAAATCCTCTCCCCCTTCTCCCTCTCTCTCTCTCTTCAATCATCCATCCCTCAATTTCCCACCTCAACTCTTCAGTTACTCAGGTGAAGTGTAATTTCAACCCAATTTACGTGGATTGACGTATTCCTATTGCACCGTGTTTTCGTTCTCAGCGTCGTCAGCTATTCAGATTTGGGGTTTTGTTGATTGGTTTCTCGATTTCTACTTCATCGGACGGGATATTGTTAAGTCGTAATTTTTTTGATACATCGTACTAGTCTTTTGGATAAATTGTGTTCGTTTCAGTTTTATATAACCGTGTATATCAGCTTAGGGTTTTGTTAATTGGTTTCTGGATTTCTAGTTCATGGGATTTAGGATACTGTAAAGTCGTATCTTTTGGATGAATTGTGCGAGCGCTTCAATTGCGATTTGAGTACGAGCGGAGCGGGTTCGATTTGGTTTTCATAGCAACTTGGCCCATCTTGTTTTGCTTCATGACGAAGCATATTCTTTGCTTTATACGAATCTTCAACTATGCCTCAGAGGTTAAAGTTATGCAAACTTGTTGCCTTGCGGCGCGGTGTTGCTCCTAGATGATGATTGTGCTGCCCTCTTATTAATTGGATTGCCTTTTTTTTATTTCCCTGAACTGCTGATTGGATTGCGGTATGATAAAATCCATTTATAGGAGAATAAATAAGTTAGGTGTTTTTTTTAATCTCTTTTTTCTTTTTTTCTTTCACTGGGGTGTTTTATTTTCTGGTTATGGTATCGGCCCTTAGTGAGCACCGGTTAGGTTTATCTGTCGAATCCTTTTTTTTATCTTTTTTCTTTTTTGCATGTTTCTTAGGTGAACTAGCAAGAGAATGCTTATTACACATTCTGCATTTTACATTTGTAGTTGTGTTTTGGTGTAGTCTGAGCAGCAGAAGTTGATTTACCACTTTGACTCATGAATATAGTTCCATACTTCGGTTTACAAGAGTATATTTTTACAGTTGTTGTCATTTTGGTTGATACGTACTCTAATAATAGCTTAGGTTAGTATTGTTTGGTTTTAATCGTGTCGACAATACAATCGTATTCTATGTTGATATCCTTTGCGGTGTCCGGTCCCTGTATTTTCTAGCCTGAATACAAGCTTCTCATATTACTAGGAAGAAGCTGAAATATACTTTACGGTATTTCTTTTTTCCTGAGTAATTGTTTGGCAATTACGTCTGTTTGTGGATTGTTGGCTTGGGTTTAATAGTTTCAAATTTCCTGGTTTATGAAAGTTGGATGCAGAGCTTTCATTCTTTGAGATTACATCCCAATATATGTATTTTTCACATTCCTCACATTCTTGAGTCTTGATTTTGAACCGAATGCAGATAGTTGGTGGACGTCATGGCAAGAGCTCTGGTTCAATCAACTAATTTCACTTCTTCAGTTGCGAGTGAAAGACATGCCCAGCTCAGGGGATCCGGGAAAACAAAAAGGACTGTGAGAATGTTGTGCAGTTTACAAGGACCTACACTCAGGTCGAGAAGTTTTCCAGGATTGCGATCGAATGCCTTTGGCTTTGGTACTGTGGTAAGACCAAACCTTGGTTTCCATTCTACGACCTCTAGCCGGCAGCGAGGAAAGGCTAGCCGATTTGTGACAAAAGCTATGTTTGAGCGTTTTACCGAGAAAGCAATAAAAGTTATTATGCTTGCACAAGAGGAAGCAAGGCGGCTTGGTCACAACTTTGTTGGCACGGAGCAGATTTTGTTGGGTCTTATTGGTGAGGGCACTGGCATTGCTGCTAAGGTACTGAAATCTATGGGAATCAATTTGAAAGATGCCCGTGTAGAAGTGGAGAAGATCATTGGAAGGGGCAGCGGTTTTGTGGCTGTGGAGATTCCATTCACTCCTCGAGCGAAGCGTGTATTGGAACTCTCTCTAGAGGAAGCCCGCCAACTTGGTAACTTACTTCTTCTTTTCCCGTTTTAGAAACATGGAAGGAAATTTTGTTGTTGTTCGTCTGTGGTGATGTGGATTACATTCTTGTAGATTTGTGTATAGCTTTGTAGACTTGTACGGTTCCCTTGGAAAAATATTCTATGCTATCTAAGTAATAATGCCATAATGGGATAAGTCAGAATTGACTTACTGTACTGCTTATGTTCCAGGTCATAACTATATTGGGTCTGAGCATTTGCTGCTGGGCTTGCTTCGAGAGGGTGAAGGAGTGGCTGCCCGTGTTCTTGAAAACTTAGGTGCTGATCCTGGTAACATCCGCACACAAGTGAGTTTGCTTCTAAAGCTGTCCTCCTGCGTTACTATTCCTAAAGTCAATCAGCTAAAGTACAATTTTTGTTTGGGCAAGTAGGCCATTCGAATGATCGGAGAAAGTACAGAAGCTGTTGGTGCTGGTGTTGGAGGGGGATCCAGTAGCAATAAGATGCCGACACTGGAGGAGTATGGGACTAATTTGACAAAACTGGCAGAGGAGGTATGTTGGGATTATATTCGTATCTTTTGAAGGGGTTTATCTAATTCAGTGGAAGGGTAGCTAAGCTGTTCTGTGGCATTTTCAGGGTAAATTGGATCCAGTTGTTGGAAGGCAGCCCCAAATAGAACGCGTGACTCAAATTTTGGGTCGACGGACTAAAAATAACCCCTGCCTTATTGGCGAGCCTGGTGTGGGAAAAACAGCTATTGCAGAAGGTCTCGCGCAAAGAATTGCAAATGGTGACGTTCCAGAAACCATTGAGGGGAAGAAGGTGAGTGCAACTTCATACTGATATTAATTCTGTAAGAAAGTCATTTACTACTTGCTGTTATAAGGTTTGTTATGCAGGGTTCAAGTTGTGTTAGGAAATTATAGACCAGCTACTGAAGTGATTAAAAAATCACTTCATTTCCTCATTGGTTCTTCCTTTTTCTTTAGTGTAAAAACCTTCACATGGATTAACATCTGCACTGTCTATCCTTGTATCGGAGGAAATGATTCACTGGTAGGTATGCTGTACCCGTGTAGGTATTCCAACTGGCAGCAATGTGGAGATTTTCTCCTAGTATTGTCTTTGAATGACGTTGGGTTTTGTGTCCAATATGTTGAACCTTTTCTTTAAAAACTTGTAAAATTATTCAAGTCATGCTAATTTGTTGCAGGCATGTAGAACTTAGGGAATTCGGCATGCTTTATAAGAAATCATCAACCACAAGATCTTTAAAAATATTCGCTTGCTTGTTCGCACGCTTGGAGGGGATTTTGTCTCCCGCTGCTGTTTCTACTGTTTGGCATCCATCTCTCAGTATGTTTTTAGATGAATCCAAGCTAACATGATAACTAGCTGAATGTTGGAGCTAGTCAGATGGTGTGCAAAATGAAGAGCAATGGATTCTTCTGAGCAATACTGTTTATCTATCTTTTTACATGTTTGCCTAGGTTGTTAAGTGATTAAGCTTTAAGCCTTTTTTTTTCTAATTATTTTGTCTTTCTGCATTGGCTTCTGGGGAATGTTTCTTTGATATGGTTAGTTCAGTTCAAGGTCCTGTATTTTCCGCAAGGCTAAGATGTATTGTGGTCCACTTCTTTACATGAAAGTGATAGGTTCCAAGAATGTCATCCTGTTATGATATGGTCAGCTGAGCCGCCAAAGTATGAGAGTGTTACCCAGCTTCTCTTCCTGTTGCAAATTATGCATGTTGTGTGTGTAGAAAACTGGCTAGTTTTGCAAGTCTTTCGGAAATGCCAGTTGACCTATATTATGTAAAACAGAGAAGTCTTTTACACAACGCAAAATGCATCTTCCCTGAATTTTGTTACTTTAGTTTTGTGAGAAATTGACGTGACATGCTTTGACTCAAACCTGAGGATAAATTTCATGCACTCCAGGAACATAAAAAATTCTAGGCAAAACTAACATGCGGGGCCCGTGTTATTGATCGAGTTTAACTTTGTTATTGGGTCTTTTCTTCGCTAAAGGTGGAAGATAGTAATGTTTTGCGACTGTTGTTCCGTAAATTCAGGTTATTACCCTTGATATGGGTCTTCTAGTTGCTGGCACAAAATACCGTGGAGAGTTTGAAGAAAGACTAAAGAAGCTTACAGAGGAAATTAAACAAAGTAATGAAATTATATTGTTCATTGATGAGGTGCATACATTGATAGGAGCAGGAGCAGCAGAGGGGGCAATTGATGCTGCAAACATCTTGAAACCAGCACTAGCAAGAGGTGAACTACAGGTAAACCCAACACATATGTAATGTACAATAGCCTTATGGCATTTACTATACTCTTAAATCTTAATTTCTGGAGTGGCTGAGATATCTTGACCACTTGTTGAGATTCGGGAATATTTTCAAACTTCATTCAATTGCTGGAAAGTTGAGATTTGATATAAGACTGTTTAATCATGTTGTAAAGTGTATTAGTTTATTAGTTATCATGTCCTATCACCTTTACTTCTAGCATTCCTCTTGCTTAAATCGAATATTTGCTCCTTTCCAATCTGGTTTTAATGGTCATACATATTCTGCTGAGGCTTATACATTACGGTGATATATATACTCTTATCCCATCCGATGCAGTGTATTGGAGCGACAACCATTGATGAATACAGAAAGCACATTGAGAAAGACCCAGCCTTGGAGAGACGATTCCAGCCAGTTAAGGTGCCTGAGCCTACTGTTGATGAAACAATACAGATTCTGAAAGGGCTTCGTGAACGATACGAGCTTCACCACAAGCTTCGGTATACAGATGAGGCATTAGTTGCTGCAGCACAACTGTCATCTCAGTACATTAGGTATGTGGTTTCACTCCTTCAAAATCGAACCAATTTAATTGGAAGAAATGTAGATGTGAAAATGGAACTCCATGAAAATTGGATCTGCCCCAAAGGTTATGGTAAGGTTGTATTCCTATACCTGCCTATAGAAAGTAAAAAAGTTTGTATTCTTAAACGCAGCCGTGCCTCCTAGAGACGTCTTGACGTATGCTTGCATACGTATAACTAAAGAGTGGAAAATTATCCAAATGATAGGAAGTGAAGACAGTATGTGATGACATTTTGATTTCAGGGATATGATGGAAACTACATATCCATTACTGACCAAGTGCACATTAATTCTAGTCAGTATTTTTTGCACATCGTCCTCATGAAACTGTATTCCCGTAACTTGTTACCTATTCTTACCCTAGCATTATTAAGTTCTGCATTTGATTGGTGTTTTCATAAATTTCAGTGATCGCTTCCTGCCTGATAAAGCAATTGACTTGGTTGATGAGGCTGGTTCTCGGGTTCGACTCCGTCATGCGCAGGTAAAGTTATTTACCCACCTCTTTTTCTACACCCCCTGTTGCCCTGACGCCCCGATACGGTTTTAAGTGGTTAAGGCACATCACTTGTTCTTTGCAGCTCCCAGAGGAGGCCAGAGAGCTTGAGAAGGAGTTGAGGCAGATCTTGAAAGAGAAGAATGAAGCCGCTCGCGGACAGGATTTCGAAAAGGTATTCACCATATGTTCTATTCCTTGTATTTGGATTTTGAATTCTTGGAATCCAGTTTTATTTATACCATTTCTTTGAGAGAGTTTAAGTAGAATAAGATTAACCAACTTTCGGGTTCTTGAAATAAATTCAGAACCAAGACTGCTCCTTCCAATACTGGAAATTGATTATTATTATTTTTGGGTATAGGCTGGGGAGTTACGTGATAGAGAAATGGACCTTAAGGCTCAGATTGCCGCTGTTGTAGACAAAGGCAAAGAGATGACCAAAGCAGAGATTGAAACAGCGGATCAAGGCCCTGTGGTGACAGAAGTGGACATCCAATACATTGTCTCCTCTTGGACCGGCATTCCTGTTGACAAAGTGTCCTCTGACGAATCCAGCCGCCTCCTCAAGCTAGAAGAGACCCTACACAAGCGAGTCATTGGTCAGGATGAAGCCGTCGAGGCCATAAGTCGCGCCATCCGCCGGGCTCGTGTTGGGCTCAAGAACCCCAACCGCCCAATAGCCAGTTTCATCTTCTCCGGTCCCACTGGTGTTGGAAAATCCGAACTGGCTAAAGCGTTGGCCGCCTACTACTTTGGATCCGAAGAAGCCATGGTCCGCCTTGACATGAGCGAGTTCATGGAGCGACACACTGTATCAAAGCTCATCGGGTCGCCGCCCGGCTACATTGGTTACACAGAAGGCGGGCAACTGACCGAGGCTGTCCGCCGCCGCCCGTACACCGTCGTTCTATTCGATGAGATTGAGAAGGCCCACCCGGACGTCTTCAACATGATGCTTCAAATCCTTGAAGACGGGAGGTTAACAGATAGCAAGGGAAGGACCGTTGATTTCAAGAATACGATGTTGATCATGACGTCGAACGTTGGAAGTAGTATAATATCCAAGGGAAAGAAGAAGCGATTAGGGTTTGATTTCGATCTCAACGACGATACGGATGAGAAGGACGCGAGTTACAACCGGATCAAGAGCCTTGTGGGGGAGGAACTGAAACGGTATTTCAGGCCGGAGTTCTTGAATAGGTTGGATGAGATGATTGTGTTCAGGCAGCTGACGAAGGCGGAGGTGAAGGAGATTGCCGACATAATGCTGAAAGAAGTGTTTGAGAGGCTGAAGGTAAAGGAGATAGAGCTTTCAGTCACGGAGAAGTTTAAAGATAGGGTGGTGGAGGAAGGGTACCAGCCCAGCTATGGGGCAAGGCCACTTAGGAGGGCCATAATGAGACTCTTGGAGGACTCCATGGCTGAGAAGATGTTGTCAAGAGAGATCAAAGAGGGGGATTCGGTCATTGTCGATGTTGATTCCGATGGGAAAGTGAAGGTTCTGAACGGTCGCACTGGTGCTCCTCAACCTCCACCGGAATTGTTGCCCGAGCCAGCTGAGCCAATCCCTGTGTAAGATCAAAAGGTTTTCCGCATTTGAAGCTTTAGTATTTCTTGTTTCTCTGCTTTCGAGTTGGCTACTATTGAAAAGTCTCTGGACGGGTTTCAATGTTGTAACTATTTAGTGTCATGTTGTTCTCTCGAATAGTTCAGTGAAACACTAGGATAAATTTGCAAAGATGTACTATTATTGTAAGGACATGTTGATCCACTTTTAAGGATCAGTTGTTTCTACTTTTTTGTCTGATTTGTTTCGATTAGATTCCTTTTAGTTAGTTTAACTTCGGCCAATATTGGACGGATTATGTTGCGGTTACTTATGGATATGGAAACTACTGGAGAGATATGATTATGCGGGTGCAGAATTAACCCATTAGGTGACTGCCTATCAAACGCACCTGGTGGCCGCACAAGTGCATCAGGTTGTGAAAATCCTTAAATGCACTTATTTGAGTCTTGTTCTCTCTCTGCCAAGAAGCGATCACTTGATAGAAACAGAACGAAATCAATAGATTTCCTCATTTAGATCCAAATCATTATGTTACCGGATGGATATCTGGAGAAAACATGCCTCTAAAAAAGGGAAGTGTCAACTGTTGAGCCCCAAGAACTCGAGTACATTTGTGAAAACACCGCTGTCAATAACCGTAAATACTCCGTCACATCTACAATGAGACCTTGTTTCTGACTCGTATATCATTCTGAATCACAAAGAAAAAGTAGACAGTTATGCACACACATGATACATATCTACCTGAGAGTAACATCTCAGAAGTTGTGCCTAGCTAAATATGGGATTTTGCTCCTAGATAAATAAACAAAGATGAGGGACAAGCAGCTCCCTAATTATGCATTGGCTACACTTTACAGACAAGAATGGAACCTTACAAGCCCTATTCATCCATCAATGAGTTAGATTGCCTTTGTGTAGGGCTGACACTTCCGCCTCGAGTTAACCTGAGTGCACTCAGAGCCTTTTGTATTTCCATTGTCATGGCACTGTCCACGCTCCCTGAAGATAGCTTCTTGTGGGATTTCTGCAAATGGAGCTTGAGCGAGCTACTGCTCAACCCTGCATTCTTTCCGCAGATAGAGCAGACTTTCATTGTTGGTTTCCTCTGTTGCCACTCCATGGAAACCTTCCCAAGCAACTTCTTGTCTAGTTCCAAAAGAATCTTAGCAAACCCGTCATTGGGTTGGGCTCTGCGGTGAACTCGTTTCAGTTTATTCCATGCTTCCGAAAGAGTTAATTTCCTACAATAAAGGCTACTGTCAATGATGAATAATTAGATCAATAAAACATTCAATGTG